>JAGFNQ010006943.1:502484-588691 GCA_024364735.1 Boesenbergia rotunda
CTTTAGAAAATACTCGTTGCCTAGAACATCCGTCCCACCCTTTATCATTGCATTATAATACTCTCTTTGCAAGTAGTAGAGCATTTGATGATTTAATTTTCATGAAGTAGATGTTTAGGCCTTCTTCCATTCTTCAACTAACAATAAAAATGTTGGATACGATTTTGATGTCATCGATCGTTGAAAGACAAGTTTGACTTCAAAATCGAAATCTACGTTTTGCGTAGATAAATCTGGACTATTTATTTGCTCAAAACCGATTAAGGGTGAATGAGAAATTAATTGTTCAAGATACGTTCAACGATGGTCGTCAGATCAAAGATCTGGCCAGATCGCAAGAAGATGCGATCTGGAGCGTCGGATCAAAGATTTGAATGTAAAGAGGGAGAATGGATTTGAGGCGTCGGATTAAATATTCTAATCTGACGGCCGAGATCAAGATGGATCTGAAGAGTTATAACTCTTCAGATCAATGGACGAGATTAAATGACCTTTAAAGGGTTATACCCTCGTTATGAACGGTCCAGATCTGTCCGAACCAAAGGATACTTACCTCTTCACTCAGTATAAATAGAACCCTCCACTAGATCATTTCATTCATTCAATCATTCGAAGCATTCAAGCATCTAAGCATTAGAGAGCTCATCTTCTGCATCGAGAGTCCGAAAATCCTAAGGAAAGGTTCGCCGGTCTCGGAATTTGAAGTGTTACTATTCCGAGACGACGTCGTTGTATCTTGGGAATGAATTACTGCTATCCGTGAGCACCGTAGCGGAGCAATATCGTTTTACGGAGATAGTGTCCAACACTAGCCTCGACGTAAACAAATTCAGTTTGCTACCTCCCGGCAGTAACCTCCCGGAAGTTCCGACGGTCGAGTAAAATCGACTAAGTCAAATACCGTGGAGATTACAAAAAGGTCACAGGACCGCCAACAATCGTAAAACGATATTGGTGCAATTATTATAAATAATTGACGTTAAAAGGAATCGAACTGGAGACCTCTTATATGTTAATTTAAGGTGGTAACCAATTGAACCACCACACCAAGTTGAGAGAATCTGCTCTACAATAAAGTTAATTGGCAAACTGAAATGGCCGTGATCAACGACATACCGACCTCCATCCCGCACGCCGAGAAGCCGGAGAAATTCGCCGGAGCCGATTTTAAGAGATGGCAGCAGAAGATGCTGTTCTACTTAACCACGCTAAACCTTGTACGGTTTTTGTGTGATGACCCGCCAGCCGCTGCGGAAAATAATTCCGAGAGTCAGGCTGCTCGCGAAGCGTGGTCACATAGGGATTTTCTGTGTCGCAACTACGTTCTCAATGCACTGGACAATGCGTTGTACAACGTATTTAGCGTAATTGAGACAGCCAAATCCCTATGGGAATCTCTGGAGAAGAAATACAAAACCGAAAACGCCGGACTGAAGAAATTCATCGTCGGCCGGTTTTTGGATTTCAAGATGGTGGATTCCAGGAGCATAATGTCTCAAGTCCAAGACATGCAAATAATAATGCATGATCTGGACGCCGAAGGCATGCCACTAAACGAATCATTCAAGGTGGCCGCGGTAATCGAGAAACTCCCTCTGACGTGGAAGGATTTCAAAAATTACCTGAAGCACAAGCAAAAGGAGATGACACTTGAAGACCTGATCCTGAAGCTGCGCATAGAGGAGGATAACCGAAAATTTTCCGACTCTAAAGGAACAAAGCGGACAGTTGACGAGATGTCCAACCTGGCGGAACCGAGAGCCAAGAAGCCGAAACAACCAATCAAGAAGGCTCAAGGCAAATTCAAGGGGTCATGCTACAACTGCGGAAAGTCAGGACACATGTCCAAAGACTGCAGACGTCCGAAGAAGCCAACCAAAGGCCAGAAGGATGTTGCGAACCAGGTCGCAACTTCCACTGACATTGATCTCAGTACCTTGGATCTCACTGCAATCGTGTTTGAAGCCAACCTGGTGGACAACCCGAGGCAGTGGTGGATCGATACTGGAGCAACACGCCATATCTGTTCAGATAAGGCGCTGTTCTCCAAGTATACCCCGATAAACGGAAGAACGCTCTTTATGGGCAATTTTGCTTCATCCCCGATTGTTGGACTCGGAAAAGTAGTTCTGAAAATGACGTCCGGAAAGGAGCTAACTCTCATTGATGTGCTCCATGTTCCCGACATCAGGAAGAACTTAGTTTCTGGAGCGGCACTTGTTAAAGCCGGCTTCAAATTGATGTTCCAGTCCAACAACTTTGTACTAACGAAGAAGGGTGTCTTCGTAGGCAAGGGATATATGGAACAAAATCTGTTCAAGATGGTTGTAATGACTGTACACCGTGAATTTAATTGTAATAAAATAAAAGCTTCCAGCTATGTTGTTGAGTGTTTTTATTTATGGCATGATCGACTCGGACATGTTAACAATAATACACTAAAACGTCTCGTCAAGCTAAATTTATTACCGAACATCGATATTGATGAAATGCACAAATGTGAAGTGTGCGTGGAAGCGAAAATGACGAGACTACCCTTTCACTTGGTGGAAAGGTCAACGACGCCTCTAGAATTAATACATAGTGATCTATGTGATTTAAAATTCGTGCAAACTAGAGGAGGTAAAAAGTACTTCGTTACTTTTATCGATGACTGCACGAGGTTCTATTATGTCTTTCTTTTAAGAAGTAAAGACGAAGCCTCAGAAGCTTTTAGAACCTATAAAACTGAAGTTGAGAATCAACTTGATAAACGAATTAAAACAATTCGTAGCGATAGAGGTGGAGAATATGGTGCACCGTTTGATGAATTCTGCTCAGAATTTGCCATTATTCATCAGACAACGGCGCCCTACTCACCCCAATCGAATGGCGTTGCCAAATGTAAAAATCGGACACTGAAAGAAATGATGAATGCTTTGCTAATAAATTCAGGCTTACCCCAGAACTTGTGGGGGGAAGCTATATTATCAGCAAACCACATTCTCAATAAAATCCCTCACAAGAAAAATGACAAAACGCCATATGAACTATGGAAAGGCCGCGAGCCGTCATACAAATACTTGAAAGTGTGGGGGTGCTTAGCAAAGGTCGAAGTACCTAAGCCAAAGCAAGTAAAGATCGGACCTAAAACGTTCGATGCAATATTTGTCGGATATGCCCAAAACAGTAGTGCATATCGCTTCATAGTTCATAAGTCAGACATTCCTGATATTCATGTGGGTACAACCATTGAATCTCGGAATGCAATATTCTTTGAAGACGTGTTCCCAAATAAAAGGGAAACGTTCAAAGTGATGACAACGAAAGTCCAAACGAAGATAACATTCCAGAACTTAGTTGTCATAAAAGAACTATTGACGATCAAAGCGAAGAGCCACGTCGGAGCAAACGGGCTAGAGTTGAGAAATCGTTCGGGCCAGATTTCACGACCTTCATGTCAGAAGTAAACCCAAGAACTTTAAGCGAAGCTCTCTCTAGTCCCGACGCCCCATTGTGGAAAGAAGCAGTCAATAGTGAAATCGAGTCCATCATGAATAACCATACTTGGGAATTAGTAGACCTTCCTTCTGGTACTAAACCATTAGGTTGTAAGTGGATACTAAAACGCAAGTATAAAGCTGATGGATCGGTTGACAAGTATAAGGTCAGACTTGTAGCCAAAGGGTACAAGCAAAAGGAAGGCTTAGATTACTTCGATACCTACTCACCGGTGACAAGGATTACATCCATACGAGTGCTGATAGCTATAGCAGCACTGTATGACCTTGAAATACACCAAATGGATGTTAAGACTGCATTATTAAATGGTGAATTGGAAGAAGAAATCTACATGGAGCAACCTGAGGGGTTCGTAGCTCCGGGAAAAGAGGACAAGGTGTGTCGACTTGTTAAGTCGTTGTACGGACTTAAACAAGCGCCCAAACAGTGGCACGAAAAATTTGACAAAATAATGCTGTCAAACGAATTCAAAATAAATGAATGTGACAAATGCATTTATGTCAAAAGCACACCTGAAAGCTATGTAATCGTCTGTCTATACGTAGACGATATGCTTATAATGGGAAGTAATCATGATATAATCATGAATACTAAGAAAATGTTGACCAAGAATTTCGACATGAAAGATATGGGTCTAGCAGATGTCATATTGGGAATTAAAATTCTCAAGACATCCGATGGGATAGTTTTAAAACAATCCCATTATGTAGAGTCAATATTGAAAAGGTTCAATGCATACGACCTCTCTATTATCAAAACGCCGATGGATCTAAGTCAACACTTAACAAAAAACCATGGTGAGCCCATATCACAATTGGAATATTCTCGGATAATAGGCAGTTTGATGTATCTCACAAACTGCACTCGCCCGGATATTACCTGTGTGGTCAACAAATTGAGTCGTTTCACGAGTAATCCAAACGACACTCATTGGAAAGCATTAATGCGAGTTCTTAGATATTTGAAATATACTATGAATTACGGATTACATTATGGAAAGTATCCCGCTGTCTTAGAGGGATATTGTGATGCTAATTGGATATCGGATACAAAAGACTCCAAATCCACTAGTGGATATGTATTCACGATCGGTGGGGGAGCGGTGTCTTGGAAATCCACTAAGCAGACGTGCATTGCTCGGTCTACTATGGAATCCGAGTTTATAGCACTTGACAAAGCAGCTGAAGAAGCTGAATGACTGCGGAACTTCTTGGAAGATATTCCGAGCTGGATGAAACCTGTGCCCGCCGTACTTATCCACTGTGATAGTCAATCGGCGATTGGAAGGGCACAGAGTAGCATGTACAATGGTAAGTCACGACATATACGCCGTCGACATAATACCATTAGGCAGTTGATCTCGAATGGAGTGATTGCAATCGACTATGTCAAATCTAAAGATAATTTGGCAGATCCCTTTACGAAGGGGCTAAATCGAGATCAAGTATACTGCTCATCAATAGGAATGAGATTAAAAATCTACAACTAAAAATGGCTGTAGCGGTAACCCAACCTTGTTGACTGGAGATCTCAAGATCTTGGTTCAATGGGACAACGAAGTTACAGAAGTTGTGTAACAGCACAAGAGATGTGTTATCTCTATCCCAAACCTAGGATGAATTGGTGCTGTCCTATCACATGTAGTGAGGTTAAGCATATGCTTTTAATGACTTCTATACCTTTATAAGGTGGAGTATGGTAGGATACTCTAGATAGAAGTGTCACCTAAGTGAGTGTGAAGACAGGCCACTTCAATGAAACACTCATGAATCCAAGATGGTGTCCATGGCCGAAACGGAACCAACCCATGAGAACTAAAAGTAGGTGAGATGAGTCTCTGTGTGGGTGTTATTGTCTTAGTATACACCAACAGCTGAGCAGTTCAAGACATCACGTTCACTGCGCAGCCTAGTATACTCGATAGCATTCCACTACGGAAGGTTCAAAGCCACAAGCTACCTATCCCGATGCATTGACTTATCGATTGGACTCTTGTAAAGTGTCAGCATGCATACATGCAATAAATGCATTAATTTCCATTCATGTGGGGGATTGTTGGATACGATTTTGATGCCATCGATCGTTGAAAGTCATGTTTGACTTCAAAATAAAACCGATTAAGGGTGAATGAGAAATTAATTGTTCAAGATACGTTCAATGATGGCCGTCAGATCAAAGATCTGGCCAGATCGCAAGAAGGTGCGATCTGGAGCGTCGGATCAAAGATTTGAATGTGAAGAGGGAGAATGGATCTGAGGCGTCGGATTAAATGTTCTAATCTGACGGCCGAGATCAAGATGGATCTGAAGAGTTATAACTCTTCAGATCAATGGACGAGATTAAATGACCTTTAAAGGGTTATACCCTTTCGTTATGAACGGTCCAGATCTGTCCGAACCAAAGGATACTTACCTCTTCACTCAGTATAAATAGAACCCTCCACTAGATCATTTCATTCATTCAATGATTCGAAGCATTCAAGCATCTAAGCATTAGAGAGCTCATCTTCTGCATCGAGAGTCCGAAAATCCTACGGAAAGGTTCGCCGGTCTCGGAATTTGAAGTGCTACTATTCCGAGACGACGTCGTTATATCTTGGGAACGAATTGCTGCTATCCGTGAGTACCGTAGCGGAGCAATATCGTTTTACGGAGATAGTGTCCAACACTAGCCTCGACGTAAATAAATTCAGTTTGCTACCTCCCGGCAGCAACCTCCCGGAAGTTCCGACGGTCGAGTAAAATCGACTAAGTCAAATACCGTGGAGATTACAAAAAGGTCACAGGACCGCCAACAAAAAAAAAAGAGGATTATCAAAAAAAAAAAATGCAAATTTCTTTGAGATGGATAAGTCTTTTATGGTCCCAGCCAGGCAAGTCAACGGGGGACAATTGCAAAGGTAAAGATTTTGGATGCTTCGATAATGAAAAAAAGCATCTGAGATATTTGTAACACCCAATCAGAGATTAGAATAGATATTGAGGTTGGGTTTGACATAATCAGTGTAACGCTCAAGTTTGCATAATGGGTTGAGAGAAAAAAAATGAACACTAGTAGGAGAGTCTAGATGACTATGTATGCATATCTATGTCGGCAGAAGTAGGCAATCTTTTATAAGGTTGTCTCTATGACCTTTTGTTGTCGACGTGTTTGTCACGTCTTCTGAGCGATCATGATTATGTTGCCCGCGTTTTCTAAGAAAAATGACTACGTTGCACATATCTTTCGAGAAAAACAATTATGTTATCTATATTCTCCTAGAAAAATGATAGGACAAGTCACGTAAGTTGTAAATCCCAATCGAGAATGACCAAGTTGAAAGAGTTGGATGATCTAAGTTAGAGAAGTTGGATGATCATGCTGAAAGAGTCAAGTGGATTAAGCCAAGAAGCAGGTGACTAAGTGGAAGAAGTTGTATGACTAAGAGAGATCAGATGATCGAGTCGGAGAGATTGAATGACCGACCCGAAGGAATTGGGGGAATCGAGTGAAGTTCGATGAAATGAGTTAAAGGGATTAGATAAAGAATAATGATACACACAGTGAAAGTGAATGCCTCAGTGAAAATTTTGACCGTCAATCGACGGCACGTCCGACGTCCGATCGTCGGATACTACCGGCGGCCTTCGGCCGCTGCCCCGAACCAAACTATACCCTGGGGGGCACGGTGAACCCGTCGGGGATCGTCATAATTGCGATCTCGCATCATTGACCGTCGATTTCGATGGGTTCACCGTTGCCGGTGATCCTGACGAGTTCACCGTCCTCCCAAGGTATAGTTTGATTCGGGACGGCAATCAGAGACCGCCGATGGTGTCCGATCGATGATCGAACATGTACACATTAACTGCACGTCATTCACTATAATTTTCACTCTTTAAATCATTTCCCTTAGATAAATACATTAGTGAATATCATTAAATGGTATTTAAATATTATTAAATTATAGTATAAATAGTGTTTAAGGATGCTAAATTAAAAGATAGATGCTTCCAATGCTATTAAGTTACGAAAAAGATGAATATATGAAGTAAATTGAAGAAATCAAAGTCAGCCATACGAGAAGTTAATTCTAAATAAAAAAATCAAAGTTAATTATCATATGAGAAGATAAATTTTTAAATTTTATCGAGATTCAATCCTATTCAATTCTATAAATTTAATATGTAATAACCAACTTGACTAAATTATGGAGATTTATAATCAGCTTGGCTTTACATTTAGATGGATCTCTAAATGCTTTATATAGATTGTATATATTAGTTTAGATGGATCGAACTAGATTAAGCAAATCTCCTTGATCTAAGGTATATTTCATTTTTTTAAAGAAAATATATATTCGTAGCTTGCTAGATTGGCACGACTGTCACGCATATCAAATATGTTAGACTAATCACGTGAATAAAAAAATCAAAGAAATCAAACATATCACATCAACAAGAGAGTATAAGATTAAAAAAATAATTGTATAATATTAAAAGTATTTAGATAATCAAGAAATATCCAAATTAGCTATGTTAATCATGATAAATATGTATTAATCTAAAGAGAGAGATTAAAAACGATTTAGTTGAAAATTTATTAAATATAAATGAGTATATGCTAAGGATGAGTCCAATGGATATAAGAGACATCCTATAGTCAAACATACTTAATAGCATAAATATTGAGTAATTGTTAAAGTGTGGAAATCTCATTACGATGCCACGGCGGTAGAAATCTATCACACAATAAGAATGATAACTTCAAAATCTTCTCAACTTTAGCGATTTCTATGAAGAATAACCCGTGTTAGAAGATTAAATGGTCCAAAGTATAATATTAATAGAAAAAAATGGTAAAAAAGATACCTTAGTTAGCATGATAAATGGTTAAAAGTATATATAATTGTATGGGTATTAAAAGTATTTAAATGATAAAAAAAATACTTTAGTTAACATGTTAAATATACATGTTAATAGTAAAAGAGATATTAAAAAGATTTAGTTAAAAATTTATTAAATATAGATGAATATATATTAGATGATGAGCTCAATGGATGCAAGAGAATTATGACAGTCAAAACATATTTAATGGAATAAATACTCGGCAGATGTTATTGTTGTTTATAGTATTAATTAGTATTTTAATCTTTTTATGCATTTTTTATTATCATTTGTACGAATAATATGATGGTATCCAAAATTATTCTTATATCAGGCCTTGCTTTCTCCAATCTCTATTATATCAAATTCCTGTGTATTTGTAAAAAAAAAATTTTCAAATGAGACACGAACCTTGGGACACTGGGTTTCTAGACTGCCACCGCGAGCGCTTCCCGATTTACCCTGATGACCGATGGGAAATCTCCGTGGGACGGGGCCGGTTACCCCAGGTTCAATTTGTCTGCTGCCTGATTCATCATTTTTTTCTATTATATCATGAGCGCAATCGAAATTATGGTGCAGTGGTAGGATAATTAATTATCATCTCAGATATTTACGGTTCGATTTCTAACTATGACGTATTTACAGTAATTTTTCTTTCAAATGGGATGTGAAACCTGAGACGTTGGGCTTTTAGATCGCCCACCATGAGTCCTTTCTGATTTATCCTACTAACCGATGAAAAATTAATAACTTGGACACTTCCTTACTTTGCTTGATCACTCCTGAATCAATTGGTCTGTGCTCT
The DNA here is from genome assembly GCA_024364735.1 of Boesenbergia rotunda. Lineage (NCBI taxonomy): Eukaryota > Viridiplantae > Streptophyta > Magnoliopsida > Zingiberales > Zingiberaceae > Boesenbergia > Boesenbergia rotunda. The sequence continues at coordinate 511,659 of JAGFNQ010006943.1, forward strand.
TGAGCATTCAACCTTCTTTACGCGGCGTCCCATTTGGACTCAGGTCATTTCCCAAGGACTTGGCCTTCATGTCATGGCATCCAACCTAGATCACTTCCCAAGCACTAGGGGTAGGGAAATATCGAAAATTTCGATACTGAAATATACCAAATTAAATCGAAAATTTGGTATATCGAAAATTTCGGTATAGTATTATACTATATCGAAAAGCACTAGGGGTAGGGAAATATCGAAAATTTCGATACTGAAATATACCAAATTAAATCGAAAATTTGGTATATCGAAAATTTCGGTATAGTATTATACTATATCGAAAATTTTCGGGATGATATAAATATGCACTTTAATATATAGTTCAATATTCTATATGTTATACCGATATCAGAATTTGAATATAAATGGTATATAATTTATACCATACCGAAAATCGATATATCAAAATTTTGATACGATATCGGTACGATTTTTTTATGGTCGAAGTTTTCGGTATAGTATACATTATGAGATTTCGGTATAGGTATAAGTATCCCATTCAAATTCGAATTATTTTCTGAACACTTGGCCTTCAACTCGCGACATTCCACTAAGACTCGGGCCACTTCTCGAGCACTAGGCTTCGCTCTTGGGTAAGTGGGCCTGCACTCCCGAGCACTCAACCTTTGTCACGTGACATCACATTCGAACTCAGGTCATTTCCCAATCACTCGACCTTCATCCCATGACATCTCACTGGGACTCACTTTCCGAGTACTCAGCTTTTGTCTTGCGACATCCCACTAAAACTCGAGTAACTTCCCAATCACTCGGCCTTCATCCTGCAACATCCCACTAGACTCGAGTCACCTCCCGAGCACTCTGCTTCGCTTCTAGATCAGTCAGTCTGCACTCCTAGACCACTATCCTTCGTTTAGCAATGTCTCATTCAGACTCGAGAAGGTCACTCGAGGTTTGCACTCCTTAGCACTCAACCTTCATCCCATGGCATCCCACTTGGATTTGGAAAGCCCAGTCGGCTCTTGGTAGTAGCTGACTACTCAGCCTTAATCTGCGACAACTTGTGCACCTAGTTAACGACCCAACAACATCTAACAACTCATGCAAAAGGTGACACCTAACCAACAACCCAATAATGCCAGAGGTACAATTCAATGGTTGTTGCTTTAGTGCCCTACCACCCTTTGTGTGGCCAACCTATGGCCATTGTCTCGCTTGTGTGGCAACCCACGTAAAGATTTCATTTCGTTGGCTATATAAGGGCCGACGAAAGTAAGTGAAGGTATGATAGTTTTTTCTATCGCACGTGGAGTCAACTTGTCTCCACAAATAAACTCTCCTCTCTCTCTTTTGAGTATTTATTTCTCTCTCGCGTTTCCGTGAGTTTCATCTCATAGTCCATCGACTTGACCGTTTGAGGGGTCTTGCCTGCAATGCCAGTCCCCCGCTAGTGTGCTTTGACTTGCAGGCCACTGAGAGCACACCGGAGAACAATGGAAGTCTCCGTCCTGAAGGTGAAAGATGAGAAAGAGTCCGAGTAGGTCAAAAAGGACAACATCATAAAATGTAATGAATTAAAATTCTTTTCAATTGTTTGAATCAAAAGCAGGGGTAAGCGTTCTGCGTTCGAACCAACGGACGAGAGGCTTGCCCAAAGGACCACATGCACACTGTTCCATTGGATGCCATGGCATAGGGAACACCACAAAAGCTTCCTTCTAAGGCAGGCTACAATACTTATATACAGCACACTCGCAAGACAGGAGCATTCCGACATGAGAAGAGCAAATGCAGCTCACAAGAGTCAGTAATGGTCAAACTTTGGGAATTCACCCAAAGCCAAACAAACACCTCTCTCTCTCTTTCTCTCCCATGCCACCTCAAGATCTGTTCAAGGTCCTAGTCTTTGTTTTTGTTAGCCAAACAGTGATACACAAAATAATAAGTTTCCCACTGTGACTGACTATTAAGTTGTTGAAACTTTGTCTCTTCTTGCTTGTTTTGCACTTCACCACCATCTGCAGTCAAAACACAAAAGTCGATGACCTTTTCATTGTACTCTGATGAGGCAAGTTAAGTTAGGCTTGGCGATGTCATGGAGTTTTGTTGTTATATTACACCCAAATTTGGTTGTCAGGAATCAACAAGCTCAGCTTTAGAAAAATAGGCATTCTGAAGGAGAATCTTGAGGCAAGAACTGGACCATCGCTCATTAGGAAAGTTGTCCATTGGACAAAACTGATTCCTCGTTAATGGAGGTCACTAGTTCAAACAGTTTGCTGCATGGCAAAGAAAGAGCTAGCTGGGGGAATGCAGAAACATATTCCCCTAAACTTGTGTAAATGTGAGCGCGTGTTTCAACGCACGAGCCCCCTGCCACAGGCATACGGCGGCTAAAGGCCAACTACTCCACCACGAGATGAACCCATGAACTTAGTTATCCTTCTCTTCTCCCCATTGCCCAACTCCATTGCCATGGGAGAATCCACCGCCCTCCTCTGCTACGGAGATGATGCGTCATGCATGCGCTTCTCCCTCACCGACGTCGCCCAACTCCATCAGGTTCCCGCCGACTCCGACGAGGACGACTACGTCAGGAAGCTCGAAGCGAGAGACTCCGTCTTCTTCCGCCCGCAGCGCCAAGAAACTTTCTCCTTCCGTCGTGATTGCTTCAGCCACGCCCGCTCGGATGCCATCCGGTGGATCCTACGAGTGAGTTAAACGAAACAAACAACAAACAAACAAACAATAAAAATGCATCGGAGCAATCGCTAACATCTAAACGATCTGCCGTACTTTACAGACCAAGTTCTGTTTCGGATTTAGCTTCCGGACCGCTTACCTCGCCGTCACTTACTTCGATCGGTTCTTGTCGCAACGAAGCATCGGCGTAATCGAAAGCTCCATATCCCATCGCCATTGTTCGTGCAAATTTGCTCGATTGTTAATTATTTGATCGTTATCTTCTGTTAGAACGGGAAGCCGTGGGCGGTGCGACTTCTGTCTTTGGCCAGCGTCTCTGTCGCCGCAAAGATGGAGGAATGCAGTGCGCCGACGCTCGTCGATCTCCAGTCCGACGGGTTTTCTTTCGACGCCGGTTCCGTGCAGAGGATGGAGCTGCTGCTGCTCGACACGCTGCAATGGCGGATGAACTCCGTGACCCCGTTCGATTACTTTAGTTATTTCGTCTCCAAGTTCCAGTGCGATTCTTCTCCGGAGGAGTTGCTGTGCAGAGCCGTTGGCTTCATATTCAGAGCCATTGACGGTAGGTCAGCCATTAATTCTCTGATATGTTTTAGTCCGTCGCATTAATGATCAGTCATTCTTCATCTTAATTTATCTCAGTGATAAATTTTCCCGCGTATCGATCGTCCGCCATTATTGCTGCAGCTGCCTTACTGGCTGCATCCAGCAAACTGTACTCGAAACAAGCCTTGGAGTCGAAGATCAGCACTGCGCCGATGTTTGGATCCTGTTCGGAGAAGGTAATTGATTACTCGTTATATCCATGCATCAGGATCCTTAATTAAGAAATCAATCATCACTTGCTTAAATGCCCTCTTTTTCTTCAGGAACATGTATTTTTCTGCTACAAAATCATGACTCAGGATCCATCAAAGAACGATCGATGATAGCATGAGAAGAGCACCAAAGAGGCGATGCCAGTGACATTGCGGCCTCCAACTTGTCGAGGAAGAAAAGGAGAAAGCTTTGTTTAGCAGATATCAACTGGAGACTACCTTAACACTTTTCATTTTCTTTTGCAGTTTGATTGCTTGCTGTTTGAGTGGGTTGTTTGTTCAAGAATGTGATACATGTGGATCAATAAGTAACATTAGATCTTGATATTCTTTGCCGCGAAACGTACTTGGATTTTGTTTTGTTTCATGGAAATGGGATGTGATTGATGCACGTTACGGAAATGGAACCATAGGAACGGTTCTGTTGGAAGAAACAAAACCAAGCAACATGCACTTGTCAGTAACAAATGTAGATACTAATTGTTCATACCCATATACATGAACAAATTTTACTTCAAATTGTTCTTACCATATCATATTGTATCATGATAGATATGAAGTTATTTTACATTTAAGGAGTAAGTAATAAAAGTAAGAGCTATGATATATTTAGTAAAAAACTTAATGAAACACACATACGTGATATTTTATATTGTACACGTTTGATTATCGTTTGGACACTATCGACGACCTCCGGCCGCTGTCCCGAATCAAACTATATCCTAAGAGGCACGATAAACTCGTCGGGGATCACTGCATGAAAAATGTCATGTAACTTTTTCTTATGATTTTTTTACTTAAGCATGTCATTTTCCTAAAAATAAAGCCGCAATGAAGCAGGGTTTGAGCTGATGCTTGAAAAGAGTGATCTGGTTGCGGGCACTAGCATTGAATGATAGAAGAGCAGCGCAGAGCAGAGCGCCGTGCTTCTGCATGCAGTGTGATCACGTCCATTGCGCTTTCATTCTTTTTGTTTTTTTTTCTTTAAAAAAATATATCTTTATTTCCTTGTTTACCTTGCATGTGATGCAGTAATTTCCTTCTGTCATGTGCCGAGGGTCAAGAGTTATGTTATGAGTTGAAGTTAAGATAAGATGGTAACACATAGAAGAGATTTGGGTCTAATTAACCCACTTAGCACCATCCTCATCCATAAAGGCTCAAGTTTGACTAAGTGCAAGTCCAACACACTTAGTCTCGGTTTCATATCCCAACATTTTTGCTTGACATCAACTATTAACATTTTCATGATTCTATTTCAATCTCGAATCTCAGCATCTTGTCTCAATCTCAACCGTCAATATCCTTCATGATTTTGTCTCGGTCTCAAATTTTAACATCATGTTTCGGCTTCAGTTGTCAACATCCTTCGTGACTTTATCGTAGTCTTGCATCTTATTTCAGCTAAATAGTTAGTTATTCTTTATTACTATGTTTCAATCTCAAATTTTAGGATCATACTTCAGTCTCAGTTGCAAATATTCTTAATGACTCAATCTCATATCTGAGACATCTTCTCAGTCTCGGCCCTGGTCGCCGACACACCCTCTCAACGTACGTTGAATCTCGACATCTTCTCTGTTATATTATTGAAAAAAATAGATAAATTAAAATTGGCCAAGTTATAAATTCTAAAATTTATTGGACTTTTATGCAAAGGTCTTAGCCAAACTTTTGGCTCTCCCGTGACCTCTTCTTCCCTTTTGTCTTTTAAAACCTCCTTAATCCTAATCATCCTTAACCCACTGGCCACTTCTTCTCACCCTCAAACTCCTCACGCCGAGGAACACACTGTCGCTGCTATATATTCAAAATTGGGAGGGCTATTTTGTAAAAATGCTTCACAATATACATATAAATGGATTTGTTTTTTGTTTTTCCTAAAACCCTACATTTCCTCTCCAAATCCTCTCTTCGCAATCGCCGAACGAGCGACGCCGCACCGCCCTCGCGTTGGCTTCTCCACGCACGAAACTGCGCAGTGCGGCGCCTCCCAACCATCGGAACCCTCCTCCTTCTTCCTCCCTCAGCCGGCGGCCAAACCTCCTCCCAGCGAGAAATCGCAGCGCGGCGCCCCCCTCCCCCCAACCAGCTTCTTCCCGACGCCGCCCATAGCGAACCCTGGTCGCGCGAGTGCGCGCGATCGCCTCCTACATGCGTGGGACCACAACACCGAGTGGACGGTCTTCTTCTTCCTCCCTCACCGGCGGCATCACCCTCTCGCGAACCTCCCTGCTGTCCGACCCCGACGCGGGTGCTCACGCGCGTCTTCCCTACTGCCGACGCCACAACTCCTCTTGACTTCGTCGAAGCCGCGCGCAGACGCGACGCCGGCCACCCGCCACCAGGGGAAAAGTCGAGAAGTAATGGTTTGGTTGTTTGGTCCACTGTTGATCAATCTTAATTAATCAATTGATTAATGGATCGATTCATAAAACAATTAATTAGATAGTATGATTAATTGTAATCGTTCTAACAAATGAATAATCTGTCTGGTTTATTCATGTTGCTGGTGCCTCGATTAATTAATTATTTAATGTTACAAATTAAAATGTAATTTTCTTATGTTGAGTAAACGTGATTATTTGAAATCGATCTAGCTAATGAGTAATTTACAAGTAGGTAATATGGAATCGTTTGACTAATTAATTTATAATTAATTAATTAATTAATGATCTTGTTGAATGGGTAATTAAAGAATTAATGGTGAACAAATCTTTAATTTGAATATAAATTAATTAATAAGTTTATTAATTAAATCATAGACCGGAAATAATTTCCTGGGTTAACTCGATAATTAACCTAAGGACCTAATTGTGGTAGTTAGGTTATACAAAAATGTCTTGTGATTTATGGATTAATTAAGTATATATATATCATAGTAGAATTTATCCTAAATTTGAAATTGATCTAGCTAACGAGTAATTTACAAGTAGGTAACATATAATCGATTGACTAATTAATTAATTAATTAATGATCTTGTTGAATGGGTAATTAATGAATTAATGGTGAACAAATCTTTAAGTTGAATATAAATTAATTAATAAGTTTATTAATTAAATCATAGACGGAAAGTAGTTTCCTGGGTTAAGTACTCGAAAATTAACCTAAGACCTAATTGTGACAGTTAGGTTATAAAGAAATATATTGTGATTTATAGATTAATTAAGTATATATATCATAGTAGAATCTATCATAATCATGCGAAGTATCTTGTTTAGCTAATTTAGTAATTTTTTATAAATAGCTAAACTATATCCTTGATTCAAGACCTTGACTTTGGACTCACACCGTTGATCGTGAGAGGTTTTTTTTGCTTACGGACTTCTCTATTTAAGGCGAGTATTCTTTGCTTGTTTCTATAGCTCACTTTATCTTTAAATGCATGGTTATTTTATTATCTGAGTATGATTATTTATTTTAAATCTATTATTCTTGTTTTCCCTAAATTGTTAGTTATACAATCTCAACTTTTAATTTCTGATCTAAAGAGTATCGCTTGTATACGTGTACTTTAGAATAATCATGTAACCTATCTAAGGTTTGGTTGGCATTAGATAAACTCTACCCAGTAGTTTAGTGCATGTTTAATTACTTTGGTTTTGATTGAATATTTATGTCACTTATTGATTGCATAAATAATCGACTTGCTTGGGTTGGTGTACATTGGGATCATGTGTTGGTGCAATCTTGGTTAGGTCAGGGTTGACCTAGTTTGACAAAGCTCAGGTGAGCTTGAGTCTAGCAAGCTCGGGTGAGCTTGAGGTGTATGTTTCGATGTTTGACATTGATGTTTGAATGCCGTATGGTGTCAAGTGGGTCAAGGTTGACTGGAGACTTGACTAGGTGAAGACTAGGTGGATCGGGGAGATCGCACGCTGGCATGGGAAAAGACCTAGTGGGACTAGGCACACCTAGTGGGACTAGGTGAAGTCCAGGTGGATCGGGGAGATCGCACGCTGGCATGGAAAAAGACCTAGTGGGACTAGGCACACCTAGTGGGACTAGGTGAAGTCCAGGTGGATCGGGGAGATCGCACGCTGGCAAGGGAAAAGACCTAGTGGGACTAGGTGAAGTCCAGATGGATCGGGGAGATTGCATGCTGGCAAGGTGGAAGTCTACCGAGAGACTAGACCTAACTCGAGGGTTAGGCGAATCTGGTTGGGAACCAGGTCAAGTCCGAGCTGGGAGCTAGGCAGTAAAAATTCAGGTCGGTCAACGGGGTTGACTGGATACTTGGTAGGGGATCCTAGACTTGTGGGAGCAAGTTAGGTTGGACTCAATCGATTGGGTAATCGATTGAGTGAATCGATCAGTGGATCGATTAAGGAAGTTTTTGCGAGAGGACAGAGGGTGGCTGAATCGATTGGGTAATCGATTCAGCCTTCCCTTAATCAATTGGTCAATCGATTAAGGTGTCTCTTGATCGATTGGGGTAATCGATCACAGAGTTTGCGCGAGAGAACAGAGAAGCTCTGAATCGATTGGGTAATCGATTCAGGGCACGGGTAATCGATTGGCTAATCGATTACCGTTCGAAAACTAGCCGTTGAACGGCTAAATCCTACGTGGTAATCGATTGGGTAATCGATTACCAAACCCTAGGTGTCGGGTATAAGGTCTTTCGCGCAGGTTTGAAGGAGCATCACTTCTCCTATTCTTCTCCTCCTTCGGTGCCATCTCAAGGGAAGTCTTGGAGGACATTGCTGCTGCAATTCCAAGGTTCTAGAGGCAACCACAAGCTTGAAGATAGCAAGGGTAGCAAAGAGAGCTTAAACATTGTAAATCTTGTAAGATTTTGTATTGTATTTTGCTTCCTTTTTGTTGTATCTTCTTGTAAGCTTGTAAGAGGTTTCTCCACCTCAAGAAGGAGACTTTCATAGTGCATGAGAGTGTGAGGAGAGTGGATCCTTGGATTAGTCACCCGACCGGGGTGGATACCAAGTAAATCCTTGTGTTAGCGATTGCTTGAAGTCTTCCGCCGCAACAAATCATCAACAAGCGAATCGAAGCTAATCACCCCCCCCTCTAGCTCGCCAATCGGTCCCAACATCATGCACATATTACAGTATCATAGGGTAGAGGTCACACTCTCCCTTTATTCCTGGAGTAAAGATATACTCCTCCTGGAGTCTTTGTTATAGAGCGGTTGTATTTTTTCTTTTTCTTGGGGTTGGGGATTGAGGTGATTCTCTTCTAAGATTTAAGTGATTCTCCCAGCATCATGTCCGCTCTTCTTTTTTTTTTCTTGGGGTTCGGGATTGAGTGATTCTCCCGTAGGATTGAGGTGATTCTCCGAGGGATTTAGGTGATTCTCCTAGCATTTCGTATCACAAATCTTGCAAAGTCGACCATACAAATGTGATGTGATGGTTGTAGATTAATGTATAGAGGTGACACATGCTTTTGCATCATGTGCATACGATGCATCTTATATTTGTTTGAGTTTTGATTGTTCCATTTGATTGACATGCATATACGTATTTGATTTGCATTGGTTACTTAACCTGGATATGCTCAGTAGTACGAGCAACTTATTGACTTGATATGGAGGTTTCTGATCATGTCTCACAGGTATGCTTTCACATTTGTTGTGTACTATACTTTTCAGATATTGTATGTCTTGTTTCTATCTGCTTTAATTACCTTATTGTATCATGCATTTATCTGTTTACTATATCCGTAGAGAATGACCCCGAACTCACCACCGCCTGCTTTTCTTTTTGTTTCAGGTAATAGATAGCTGCATCTCGTGTCATTGGAGAGGATCCATCTGCCGTCCCTTATTGTCGAGTTTTCTGGTTTGAGTTGTGTTATAGTTTCTAAAGATGTTATTTTTTTCATTAATGGACGTGTTGATATTTTATCGTTCTTTGGTAGACTTGTATTTATGTTGTGAATTTTCGATTTAATTGCGTTAACTCAATAGAGTTTGATTATTTTATCATTTATTATTTGAATGTTGATAAACTGCGTGGACATATTGTGTTATTCCTTTTGTTGCCAGCCGTATGTGGCTGTGCTAATTATATGTGTGAGATTGATGTAGTATAAGCTTTACATTGTCCGTCGTACAGGAAAGATGTAAAATGTAAAAAAAAAGAAAAAAAATTATTTATATATATGTATATATAAAAATATATACACATATATAAAAATACCATAAATAAGAGTTAAAATTGAAAATAACTTTATAAAAAATTTTGAAATAATTTTCTAGAATTTTTGGTAATGTTTGAGGAGGTAACGTAAGATAGACTAATTATAAATTATTTAAAAAAAAATTTAATTTTTTCGAATATATATATATATATATATATATATATATATATATATATATATATATATATATAGCTGATCTCCTGCGGGACAAACAATACGCGCCCATGCGCGCCAGCGTTCAAGGACTACTGCTACGACGATGGGGAGCACTCCGACACTACGGGATTAAAGTCTACTCTATGTGTCGGTATTCTTTTATATTTTTGTACTTGTACTTGCATCTTAAAAGTGAGTTAGTAAATTATTATTAACCTCCCTTACATCTTGTACAACATTGTTTTCTTTGAAAGTTTTTCGGAGAAAGAATTATAATGGATTGTCCAACGAAAACGATTGAGGACTGCGAGCCTTGGAGTAAAAGTCGTCGAAGGTTCCGAACCAAGTAAAATAAAAGAGTTATATTTTCAATTGCTTTGCTTTACTCTGCTTTGTTGTATTTTATTTTATTTTGAAAATGAAAAAAAAGATTTATAAATGATTGAGATTCATCCCCTCTCTTTATTTTCAATGATCTCACAGTCGCTCACTTGGATATTTTATTTATATAGATATTTGTATTAGGTGGAATACAGGTCATTCACTTTTACTTATAGATACAACCTTGATAAGTATATTATTTTTTTTTTCACGCACTCAATAAATTGAATTAAGTTGTATAGATAAAATATGATAATAATGTGTCAAATGTTGAAAAATGAGAAATTTAGGGAGAACTGATGAAATTAATTAAGAAAGGAATAAAAGACATATGATATGAAAAAAATAAATGGTAAATAATGTTTTGCCCTCTTTAACAATAGCTTTCATATACGTCTTTCTTCTCTCAAGTTTACAATTTAATTGTGCTCACTCACCATTCCCTTTGACCTTCAAATTCACATACTTGATGTGATTTTTGAGGTTGGTCAGTGATCCTGTCGACAAGAGAAGATCGATTCTCCCTCAGATGACTCGGTCTCACCGAACCGACCCGGTCTGCTAGAGCTTGGGAGGTCGGACCGAAACAGCGCTCTCAATGTAGTGGAGTGGTTGCAAAATGGCAGCAGCCTCTTCTTTGGAGCTCAAAAGGGGGGTTTATATAGGGGAGGGGAAGCTCTGCCTTGTCAGAGCTATCATGTCTCATTAAGAAATGGTCAGTTGGCAGATGGTGATATTGACGGCCGCATTTAATGCTATGAGACTGTCATAGCTGCCTGACCCTCATAAACGTCTGACACATTTGCTTAATATGTCTCTTCTGTCCCCCTTTTATTATTGGCGGCTCTTGTCAGGTCATGAGTACGTCAAGGATCCTCTTCTGACAATGGGGAGATTCGGATGACCTTTATTACTGCTACGACCCTTCACTTACTCTAGGGTCGACCACCCTGGGTCTGCCACCCTGGGTCGGCCACCCTGTCACTCTGGGTCGGCCAGTCGGGGTCGGCCACTCTGCCAGTCGGGGTTGGCCACTCGGGGTCGGCCACCCTGCCGAGAGACCCCGCCTAGGAGGTCTACTACTTACCGAACACTTGTGAAGAGATGGCTAAACGCTTCTGCTTTATCCCGACTAAACTTCCCCGACCGGTGCTCCCCGACCGCTAAAGTTCTCGGGCGGGTATGTCTGCTCGGGTGCCACTGATTGGGCCCCGCATCAAGTTGCTTCGAATCTTGATCCTCTTAGCCGGATCAGTATCTAGCGCACTAATCCGATACTGAACCCGACCCACTTTGTCTGACCCAGACCCCATCCGACCGGGCCCCTAATCAACTCCAAAAACTTACCCGACCGGATCACAAGCCTCCCTTCAAGTCTAGTCGAAGGAGGCGTCAAGTCCGACTGACTAGGCTGCTTGCCCGGTCGGATAAACCAACCTTCGCACCCCTGACCCTCATTATGGCCTCAGGATCTTTATCCTGAAATGTCGAGTCCCCTGTCAAGTCAGCCATCAACGCATCTGCCACGCATTTATCTCTCATGACCACATATCTCCCCTTCAAGTCTAGTTGAAGGAGGTGTGAGTCTGACTAACTAGACCGAATCTAGTGGTTTGACTTATTCCACTCATACTTTCTGATCCTGGAATTAGGTGGGAATGGATCTCCTTTGATAGAAGAACAATCAATCAGAAGTCACGGGTTGGATTTTACCCAGTTAATCAGTATTTCGTCTCTCGGAATGTCGTCGCTAGAGTAGTTAGCTATGTCAAGCGAGCAATTGGATCGTGTTGGACGAGTGACGAATCTGTGCATGGGAAACCACTAAGCATTTTTGACGAACCAAGCAAATGGTTGCGGGTGTCACGCATGTGGCCTAGAGCCGAGTAAACGGCTAAGCAATGGCTAAGGAAGCAAGCAATTGAGTAGTGACTAATTCCCTGATAGGTGGCAGAGCCGAATGACGGAGTGCTGAGCCGATGACATAGCAGAGTGCCTGAGTGCCAAGCTGAGTGGCTGAGTAGCTGAGTGCCGAGCAGAGCGGCTGAGTAGCTGAGTGTCGAGCAGAGCGGCTAGGTGCCGAGCAGAGCGGCTGAGTAACTGACTGCCGAGCAGAGCGGCTGGGTGCCGAGCAGAGCGGCTAGGTCTCTGAGTGCCGAGCAGAGCGGCTGAGTGCCGAGCAGAGCGGCTGAGTGCCGAGCAGAGCGGCTGAGTGCCGAGCAGAGCGGCTAGGTGCCGAGCAGAGCGGCTGGGTGCCGAGCAGAGCGGCTAGGTGCCGAGCAGAGCGGCTGAGGCGTGTGAGCAATCACCTTTATAACATTACTGAAGAGCCAGTGTCTCAATGTCGCTCGGGAGACCTTAATGGAGCGTGGGCAGCCACGTCCGGTCTGCCACGAGGTCGATGGTTGTAGGAGAGCATGTCCATTTATGACTTGCAAAGGCAGGAGTCTGGACACCGTCTGGCTTACCCTGACCGAGCGTGGAACGCCACGCCCGACCGGGCCCGACCGAACGTGGAATCGCCACGCTCGATCGGCACCGAGTCCGGTGGGTGCGTGGGAGCATGCCCACTTATAACTTGCAAGAGCAAGAGTCTGGACACCGTCTGGCTTACCCTGACCGAACGTGGAATGCCACGCCCGACCGGGCCCGACCGAACGTGGAACGCTACGCCCGATCGGCACCGAGTCCGGTGGGTGCGTGGGAGCATGCCCACTTATAACTTGCAAGAGCAAGAGTCTGGACACCGTCTGGCTTACCCTGACCGAACGTGGAACGCCACGCCCGACCGGGCCCGACCGAACGTGGAATCGCCACGCCCGATCGGCGCCGAGTCCGGTGGGTGCGTGGGAGCATGCCCACTTATAACTTGCAAGAGCAAGAGTCTGGACACCGTCTGACTTACCCTGACCGAACGTGGAATGCCACGCCCGACCGGGCCCGACCGAACGTGGAATCGCCACGCCCGATCGGCGCCGAGTCCGGTGGGTGCGTGGGAGCATGCCCACTTATAACTTGCAAGAGCAAGAGTCTGGACACCGTCTGACTTACCCTGACCGAACGTGGAACGCCACGCCCGACCGGGCCCGACCGAACGTGGAATCGCCACGCCCGATCGGCGCCGAGTCCGGTGGGTGCGTGGGAGCATGCCCACTTATAACTTGCAAGAGCAAGAGTCTGGACACCGTCTGACTTACCCTGACCGAACGTGGAACGCCACGCCCGACCGGGCCCGACCGAACGTGGAATCGCCACGCCCGATCGGCGCCGAGTCCGGTGGGTGCGTGGGAGCATGCCCACTTATAACCTGCTGATCTGCCTTTTAGCTGCCTTGAGTTTCACTATCATATTCGTGTGATACAATTACAAGGGGTCACTAAACTCGAACTCTCCTCTCAATACAATTTTAAGTGTGTCACACTCCAAGGCCTTCCCTGCTTCTTTCCTTGGGCATCTCGCAAATAATAAGCTCCCGACCTCATCTTTTCGATCACCAGGGAGAGTTCTCCCCATTGGGGGCGTCAACTGGATCACCTCTCTGACTGGTCCTACTCTCTTCCGTACACGATCGCAAGGTTAGTGACGAACTCCGGTAACTCATGATCGCTGGCAGTACCTCCAATCATCGAGCAAGGCTTGAGACGTCCCGACCAGTCGGACTTCGACCTTGTCGGAAGGAAGTGCTTCGTTAGAGCTGCTCATTTCCTAGTCGAGGTAGCTGACAATACTCTTTTCCACTATGATGTAAGCATATCGCCGACATTAGTATCTAGAGTCACCCATAGGAAAACTATCCCCGAGCTTGTCAAGTTGGGCAAGGATAACGCCTTGGGAATGAGAATGCCAGCTTATGATGGAAGGAAGAGCTTATACACGGCCGGTACTTCTCCTTTTGAGTCAGAGTAGCTCCTAGTTTCGTTGCCTCAAGAAGTCATTCAAGCCCTTGATATTGTTCTCAGGGGGTCTCCTTATGTCAGGTATACTTCGGTAGGACGTTCTTTTGAAGTCGGCAAACTCTCGCACAGACCCCTCCGGGAGTTTGTCGAACCAGCCCTGAGCGGGACCTACCAGGGTGGTCAGGAACGCTCGGCACTTGATACTATCCGTGTATTGATGCAGCAAGGCTTCATTTTCAGACTTCATCAGGTCTTCCTCTAGGTCTGCAGCTCCTTCATATTCTGGAATGGACAAGAGCCGGAAATGTTTGGAGACTGGCTCTTGCGGAACTTGTCTGGAGAAAGGGAACCCTGAATGGTCAGCCAGGGCTTGGCTAATAGGGGTCTTCCCCTTGTTGATTCTTGCTTGGCTGGAAGAGACTTCCACTAGGTCGGACTGTCCCGCACCCTCAGACGGGTTGAACAGTGTTTGGCGGAAATGAGTGCTATCCCCCTGGCGCGCTCCTCCCTCAGTGCCCACTCGGGTAGCAGGCTCGGACGGGCCTTCCCGAGTGAGTTGGGCAGCTACCTGTTGCGCGGCCGCCAGCTTCTTAGCTCTGGCTTCGACTAGCAGATCCAAGTCTTCTTGTGAAAGCATCACGGCCATCCGGTTAGAGTCACTCATCTTCGTCTTTCGATCAGGTAGATTCCCACAGACGGCGCCAAATTTGATCCTGTCGACAAGAGAAGATCGATTCTCCCTCAGATGACTCGGTCTCACCGAACCGACCCGGTCTGCTAGAGCTTGGGAGGTCGGACCGAAACAGCGCTCTCAATGTAGTGGAGTGGTTGCAAAATGGCAGCAGCCTCTTCTTTGGAGCTCAAAAGGGGGGTTTATATAGGGGAGGGGAAGCTCTGCCTTGTCAGAGCTATCATGTCTCATTAAGAAATGGTCAGTTGGCAGATGGTGATATTGACGGCCGCATTTAATGCTATGAGACTGTCATAGCTGCCTGACCCTCATAAACGTCTGACACATTTGCTTAATATGTCTCTTCTGTCCCCCTTTTATTATTGGCGGCTCTTGTCAGGTCATGAGTACGTCAAGGATCCTCTTCTGACAATGGGGAGATTCGGATGACCTTTATTACTGCTACGACCCTTCACTTACTCTAGGGTCGACCACCCTGGGTCTGCCACCCTGGGTCGGCCACCCTGTCACTCTGGGTCGGCCAGTCGGGGTCGGCCAGTCGGGGTCGGCCACTCTGCCAGTCGGGGTTGGCCACTCGGGGTCGGCCACCCTGCCGAGAGACCCCGCCTAGGAGGTCTACTACTTACCGAACACTTGTGAAGAGATGGCTAAACGCTTCTGCTTTATCCCGACTAAACTTCCCCGACCGGTGCTCCCCGACCGCTAAAGTTCTCGGGCGGGTATGTCTGCTCGGGTGCCACTGATTGGGCCCCGCATCAAGTTGCTTCGAATCTTGATCCTCTTAGCCGGATCAGTATCTAGCGCACTAATCCGATACTGAACCCGACCCACTTTGTCTGACCCAGACCCCATCCGACCGGGCCCCTAATCAACTCCAAAAACTTACCCGACCGGATCAGTCAGTATTACAAATGATTGTTTAGAGATGCTCAATGATAATTTTGGAGACGGTTTCTACATAATCCATTCAGTTTATTTTTTTTTATTGCACTCAAACATTTTGTTATTTTGGCAATTCTAATTTCATTGTTTGTATGAGGAAGGTTGTCAATCATGTCATGGTATAGTAGAGTCAGTATTTTGGTTCAAACATTGTTATTCTTTCACATTATTAAGTGAAGTGTTGCATATTCATGTTCATATCGTCTGTGCAACCTTCTTAGGTATTAATTATGGATTTGGATGCAAGGATTATTATTGTTCAAGCAAGGAGGCTATCTCTCATATAGGGATGGAAGTCTCTAGGCCATGAGAATATTTATTGATATCAGAGCCAGGTTAACGATCTGTATTTAAGAGTTCATGATTTGTATATTGAGGTTTTGGATGGTCTATATATAGAGTCTTCTCCAAACTTAGTAGAGTATCACTAAGCAAAATAGAAGTTATAAATTTGTTTGTGTTATGTGACTAAGTATGATTGTTGCCTCACCTTTTGGTTAATCGCAGACTATGGTGCGAGGACAAACTTCTACAATTCATAGTCATGGCCGTAAACGTACTCGTGATGTTGGAGAGCTTGAGCGAGGTTGGTCACATCCTTCCATACTAGAGAACATTCCTAATCGTTATGTAGCTCAAGGTTCAGAATGCTCAACTGAGTAGCAGAACGAGTTGAGGACTAGCTTAACAAAGGACTCAAGAAATGAGTCTGGCACACCTACTAAAGTATTCCAATTGGCAAGGCTAGAATAGTAGAATTTGCAAAATTAGTGAAAGATCGATGTGTTCCTTTTCATGGCACTATTGATTCGTTGGAAACTCGTGACTGGATTGAATATTTAGAGGACACTTTTGACTGTATAACCTGTCGAGATGGAGAAGGTACAATTAGCCGCTTATTTCTTCCACTGATGAGCAGTGGTTTGGTGGCGTGTACAGAAGCACACTGTTGAAACTAGATCGATCTCTTGAAAGCAAGAGAAGGCATTTGAAAATAACTATTTTCCAGAAGATTTTAAAGATGTAAGACATCAGGTATTTTTTAGTATTCGCCAAGGAGATGAAAATGTAAGGGACTATTGTGTCGAATTTGACAAGTTGGCAGAATTTTGTTCATCAGTAACGAACGCATACTGACAGAAACAGGGACTTGCACCTTATATCTAGGTTAGAATGTCTAGATTGATTCCATGAGTTTCCAACAGACCCTAGATAGAGCCAATTCTATTGAAGTAACACAACGAAGATTAAATAAGAAAAAGGAACAACATTACAATAAATCACAATCATAGCATCGAGGAAAAGAATGACAATTGATAGACGAAACTCTCAAAACAATGATCAAGATGAAGGAAACATCATGGAGGGTTCCCCTCAATTAAGAAGAAAGCAAAGAATAAGAACAGTTACAGTCGATGTTATCATTGTGGGCAAAATGAGCATCAGATTTCACAGTGTCGCCTAGTTCAGGACATTTGCTTCTATTACATACTACCCGGGCATCAAAGCAGAGATTACTCGTTACGAGTACAACATGAGTCAAAGAAACCTCAGGCACAACAAAAACAAGATATTCCAACAATGGCAACCCCAACTACCATAACAAAAGAGTCAGCAGAGATATTAATCGACTTGGTCACAATTACATACTTCTCAACAACAATATCCAGAATCACAGATGTACCAGTGACAGATACAACTAGTACTTCTATAGAAGTCTACTCAATATTTTCACTCTCCTCATCCGATTCAAGTTCTCACACAATCCCTTTTGATGTATGTGCTCTTAAGAGACCCATTTTGCCCCCGGGACTATGATACAGCGGTAGGGCGATTAGTCGCTATCTCAGACATCCACAATTCGATCCTTAGCTACGGCGTTGTTGATTCTAATGCATGAAATCGTGAACAAATCTACGATATTGAAAAACGGTAAACACTTACAGTGGATTCAACGCGTCCTTCGCTGTTCTTCGTGCTTGTCGTCGGAAGAACGATCACGGAATCAGAAAGCTCTTCCCCTCTCGGTATCACGAACCAAATCCCTCGAACTCTTT
Source organism: Boesenbergia rotunda (assembly GCA_024364735.1). Taxonomy (NCBI): domain Eukaryota; kingdom Viridiplantae; phylum Streptophyta; class Magnoliopsida; order Zingiberales; family Zingiberaceae; genus Boesenbergia; species Boesenbergia rotunda. The sequence goes on from JAGFNQ010006943.1 coordinate 529,460, forward strand.
GGATGTTCACTTCTCGAATTCCTTTTGCCTTGTTTCTCTTGGATGCATCTCCTCCCCTTTTATAGTAGAAGGGCTAGGGAAGGGGAGGGGAGAGAAGTGGAGAAGTGGGGAAAGTGGGCACCCCACGTCACCCACTTCTCCCATTTCTTACATCTCCCACTCATCCAAGTCAAGTCACAGAGACTAAATAAGAATCAGATCACAAGACCATATCATAACTAGGTTACAAAAACTAGATAGTCACAAAGACCATATAGTCACATAGACTAATAGAACATCCAATTCATACTTTAGGAAAAATGATTCGTGCGACAGCAAGCATACTGAGCAATCATTGCTAAGAAAGTTATGACACTTAACTTAGCTGCTCTCTGAGCGATCAATACTAAGAAAGTTATTATACTTTGCTTAGTCGCTCTATCACATGAACCAGAGACATCAATCACTTGCTTTTACCCCAGACTAAAACATTTACATCAATACGAACATCTCTAATCCCTCGTAATGACCATTAAGTCAAGAGCATGTTCAGTATTTCCATTCAATACAATTATTCACAATCACATTTTAAGTACTCAACAAAAAATGTAATTGGTCGACCAGTGAATAAGTGTCAATAATGTAAATCTCTCTTAGTCTTCCTATTTAGCTTGAATCTATTCATTCTAATCAGTTGCTTTCCTAGTTATGCTCCATAGACCGAATCATCCATAGCCAATAGGATACATGCTAAGGTAGCAGACACTGATTAAAATTTTAAACAGACAGCTAAATAGTAACATAGGATAAATCTGAGATTAACTTATAATCTCAAGCGTCTCACATAGTAGAGAAGCAGGGATCCATTCTCTTACTACCTTTATTATCGCTATAGCACATGTGGTATGAATCACATGCTACGACGTTTTTCTCTTTTAACAAAAAGAGTGCATGTTTTCTCAAAATTAACATCGTACAGATTTGATCTAAACATACCTAATGTCTAATCCTGAATTCAACTTATGAATTTCAATCTGGCTTTCAGCAAATTCAGTAAATGGTGGGTTCATTTACTCCGATCATTACATAAATGATCTCATCTTGATACAAAATCAAGGCGACTCCAACTTATGAGTATGTCTCTATTTATAGTTACATAAGATATCCCATAAGTAATAGTCTTACCTCTATTTATACTCAACAAATAGAGATGATTGTCCATGTGAGTAGATCAATCTCAACCTGCCAACATGCTTATCGAGACTTTATCCAAAATGTAACACCAATATACACTGAATAAATCATGGCACTTTCATATATTTGATTGTTTTACAATGTGTTACATTTTACGAAGTCCCAAAGACTTCACAAAACCAAGAAATGACTCTTTAGTCAATGGCTTAGTAAAATGATCTGCAAGCATAGCACGGGTAGGAATATACTCAAGGACTACCTTTCTTTTGTCCACAATATCCCTTACATAATTATATTTAATTTCTATGTGCTTGCCTTTACTGTGATATTTGGGATCCTTGGAAAAAGCTATTGCAGCTTGATTGTCACAATACAATGTAACGGGACTCCCACTATCCTCAGCAATCTTCAAATGCTTCAGGAACCTTCTTAACCAGACAGCTTCTTGTACAGCTGCTGTACAAGCCACATATTCGGCTTCCATTGTCGACAGTGCTACACAAGCCTGTTTCTTGCTATTCCATGAGATGGCGCCACCATTCAGCAAGAAAGCATAACCCGATGTGGATTTTCTGTCATCAAGGTCTCCTGCCCAATCTGCATCTGTATAGCCCTTCAGACTTAACTTTGATCCTTGGAAGCAGAGACAATAATCTGCCGTCCCTTTGAGATATCTGAATATTCTCTTCACCGCCTTCCAGTGTCTCGATCCTGGGTTTGACTGGAAACGGCTAACCAAGCCAACAGCATAGTTGATATCTGGGCGTGTACACAACATTGTGTACATTAAGCTACCAATGGCACTGGCATATGGTTTTTTCTTCATATCGGCTATTTCCTTAGGAGTCTTGGGATACATACTTTTGCTGAGAACAGTGCCTCTCGCTACTGGAGTTTGTTCAATGTTCCAGTTTGACATATTGAAGTGTTGTAACATCTTAGTAATATAAGCTTCTTAAGACAAACCCAAAAGTCTTTTTGATCGATCTCTAATGATCTTTACACCTAAGATGTACTCGGCTTCTCCCATATCTATTATGTCAAATTGTGATGAAAGTCACGATTTGATTTCTATCACAAACTGTATGTCATTTCCCGCTATTAGCATATCATCAACATATAACGATAATATGACAATCTTTCCTTTATCCTCCTTGAGGTATACACAATGATCCTCATTGATCATTTCGAAACCATAAGATAAAATGACTTCATTGAATCTTATGTTCCATTGTCTCGACGCTTGCTTTAGCTCATATATAGACTTTTTAAGTCTACATAATTTATCCTCTTGGCCATCAGCAATATAACCTTCTGGTTGTGCCATATAGATTTCCTCGTCAAGATTACTATTAAGGAAAGCCGTTTTTACATCCATCTGATGTAATTCCAAGTCATAATGTGCTACTATAGCTAAAATGACACGTATTGACACAAATTTCACAACAGGGGAAAATGTCTCTTCAAAATCAATACCCTCCATTTGGGTATATCCTTTTGCAACCAGACGAGCTTTGTATTATTAATCGATCCATTTGCCTTCCTCTTGATTTTGAGAATCCACTTATTCCCAATAGCCCTTCGACCTGGAGGAAGATCGACTAAATTCCAAACCTGATTCTTTCTCATAGACTCCATTTCTTCATCCATTGCAATTCTCCATTTTTCTCTAACTGAGCATCTCAATGCTTCCTCAACCGTTCGAGGTTCCTCATCGTCAATAGGGAGAATCATTAATGTCTCATTCTCAATGTCAAACCTTCTTTTAGGAATAATCTTGTGATTACTTCTTCGCAGGTCTGACTGTTGAGAAACTGAAACGGATTCATTCATTGGCAAATCACTCCCACTGGGTAGACTAGATTCAGGTTTCTTCTGTGATTCCTAATTTGTTGATAAAGGAACAATATCCTCCTCCTCTATAACAAATAGAGGAATTAATTTATCAACTTCACCTCTTGTTAGGAACTCAGTTTCGAGAAAAATCGCATCTCTTGACTCTATTTCAGAGATGGTTCTATCTTGTTGCTCACCAATAAAAACATAACCCTTAGAAGTATCAGAATACCTTACAAAGATACACTTTTTATCCCTTGGCCCTAGTTTTCCATATTTGTGAGTCTTATCATGAACGTAGGCAGCTGACCCCCAAGGTCTCAGATTACTCAAATCTAGTTTTCTGCCTGTCCAACATTCATATGGTGTAGATGGAATAGACTTAGAAGACACTCGATTAAGTATATAGGTAGCAGCTAATAATGCATCTCCCCAATAGGAAATAAGTATATTAGCTTGAGCCATCATAGACCTAACCATATCTAGAAGAGTTCTATTTCTTCTTTCAGCAACCCCATTTTGCTGTGGAGTTCCAGGGATCGTTAGTTGTCTAATAATCCCTTTCTCGTAACATATTGTCTTAAACTGATCAGACAAATATTCACCTCTATGGTCAGTGCGTAAAGTTTTAACCTTACGATCCAATTGATTCTCAACTTCATTCAAATAACGTTTGAAGCAATCTAATACTTCATATTTATGAGAAATCAAATACACATGACCAAAACGTGTGAAGTCATCAATAAATGTAACGAAATAGGAACCTCCATGTCTAGCCTTCACATTCATTGGACCACATACATCCGAATGAATTAATTGCAATGGTGAATCAGCTCTAATAGCCTTACCAAATGGTTTCCTTGTTGCTTTTCCAGCAAGACAATGCTCACATATGGACAGGTTAATCTTAGCATGAGTGCCCAATAGATCCTCCTTAGCTAATCTATTCATCCGTTCTTGTCCGATATGTCCTAGTCTAGTATGCCAAACTTCCTCATTAATATTAGCATCACTAGTAAGAGCAATGTTTGAAAAACAACTATTAATTCCATAATTAATATCATGTTCTACATCAAGAACCATGAAACCATTCATTACATAACCACATCCAATTAACACGGAGTTAATATGAAGTTCCACACAATGACTGAAAAAATTTATGCAATAACCCAAATCAAGAAGACTAGTTACAGAAACTAGATTCCGTCGAATCTCAGGAGCATAAAGGACATCATGCAGAAACAGGGTATGTCCACCACGTAGGTTGAGCTTGCAAGTGTCAATTCCTTTGACTTCAATTCTTGCATTGTTTCCCACATAAATCCACTTATTGCCAGCTGGTACTCGACGGTACTCCACGTATGTAGCTCGATCACGAGCTACATGGTTCGTTGCTCCTGAATCTATAATCCACAAAGGATAAGAATCAGCTAACAACACTGAACTAGCAACATAATGCTCGTGAATTGAAAATAAATATGGATCTACCTTTTTCAGCTCAGTACATTCCCGAGCAAAGTGGCCTTTCTTTCCACAGTTATAGCAAGTCAACTTGCTCTTAGGTTTCTGTCCATACTTCTTTCGTTTAACATTCTTCTTGATTGGGCTCTGCCCAGCATCAGCAGCTTCTTTTCCTTTTCCCTTTCATTTTCCTTTCTTGAACCATCTTTTCTTATTCTTGGGTCCAGAGCCTTCAGCTACAAAAGCTTGTCCAGAAATCCTTGCGGATTCTATTCTCTCCGCCTCCAATTCAACATGGCGTGAGACATCCATGAAAGTCTTTATACTTTCACTATGTGTAAGGTTCTATTTCATTGATTCCTAAGAATCAGGAAGGGAACGAATAACTGCTTGAACCTGTTGTTCATCAGTCAACTCATAACCAGCAGTTTTCAGCTCTCGAATCATATTCCCTATTTTCCTCAGATGTTGGGTTATAGAGACATTCGGGCGTTTCTTATAGCTGTCAAACTTGATTGTCAGCTGACGAAGCTTGCTTAAGCTAACTCCACTGTATTTATCTCTCAGGGCAACCCAGACAACATGAGCCGATGGTAATGGCTCATACTCATATACTAGGTCATCTACCATTGAACTAATCAAAATACCCTTAGTAGTGGAGTCATTTTTCTTCCATGCCTTATAGGCATCAAGATCACGTCTATGCTGAGCTGTAGAACCATCTGCAGGTTCTACCATAAATTGATTAACAGCTTCTAGAACTTCTTGTTCCTCAAGTACATATTGTATCTTAAGGTGCCATATGTTGGTGCAATCTTGGTTAGGTCAGGGTTGACCTAGTTTGACAAAGCTCAGGTGAGCTTGAGTCTAGCAAGCTCGGGTGAGCTTGAGGTGTATGTTTCGATGTTTGACATTGATGTTTGAATGCCGTATGGTGTCAAGTGGGTCAAGGTTGACTGGAGACTTGACTAGGTGAAGTCCAGGTGGATCGGGGAGATCGTGCGCTGGCATGGGAAAAGACCTAGTGGGACTAGGCACACCTAGTGGGACTAGGTGAAGTCCAGGTGGATCGGGGAGATCGCACGCTGGCATGGAAAAAGACCTAGTGGGACTAGGCACACCTAGTGGGACTAGGTGAAGTCCAGGTGGATCGGGGAGATCGCACGCTGGCATGGAAAAAGACCTAGTGGGACTAGGCACACCTAGTGGGACTAGGTGAAGTCCAGGTGGATCGGGGAGATTGCACGCTGGCATGGAAAAAGACCTAGTGGGACTAGGCACACCTAGTGGGACTAGGTGAAGTCCAGGTGGATCGGGGAGATCGCACGCTGGCATGGGAGAAGACCTAGTGGGACTAGGTGAAGTCCAGATGGATCGGGGAGATCACATGCTGGCAAGGTGGAAGTCTACCGAGAGACTAGACCTAACTCGAGTGTTAGGCAAACCTGGTGGGGAATCAGGTTAAGTCCGAGCTGGGAGCTAGGCAGTAAAAATCCAGGTCGGTCAACGGGGTTGACTGGATACTTGGTAGGGGATCCTAGACTTGTGGGAGCAAGTTAGGTTGGACTCAATCGATTGGGTAATCGATTGAGTGAATCGATCAGTGGATCGATTAAGGAAGTTTTTGCGAGAGGACAGAGGGTGGCTGAATCGATTGGGTAATCGATTCAGCCTTCCCTTAATCGATTGGTCAATCGATTAAGGTGTCTCTTGATCGATTGGGGTAATCGATCACAGAGTTTGCGCGAGAGAACAGAGAAGCTCTGAATCGATTGGGTAATCGATTCAGGGCACGGGTAATCGATTGGCTAATCGATTACCGTTCGAAAACTAGCCGTTGAACGGCTAAATCCTACGTGGTAATCGATTGGGTAATCGATTACCAAACCCTAGGTGTCGGGTATAAGGTCTTTCGCGCAGGTTTGAAGGAGCATCTCTTCTCCTATTCTTCTCCTCCTTCGGTGCCATCTCAAGGGAAGTCTTGGAGGACATTGCTGCTGCAATTCCAAGGTTCTAGAGGCAACCACAAGCTTGAAGATAGCAAGGGTAGCAAAGAGAGCTTAAACATTGTAAATCTTGTAAGATTTTGTATTGTATTTTGCTTCCTTTTTGTTGTATCTTCTTGTAAGCTTGTAAGAGGTTTCTCCACCTCAAGAAGGAGACTTTCATAGTGCATGAGAGTGTGAGGAGAGTGGATCCTTGGATTAGTCACCCGACCGGGGTGGATACCAAGTAAATCCTTGTGTTAGCGATTGCTTGAAGTCTTCCGCCGCAACAAATCATCAACAAGCGAATCCAAGCTAATCACCCCCCCTCTAGCTCGTCTACCAGTCCCAACACCATATTTTGTAGTTGTCCCCATTTAATTTTTCTCATTTGTTGAGTTCAGTTATTATATTCTTCATTGCCATGATCTAACATAAATAAACGCATTATTTAGTCATTCAGTATAACTCATATGCATGTAATTAACAATTAACTCATTGTAAATTAGAGTTGGTTTACAAAATCAAGTGGTAAATACGTTCCCACTCATCCTCCGTATATCCAATCTAATAAACATTTATTAGTTATTTTACATACATCCCATCATATGAACTAATCATAAATGAACTTGTCATTCAAATGAAATGAACTAATCATTAAGAAGTTTTGTTAACACATAACATAACCTTTTGAAAAACTGTTCGTACAAAACGACAGTAACTTACTACATGACTAAAAAAACTGAGCAAATACTGTTTGTACATAACAACAGTAACTAGGACAAACTCTAATAAACTAGATAAGTTAGTACTACTCCCACTAGGACAAAGAATAACGCGGTGGTAAATACTATCCCTTTCATCCCAGACTTGATGAGAGGTAGTTTAACTTCAGGATCCTCTACCGATTCTATAGGATCCTCCTTGAATTCTTCAATTGGATCCATCTCTGGATCTTCTTCGAATTCTTCAAGATCCTCCTCGATTTCTACAATTGGATCCATTTCTGGATCCTCTTCTAGTTCGTCCTCCGAGTCTTCCAGATCTTCTTCCGAAAAATTTAAGCGAAGTAGTTCTTTACACAGCTCGGTATGTGAGATACGCCCCTCAAAGCATCCCCAGATACATCTTGCAGCTGTTCCACCACGCCTCGGCAATGAACGAATCAATGCCCCAATCCGGTAGTTATCTAGGACTGGAAACTCTTCCTGCTCGAGTTTCCAAAATAGACGATCAAGCCTTCCCATATGCCCTTGGATTCCAAGACTTGTGTGGTAGTCAATCTCTTCTATCTGTTCTCTTAGCTCATTTCGTCGCACATCGCGACGAGTCATTGTGGTAATAAATCTCGGCATCTGGAATTGAAATACACAATGTCAATACAAAACCGACAAACCAGTAACAAAACTGATTTAATTCAATTCACAATTATGCATAAACCCACAGAGTCATAAACAGATAAGAAAAATAAATTTTCTTGATTTGGGGAGCTTTATTGACTAACACATTAGGCTGATCGACTAGGAAATCGAATCCTTAGTCTGGATCCATTATCCTCATTAGAACTAATCTAATCGGACAAGGATGACTTATCTTAGTCGTTAGCTCACTTAATTTAAAGTCAAATCTATTGATCGAACCAAATAAAATGGTTCTGGTTTGTATTAAACTGATCTAATTAAATTAACTATTGGTTTGAACTAGATCCTGATCTTATTGGATCAATTTAGTCTAGTCAAACCAACTAATGGTTCGAACTAGACATAAACAAAGTTGGATCAAGTTGTTCTGATTAAATTAACTAATAATTTAAATTCCAGTTGAAATGAACCAACTTAATCGGATTTAATTAATTCTAATTAAAATCCATTAATCAAATTTTTTTCTAGTTCCAATAATCAATAGCCAAATTTTAATACAGATTCAACCAAATAATAAGATATTTAATTAAAGTTAAAAGTTAACTAATTTAATGAAAAAAAACATGCAATTTTTTTTAAAACTGTATCAACGGGCTACATTTGCATGCAAAAAAAAAAAATTTTTAATCAAAAAATTTTCTTCCATTTTTTCGAGTTTGCTTCTGCCGCTTACACACATGACTGCCGCAACAAATACGGGAACCTAGGCGGCTACTCCTCGCACCTCCCAATGTAGTCCTCGGCATTCTCCGGCCGCAGAAATCGATCGTCGACAGTGCTCATAAAATATGATATCATCCGACGAGCGAGAGGAGTACGACACAAAACCACAATTTCATGTAATTGGGTTTTTATAACAAGGGAGTTTCCGAAATTAAAACGATTTATCTATTTCATGCTTTGGAATCTATAATACCATTGTTGATTCTAATGCATGAAATCGTGAACAAATCTATAATATTGAAAAACGGTAAGCACTTACAGTAGATTCAACGCGTCCTTCACTGTTCTTCGTGCTTGTTGTCAGAAGAACGATCACGGAATAGGAAAGTTCTTCCCCTCTCGGTATCACGAACCAAATCCCTCGAACTCTTTGGATGTTCACTTCTCGAATTCCTTTTGCCTTGTTTCTCTTGGATGCACCCCCTCCCCTTTTATAGTAGAAGGGCTAGGGAAGGGGAGGGGAGAGAAGTGGAGAAGTGGGGAAAGTGGGCACCCCACGTCACCCACTTCTCCCATTTCTTACAGGCGTATTTTGTAAGAATTTTTCCTCCAAATGAGATGCGAATCCTGAGACGCTGGGCTTTTAGACCGTCCACTATGAGCACTTTCCGATTTACCTTGATGACCGATGAAAAATTTTCGTGGGGCATCTACTACCTGATCAATAATTTTTTTTTTCCTAAGAGACCCATCTTGGGAACCTGCTACTGAACGGGCTTATGCGATGACTAATGAGGATACATGATGAGCTAATGGATCAATAATCAAAGGTAGCATTCTGTTTATGGTCTCTTAGCACATATATTGATTGATATTGATAGTGCACATCTCTCTGAGTTTTGTGATTAAGATAGATAACAACCAGCTTTATTCAATCATTTAACGTGGCTATGTTGACTTCGTCAGGAGAAGTGAATTAAATTTACACGGACTATTTTGTAATTTAGTTGAACCTCATGCATCAAAATAAATTTACCCGTCAAATCAACAATATATATAGAAATTAATAATCAAGGTTGCTATAGTTACGATTTTACTACTGCATAAACATAGTTGAATTTTTTTCAACTCAAATACTGATCAATAGTTGTCTAGCGATCAATAGTATGATAAATAGTATCTAGCAGCCTCTCCGCCAACGATAGATTGCTTTCATAAATAATTAGATATTCATAAATTAATTTTTAATTGTGATATATTATAAAATTAATTTTTTATAATGAATAGGTAATTTTAGAACGCTGGCCCTATAATGATTAGTCATTTGCACTTTTAAATTTATCAAATACACCATATATATTTGACTATTTTATAACAAAATTTAGAAGTCAGAATCGATTTAAAAAATATGATTCAAAATTTTCATTGGTTGAAGTATTTATCTTCAACAAATAAACCTATTACTTTTATTATTTTCTTTTCCTGAATGATATTAATTCGTCTAATATCTTGGCACTGATTAATGAAAGATTTGATAATTGAAAAGAATAAATTAAAAAAAAAACATATACATTCTTACTCATATTGATTTTGCAACTTCTTTACCTCATACTGTAGTTGAGAAGAAGACTAAAAATTTGATGAGGCCTTTGCCCTTCTTAACATATTAATAATAGGATACATATCCAATCTATAAAGAAGAAAGAGAAAAATCGTTGTATTTGAAAACCTCAATTGTCACGGCAATATTTGTTTATTATCAAGAGAATCTTTTCGATCGGTAATTCAAAATGTGAAGATGATATTTCATAATAACATAATAACATAGAGGATGGTTTTATTTTGTTGCACAGTTTGTATATATATATATATATATATATTAATAGCTTTTTGTTTCTAATATCGATCGCCTGCAGTTTTGTCGATGACTCCAAACCTCTTGGCGCTCTCGAAACTATCATCCAAAATCTGCTCCACACTGTGCTTGTACATGAACCCCAAATCTGTCAGCTTAGTCGAATTGCCTGGTACATACACTTTTGCTGCCTCTTCGTCTTCGTCCCTGAAATCGAACCCTCGAACTAATTAAGAACAAAAAGAATAAGATGAAGATCTTCTCGATCAAACAATATTAAAGTTCTCACTTCTTTGTGATCACTGGTAGCTGATCGGGGAACTTCTTGGCATAATAGTCTGCAATCTGTTGCAGTGCTGGGTACCCTGCTGCACAGAGAAACCTCCCGGCCATGGAAGGCGGCTCCATGCAGAATGCATGAGCCTCGCAAACGTCGTCGATGTGCACGAGCGGCACCGAGCCCAGCAACGCGTGGAGAAACTTCAGCTGCCTGTGGTGCACCGGATTGCCGGTCAACGGCGAGACGACGATTTGTGTGGCCAACGGTATGTGTGACAGAATCGTGTCGCCTCCGAACAAACCGGAAGTTAAGCTCACCGCCTCCATTGCTGTCTCTCGCCGTTCGTCGTTGTACGATAGTATCACCTTTTCAGACAGAGTCTTTGAACGAGTGTAATCCTACATTTGAAGAAGGATGAGGATTGCAGAAGCTGGTCGATCGAATGCCTGATATGAACATTTTAAAAATTAATTGTTGTACCTTCTCGAAATCTTGGCAGTGACGGAATGGAAGATGGAGCGGAGTCCAACAAGACTCGTCCATGGCCTCCTTGAAGCCGGATCCGTCTTCCTTCATGGCGGACGACGCGGTGACGGAGCCGGTGAAGATGACCCGCCGCACCGTCCTCGATCGCTGGCATAGCTGCAGAATGGTGCGAACGGACGACACCGTTGCTTCGGCGATGTCCTTGAACTAAACCAGAACAGAGTAATTCAAGAACAGGCATATTTCTGTAGAAGAAAAAAAAATTGACAACAACGTAGGGGATCGGGAAGACCTCAGAGGAAGGGATGTGTTGCGTGGGGGTGGCGACCAGGAAGACGAACTCGCAGCTGTGGATGGCCGGCGCGAACGTGTGGGCGGCGTAGAGGTCCGCGGAGAAGAGGGAGAGCCTCTCGCCGGCGCCGGCGAGGTTCCTTAAAAATCCCACCTTGGACTCGTCCCCTGCCGTTGGTGCTGTCTTAGCTAATTAAGTGATCAACGGAGAGTAATATATATAATTAGCGGAACAGGGCTGCGGAGAGGACCTGCATTCCGGACGGTGGCATGGACGACATGGCCTTTCTCCAGGAGCTTCTTGACTAGTAAAGATCCCATGTAGCCGGTGGCGCCGGTGGCGCCGGTGACGCACACTCTGCAGCGTCTCTGTTCTTCTTCCATGGCAACGATGCTACGATCTCTTTTGCTCTGGTTCTGACAGACGCTGTCTTTTTTTTATAATCAAAGTTCAATCGATAGAGTTGCTGTGGCCCTCAGACTCATTTTATGTATTAAAAATCTTCGAATTCTACAAAATTTTAATTAAAAAAATCAATAAATATCAGCGTAGACAAGAAAGTTTTGTTTTTTTTCGAGAAAACAAAGAACGAGTTTGATACAGTGCTTTTCCTCTTCTTAGGTCATAGGATTCTTAGTGGTTGGAACTTCCATATCCTAGTGGAGTGGTTAGGCACACTAATAATAAGAATGGAGTGGTTAGGCCGTTTGATTTTTTTGCGTAAAAATCAAAATGAAATCCCAAATTAAGTAAATTATCTGTGTCTTTTTAAAATAAATAAATAAATAAAGATGTCAGAACAGATATTTTATTTCAAAACTATCTTTAGTTTAAGCATTATTATATTAGTTATAATTAACTGCTACAATTTATAAAAATTAGTCGATAACGGTTATATATAACATTTAATATAATATTATTGTAGTATTGTAATATATATTTATACTTTACAGTAGCTATTTAATAAATGCTATAATTGTTTTCGGGTGATTTTAAAATAATTTTAATAGAGTTTTAATAAGTTTGACTATGGTTTAGATTTTTTATATAATATATGCAGAGTTTATGATTTAGGATTTAAGATTTTTATGAAATAAATAATTTTTTATGTTGTAATAGTTATGGAATAGCTTTTGTATATTATAATAACTAACGAATAATTTGTACATATTATGGTTAAATTCTAAATACTAGATATTGAAATATTTGAAATTTTATAATATAACTGCTACCAAATAGATTTTACACACTATAACATATAGTTAATAGCTTCTATATATTGTATTAATTACCGAATATTTTCTATACACTGTAATAATTACTAAGTAATTTTTATAGATTAGGACTAAATCCTAAATTTTAAAATTTTGAATCTTAAATCCTAAGGTTGCGTTTCGTTAGACGTAATATAATCCAGTTTGTAATATAATTGAATCTGTAATGTAATCCAGATTACATGTTGTTGACCTTGTAATCCGGATTACATGTTGTTGACCTTGTAATCCGGATTACTATACTTTTACTAGCTTTTGTAATGTAAATTACATTACATTATAGTTTTTAAAATTGCACCAAATAAAATAATCAATCTTGTAATGTAATTAGGATTATATTACAAGACTGATTACACCTTACCAAACGTAGCCTAAACTGTGAATATTATTATATCAATTTTTTTTTTACCAACTCCATCAAAACTATTTAAACTTTATCAAAATTACTTTAAATTAATAAAAATATTTTCAAACAGTTATAGCAACCACCTTAGTAACTTTAACACTTCTAGCAATTACAAAGTAGTTTCTACACGGTATAATAGTTAGTCGTATAGTTCCGACAATAACTTAATAATAACATTGTAGTAGATACTAGAGTGCTTGTTATATGAAGTAGTACCTACTAGTGGTTGCTACAACTAGAGTACTTGTTCTATGTTGTAGTATCTACTAGTGGTTGCTACAACAACGTTGGATAAGGAGTATTTTAAAGATAAAATATATGATAGGGTGTTTCCTTATAATAAAAATTCTCTCCGCTTCGTTAAGTCAATCAATGAAATTCTCGATCCATAGCGTATGACATACTAAAAAACTTGGGAAGATGAATTGGAAATCCAATTTATCTTCGTACCACTCCTCTCGACCACAACTTTCGCAATTATAATAGAAAATTTTCAAAATTGATATCAAAATAAGATAAGAGAACCTGCTACCTTTAAGCTCGGCGTCACTAGATGCTGAGTTAATATTATGACTTAGCTTCGTAGATCTTCAAGTTTCTCATCTTGGACGCTACGATCACGATACGAGCTTTGTCAATCAAAACCTACCTATTGCAACCTTGACCATGATCCCGATGATCATTTATCGAATCTTATATGCTTTGATACCAATTGGCATCGGACGGGATAACGATTTCATTAATATGATTGTGAACGTTGAAAATAATCATCTAAAACCTATTAATTCGGAAGAATACAAGAAAATAAAGAAAAGGGGATAAAATGATATGGTCGAAATTATTATTCATAAAAATCTTACTCTAACATTAACTAAATAATTATTTAAATAGATTCAAACCCCTAAGCCAAAATCCTATGAAGTCACCAAAAAAACAAAAAGCTTAACAGAAAGATAAAAAATCTCGAACAATGATAGGGAGAGTGAAAATGAGAAAGTGAAAATCATAGTGAATAATGTGGCATGACGTGGCATGACGTGACATTTTATATGTACACGTCCGATTATCGCTTAGACACCATCAGCGATCTTCGGCCGCCGTCCCAAATCAAACTATACCCTGAGAGACACGGTGAACCCGTCGGAGATCGTGCATGTAAGATGCCACGTCATTCACTATGATTTTTACTCTCTCATTTTTATTCTCTCAATCATTATTCAAAAATCTCAGATGAAGATGACCCAAATTAAAACCTTCAGATGTTCAGTTTCACGATTGACTCCAAGTCTCAGCTCTTTTTAGATCCCAAATTAAAACCTTCAGATGACTAGCGTTCTAATTAGTTTCTTGTTCAATTCAACTCAAATTGACTATTTTCTTGCAGCTGGATAAGGATCAATCCAAGTCTCAAAAAGAATGAATAGTCAGTGCTTGTTGCTCTGGTCAAGGAAGCTTCACCTAGAAATGAAAAGATGCAGTGAAAAGACTTTTCTTCACATACCTTCTACTCCATCTCGCTGTGAACTGAAAAGAACAATAGTAAGAAAGCTCATCTCCACTTCATTTAAATTATATTGCTAGAATACACACAAGCCATGAATTTGTCACGGTGCAGGTGCATAAAGCAGAGGCGTAAATTAAAGCTCAGGTCAACTGGAGACTCTAACAAGTGTCGATACAGCTATGGAGAAGGAAAAGTCTCCTTTTTGCTGGCATTAAGCTCCTCCACAATGATTCTTCAAACCGATCACATGAAATGCGTTTCTTCAACATATCAAAGGAGACTCAGTGCTATGGCCTGCTGTAAAATGTTCTAGTGAGAGTTTCCAGCAATATTGAAGTTTAGTTTAAGCGACCATTTGGTACACTCAGTAGGAACATAAAAAACACATGATGTTAGATCCAAAACAGTTTGGTTGAACGTGTGTTCATGTGAATGATGTACGAGCTCTTTGTCTTTTGCAATTATTTGAAGGACAGAACTGGTGGCTACATTTATGACTAGCCTTCATGCATGTGCGATCAATGCTGGTTGACTCCCTCTAAGCACGAGTGTCACGCCCTCAGAGACATATGCTTCTTCGAAAATTGAACATCTTCTCCCCTGTACGGCGGACAATATAAGACAATAATACATATATCTCACCATAAAAACTTAGTCACATGCGGCTAGCATCACATATATAGAAGTAAACATAACCACGCAGTTTATATTAGAATAAAAGATAATGGGTGACTCAGCCACCTTAAACATAAAAGAAAATCACAACCAATGAGAACTCAAAAGTCTCTGTAATAATAATAACAAAACCAGTCCGATAACTAATAAACAAATGAAATGTGAAAAACTAACACAATACCGAAATAGAAACCGCTAAACCAAACTGACAAGGTGGGACTGAGGGACTGGCAACTGGATCATCTCCTGGCTCCAAGCAAAACATCTACCTGCTACCTGAAACAAAAATGGGAGGTAACGGTGGTGAGTCCGGGCGGACTCTGCAGGTATATGAGTAGACAATAAGCATGACATAATTAAGATAACGAAGTAGAGAATCAACGGGGTACAGTCCATGAGAAGTATAAGATTCCCTAATCAAGCACAACAAATATAATACGACATGGTACAAAACCGAATAACAACTAAACAGGTGTAAAACGACGCAATAACAATAAAGCCAAGATATACATGCATGTCAATCATGTGCAACAACCATAACGCATATAAATGCAACAATCACAGGAAAATGCATAAACGAAATACGTATGCACAAGATGCAATAACATGTGTCACCCCTGACGCCAGTCAAGCCGCCAACACATCACATCTGTGTGACCAAGTGGGTAGGGCTGTGACAACTGTACGCACTCCAACACATAAATACCACGGAAGGCGTGGTTGAGTGGACAAGATGCTGAGGAGCCCACACTCCAGACCCCTATACATAGGGGGAGCTATCACAACTACAATATCCCTCGAAAAAAAACAATGGTGAGGGTGAGCCACCAACGACTCTAATATCCCTCTAAAACAACGGTGAGGGTGTCACTGTTTGGCATAACAGGACAGATGCTCGCACTCTAATAACTACCACGACAACTAGTGGTTGAGTGAATCGAGCAACAATATGACTAACGACGGCTTAACCAAATGTAAGCCCAACAGTCGTTAGTATGCAACGTGCAAGTATGGTGCATGCTATACGATGCACGAACAATCGGAGAAACAACGATACAATAAAATCCAATGAGTATACGATGCATCAATACAACCGACCAGAAATCACAAACCAACGCTTATGCACCTACACTAATAGATAGGATATTTCTAATGCCAAATAAACCTAATTGTGTTTAATGGACTTCTAAGTGCTCGCGTACAAACGACACTTTACAGAATAGAAAACTAATAGAGGACTGTACGGATACAAATTTGGAATACTCGAAGATCAACGAAGAATAAGTCTTAACGGCGATGTTTAAATAACAAACGACAAAAAACAAGGTCAACCAACCTACTAGACATAAGATAGTCATGCTTTAAGGTAAACGAAACTACTCGAGTACAAAGGAGAAATACCCGCCTTTTATGTAGAACATAAACAAGAAGAACCTTCCACGATCGACGACGTGAGTCCAAGGTCAAGGTCATGTATCAAGGACTAAATTTAGCTACTTCTAAAATTATTAAATTAATCGAATAGGAAAAGAGAAACTCATGGTCAAACATAAACCCTATTTGATGCTCACTACAACACATTGATACTCAATATAATAAGCTTCACCAATTTGCCCTTTCTAATCTTAATAGATGTAACCCTTACAATAAATCTATGTTCATGCTTAGCAATCTATCTACCATGCATACAAAATAGCAAGCACCCAAATAGATTTGCCAAATGAATCTTGCCAACCTAAACTACTGCCACGGCAAAAGCTCTCATCCAACAAACAGTGCTAAACTCAACTGCAATTAATCATGCTCAAGGTCAGATTAACAAACCAAACATGGAGACTCACGGCAACAGAAAAGAGAACATAATATCCAAGCATTAGCAGGAAAATCCAAATTCGGCTTCACCACATCTAACATCAACAATTCATAGCAAGTATTACTAAAATCAAATTATTCATCTTTACCCTAATCCTTACCCTAATACAACTCACCTGGGAGGCGAAGGAATTAGGGCTCAGCGGCGTTGACTCCGTGCGCGCCGAAGAGGGGAAAAAGGGAAGAAGAAGGTGCTACGACGGATGGGGTCGGAGTTCGCTGGAAGAGCAGTGGTGTGAGGCGCGGCGGCGCGAATAAGGGGAACGGGCGCTCGTCTTCTCGCTCGGCCAAAGAAAACGAAGAGACAAAGGAAGAAAACACTGAGAGGCAGAAACTCGACAGAGGTGGTGGCGGTCAACCTCGCTGGTTGCGGCCGACGTCGGCGTCGACGTCGGCGTCGGCTAGGGCACTGCGTCGAGCGGGCGAAACCGAAGGGAATCGGGGAGAACTGCTTCGGCGCAGGGGAAAGAAACTGAATCGGGGGAAAGGTAGGCTTTAAGGGTTTTAAATACTTGTTTTTGGCCTTTTGCAAATAAACCCTACAAGTTTGGAATATTTCAACTAGGCCCCTATTTTTTAAAAAATACCTTTTCATCCCTTTAAAAATCCGATATCTAACATTCTCCCCTACTAATAAAAATTTGGTCCCCAAATTTCGCTAGAAAACCACAACAAATACTAGTCAACAACCAGAGAAATCAACAACCCAGACTAGTTCACAACCATAAACCATAAACCGCAACGAGTACTGGTCAACAATAAGAGAAACACACAGATATAATATGAATACAGAATGAAAAACTATTCATACGGACCTCAAATAAATAGATGAGGGTAGCGAGCTCTGATCGAATCCTCGAGCTCCCAGGTAGCTTCCTCGTCCGAGTGGTGCTACCAGCCAACTTTGACCAACTGAACTGTCTTGTTCCTCAACCGATACTCTTTGCGGTCCAGAATCCGCATAGGCACCTCCTCATAAGTCGCGTCTGGCTGAAGTGTGACCGGCACCTCTGATAACACATGTGTAGGATCTGGTACATATTTCCTCAGCATAGAAACATGAAACACATCGTGAACTACAGCCAAAGACGGTGGTAACGCTAGACGATAAGCGACGGCCCCAATCCGCTCCAAAATCTGGAAAGGTCCAATATAGCGGGGAGCTAGCTTACCTCGCAACCCAAATCTCTTTACCCCTTTCGTGGGCGACACTCGTAAGAACACGTGATCGCTCACGGAGAACTCCAAGGGTCTGCGTCTCCGATCTGCATAACTCCTCTGATGATCCTGAGCCTCTGACAGACGACGTCTGATAGTACGGACTAGCTCGGCGTCATGCTGAATACTTTGAGGACCTAACAACTGAGATTCCCCAACCTCCTCCCAGAGGGTGGGTGTCCTGCAAGCTCTACCATACAACGCCTCGAAAGGTGCCATCTGAATAGCCGAATGATAGCTATTATTATAGGCAAACTCAACCAAATGCAGGTGATCCTCCCAGTTGCCTCCAAAGTCCATAACGCAAGATCTCAACAAATCCTTCAGTGTCTGAATGGTACACTCAGACTGTCCGTCCGTCTGCGGATGAAAGGTTGTACTTAATCGAAGCTCGGTACCCATGGCCTGCTGCAAACTCTGCCAAAACCGCGAAGTGAAACGCGGGTCTCTATCTAATATGATGCTCAGAGGAACACCATGTAATCTGATAATCTCACGGCAGTACAACTCTGCTAGCTTGTCCAGAAAATCTGTCCTCTGAATCCCCAAGAAATGAGCGGACTTGGTTAATCGATCAACGATCACCCAAATCGCATCGTGTCTTCTACGAGCCTCGGTAATCCAACAACGAAATCCATCGTGATGTGCTCCCACTTCCACTCAGGAATGGGGATCTTCTGTAGTAATCCAGCAGGTCTCTGATGCTCGGCCTTCACCTGCTGGCACACTAGACATCTAGCAACAAAATCCACGATGTCTTTCTTCATACCGTTCCACCAATAAGATCGTCTCAAATCTCGGTACATACCGGTTCCGCTAGGATGAATAGCAAATCGAGATCGATGAGCTTCTTGAAGCAACTCCTCCATGACCGGATGTGACTTAGGTACGCACAATCTCCCTCGGAAATATAGAATACCCTCATCATCTCATGTAAGGTCAGTCTGCTGCTCTGAGGCTATCTGGCTGCCTACGAACTGCAGATGCTGATCCCTACCCTGAGCCTCTCTTATCCTCGTCTTGATCGAAGACTGAGCAACCATAGTCACCAACAACCCTTTTCCTGTCTGACCCTGCTCCTCCAGTCCCAACTCTGAGAAGCTCTGAACTAAATCGGTGACCATAACCCGGTGACAAGCCAGAATACTCCGAGATTTTCTGCTAAGTGCATCCGCAACTACATTAGCTTTCATTGGATGGTAGCTAATAGTACAGTCATAATCCTTCAAGAATTCCATCCATCTTCTCTGACGAAGATTTAACTCCTTCTAAGTGAATAAATACTTGAGGCTCTTATGATCCGTGAATATCTCAAACGTGACGCCGTAGAGATGTTGTCTCCATATCTTCAGGGCAAAAATAATGGCTGCAAACTCTAAGTCATGAACTGGATAATTCTTCTCATGCTCCTTCAGCTGATGAGAAGCGTAAGAGACTACCCGTCCTGCTGCATCAAAACTGCACCCAAACCCTGATGAGAAGCATCAGTGTAGAGTACAAATCTGTCCTCACCTGAAGGTAACACCAACACAGGCGCAGACACCAATCGTCGCTTGAGCTCCTGAAAGCTAGTCTCGCAAGCTTCTGTCCAAACAAATTTCACGCCTTTTCTAGTCAGACGTGTCAACGGTGAAGCGATGCTGGAAAACCCCTCAACAAATCGACGATAATAACCAGCCAATCCGAGGAAACTGCGCACCTCCTGAACCGACTTAGGTTGTTCCCAACTGGTGACAACCTCGATCTTCTGGGGATCTATAGAGATACCTCTACTGGAAACAACATGTCCGACAAAACCCACAGAAGACAACCAGAAAGCACACTTGCTAAACTTTGCATACAATTGTTCCCGTCGGAGGGTCTCCAGAACTATACGAAGGTGGCGCGCATGTTCCTTCTTGGAACGGGAGTAAATCAATATGTCGTCGATGAAAACAATAACGAACTGATCCAAATACTCCATAAAAACTCGATTCATCATATCCATAAATACTGCAAGAGCATTGGTAAGCCCAAATGGCATTACCAAAAACTCGTAATGTCCGTATCGGGTGCGGAAAGCTGTTTTCTGAATATCCGAATCTCTAACCCTCAACTGATGATATCCGGACCGCAAATCAATTTTGGAATACACTGATGCATCCTTCAACTGATCAAACAAATCTTCAATACGAGGTAGGGGATACTTATTCTTGATGGTCACGACATTCAACTGTCTGTAGTCGATGCAGAACCTCATAGAACCATCCTTCTTCTTGACGAATAAAACTGGTGAACCCCATGGGGATACACTAGGACGAATAAATCCCCTGTCAAGCAACTCTTGAAGCTGGACCTTTAGCTCGTCCAACTCCTTAGGCGCCATACGATACGGAGCCTTTGATGCCGGCGCAGTCTCCGGAATCAACTCGATCACAAATTCAACTTGCCTTCTGGGAGGCAAACCAGGTAGCTCATCTGGAAATACGTCTGGAAATTCTCGGACCACTGAAACATCCGAGAGCTGAGGGCTACTGCTACCATCAGTACTGATCAAAGATAATAGAAAACCCTGACATCCATATGATATAAGCTTCTGGGCTTGAAGTGCAGAGATAATAGAAATCTCATCATCTCTAGTGCCAATGAATTCCTACGAGGGTTGGTTCGGAGGCCGAAACGTGGCCACCCTCGCTTGGCAATCAACTGTGGCATGATAAGCCGCCAACGAGTCCATGCCCAGAATAATATCAAACTCTATCATCTCGAGAACTGACAGATCCACGGTGAGGGTATAATTGCCGAAGTTCAATGGACACGCCTTGACTTCCTGCGTGATATCCAATACCTCACCAGATGGTAGAGACACTGATAAACGTTGTGATCTAAGGGTAGACAATCTACTAATTTTTTCCATAAACAGTCGTGATATAAAAGAACTAGAACTACCAGTATCAATAAGTAATTCAGCAGGAAATGCATAAACTGAAATCATACCACGAAAGACCGATCCATCGGCCCGCTGTGCCTCCTCTCTGGTGACTGCATAAACTCGGCCTGTCTCTGAAGCTGAAGGTGGCAACGCCAGGATCGGCTGCGGCTGAGAAGATGAAGGTCCAGCAGTCTGATTGGGCTGATATCCAGAAGGCCCAACCGACTGCTGAGACTGATAACTTGAAGCTCCGGCCGACGTCTGATGCTGATAAACTGCAGGATGGTATACTGGATGTGGCTGCTGATAGTATGATCCTGACCCAGAATATTGAGACCCCACTGGTGAGGAGTACTCATGCCCAGGCATACCATACATCTGGGTTGGTGGTGGAATTGCCTGCTGACGTCCTGTCTGCTGCGGTCGGAATGATGTCTGAGTATAACGGCCGCCTCGATATGGCCTCTGCGGTCCTGATCGGCCACCCCAAGGAGTAAAAGCTGGAGACTTATGCTGCGCTTTCAATGGACAGCCTCGACTCTCATGACCCGGAAGTTTACAATAATAACAGATAGGGTGCTCCAGAGGACAATTTGATTTGTCGTGGTCCTTAGAACCACACTGAAAGCAATGAGTCACATCATTAGTAAACCTCCGAGTCAGGTGAGAACCCTGCGACGATCCTGCTGAAAACCGTCCAAACTTCTGGGGTCGAGATCGAGGCACCAAAGTCTCCTGCATAGCCTGACGCCTGCTACTGCGCTTCTGTCCAACTGTCTGTTGTCTCTGTGCCGCAGTTGAACCCTGAGTTGTCTGCTTCCCTTTGTTCTTATCACCATGCAACTGCTGCTGAATCATCTCGGCATGTAAAGCCCGATCCAAAGCCTCTCGATATGAAGTAGGAATTCATCCAGACAAACACATTTGGATATATCCAGCTAAACCCAGCATAAACTGTGTCGTCCGCTCCGACTCCGTAGCAACCAACTGAGGACAAAACTCTGCCAGACGATTGAATTCCGCCTCATACTCCATAACTGAGCGATCTCCCTGATGAAGAGCAAGGAACTCCTGCCGTCGTGCTGTACGAAACGCGGCAGGATAATACTTGCCCTCGAAAGCCTCGCGGAAAGAAACCCAAGAAATCGACCGTCCACCAATAAGAGTCTTCTACATATTCCACCAAGTGACGACCTGATTTCGAAGATGATACGTAGCCAACTCCACCTTCTCTATGTCTGTGAGGGTCATATAGCTGAAGGTGTCCTCCAATGTCTCCAACCAAGCACGAGCTGCATAGGGATCTGGTTCCCCATGGAATAGTGTGAAGCGACCCTTCACAGACGCTGCCAGCAACGGAATCCGAGCTCTGTCCAAAAGCCAACTCGCTTGGGCAGGGGGTACCCCTAATGGCACTCCAGGAGCCGTCATTGGTGGTACTGATGGACCTGCCTCTGATGGTATGACTGGAACAACTGTCGGATATACAGGAGAAGATACTCTCCGTGGTGGAGATCTCAGCTCACCCGAAGGGTCCTGGTGAGCTGATCCCAGACCAGTAGGCTCTACTCTGGTGGGCCTCTTACTCTCCTGATTTGTGTCTCCCTCGGCCTCCTCTGGCCTCCCCCGTGATCGTCGTCCACGACCACGAGCACGGAGTGGAGATAACTCAATACGACGAGGCATATCTGTTAACAAAACCAACATACATTATTTAGATATAAATTTAACCAAAATTAAACCAACTTACTTCTTGTTTGCCGGGAGAGATCTTGTCGCTGCCAAGTCCCATCACAACCATAACCAAAAAATGACTCCGGAAATTAAATCCGTAAAATACAGATAGACCTCGTAAAACAAAACAACTTCATTAACTCTCAAGGAAAAGACTCCGCAAAAATAAACAAATCTGTAACATACAGATTGATCTCGTAAAACAACTCCGTAAACCCACAGACACCAAAACATCGCAAAACCTCGCTCTGATACCAAAAATTGTCACGTCCCCAGAGGCACATGCTTCCTCGAAAATCGAACAGCATCTCCCCTGTACGACGGACAATATGAGACAATAATACATATATCTCACCATAAAAGCTTAGCCACATGCGACTAGCATCACATATATAGAAGTAAACATAACCACACAGTTTATATTAGAATAAAAGATAATGGGTGGCTCAGCCACCTTAAACATGAAAGAAAATCACAACCAACGAGAACTCAAAAGTCTCTATAATAATAATAACAAAATCAGTCCGATAACTGATAAACAAATGAAATGCGAAAAATTAACACAATACTGAAATGGAAACCGCTAAACCAAACCGACAAGGTGGGACTGAGGGACTGGCAACTGGATCATCTCCTGGCTCCAAGCAAAACATCTACCTGCTACCTGAAACAAAAATGGGAGGTAGCGGTGGTGAGTCCGGGCGGACTCTGCGGGTATATGAGTAGACAATAAGCATGGCATAATTAAGATAACGAAGTAGAGAATCAACAGGGTACAGTCCATGAGAAGTATAAGATTCCCTAATCAAGCACAACAAATATAATACGACATGGTACAAAACCGAATAACAGCTAAATAGGTGTAAAACGACGCAATAACAATAAAGCCAAGATATACATGCATGTCAATCATATGCAACAACCATAGCTCATATAAATGCAATAATCACAGGAAAATGTATAAACGAAATACGTATGCACATGATGCAATGACATGTGTCACCCCTGACGCCAGTCAAGCCGCCAACACATCACATCTGTGTGACCGAGTGGGTAGGGCTGTGATAACTGTATGCACTCCAACACATAAATACCACGGAAGGCGTGGTTGAGTGGACAGGATGCTGGGGAGCCCACACTCCAGACCCCTATACCTAGGGGGAGCTATCACAGCTACAATATCCCTCGAAAAAAACAATGGTGAGGGTGAGCCACCAATGACTCTAATATCCCTCTAAAATAACGGTGAGGATGTCACTGTTTAGCATAACAAGACAGATGTTCGCACTCTAATAACTACCACGACAATAAGTGGTTGAGTGAATCGAGCAACAATATGACTAACGACGGCTTAACCAAATGTAAGCCTAACAATCGTTAGTATGCAACGTGCAAGTATGATGCATGCTATATGATGCACGAACAACCGGAGAAACAACGATGCAATAAAATCCAATGAGTATACGATGCATCAATACAACCAACCAGAAATCACAAACCAACGATTATGCACCTACACTAATAGATAGGATATTTCTAATGATAAATAAATCTAATTGTGTTTAATGGACTTCTAAGTGCTCGCGTACAAATGACACTTTACAGAATAGGAAACCAATAGAGGACTGTACGGATACAAATTTGGAATACTCAAAGATCAACGAAGAACAAGTCTCAACGGCGATGTTTAAATAACAAACGACAAAGAACAAGGTCAAGCTACCTACTAGACATAAGATAGTCATGCTTTAAGGTAAACGAAACTACTCGAGTACAAAGGAGAAATACCCGCCTTTTATGTAGAACGTAAGAAGAACCTTCCACGATCGACGACGTGAGTCCAAGGTCAAGGTCATATATCAAGGACTAGCTACTTATAAAATTATTAAATTAACCGAATAGGAAAAGAGAAATTCATGGCCAAACATAAACCCTATTTGATGCTCACTACAACACATTGATACTCAATATAATAAGCTTCACCAATTCGCCCTTTCTAATCTTAATAGATGTAACCCTTACAATAAATCTATGTCCATGCTTAGCAATCTATCTACCATGCATACAAAATAGCAAGCACCCAAATAGATTTGCCAAATGAATCTTGCCAACCTAAACTACTGCCACGGCAAAAGCTCTCATCCAACAAACAGTGCTAAACTCAACTGCAATTAATCATGCTCAAGGTCAGATTAACAAACCAAACATGGAGACTCACGGCAACAGAAAAGAGAACATAATATCCAAGCATTAGCAGGAAAATCCAAATTCGGCTTCACCACATCTAACATCAACAATTCATAGCAAGTATTACTAAAATCAAATTATTCATCTTTACCCTAATCCTTACCCTAATACAACTCACCTGGGAGGCGAAGGAATTAGGGCTCAGCGGCGTCGACTCCGTGCGCGCCGAAGAGGGGAAAAAGGGAAGAAGAAGGTGCTACGACAGATGGGGTCGGAGTTCGCTGGAAGAGCAGTGGTGTGAGGCGCTACGGCGCGAATAAGGGGAACGGGCGCTCGTCTTCTCGCTCAGCCAAAGAAAACGAAGAGACAAAGGAAGAAGACATTGAGAGGCAGAAACTCGACAGAGGTGGTGGCGGTCAGCCTCGCTGGTTGTGGCCGACGTCAGCGTCGGCGTCGGCTAGGGCATGGCGTCGGGCGGGCGAAACCGAAGGGAATCGGGGAGAACTGCTTCGGCGCAGGGGAAAGAAACTAAATCGGGGGAAAGGTAGGCTTTAAGGGTTTTAAATACTTGTTTTTGGCCTTTTGCAAATAAACCCTACATGTTTGGAATATTTCAACTAGGCCCCTAATTTTAAAAAAAATACCTTTTCAACCCTTTAAAAATCCGATATCTAACAACGAGCGAGGTTCGCTGTTTGAGAGGAATGATGAGGTAGCAATCCTAGAGAAGTCAATCCCTTTTTCAGAGTTTCAGGAGATCCTTATATAGGATGGCAGACGCCTCCTTCTACCTTTGCCATCTTCTCTCATAAATCACTCAATCTTTTGGCAGGTTCAGTCTTCCCGAGGGCTAGATTGAGCTGTCAAACAATCATTCACCTGTCACTATTACTTATCAACCTACCTTTGGCATCAATGCCTGATATATGAGAGAAAGTGCTTACGGCTAATGTCCCTTTCTCATAATGAGAGGATTCTGTGTATCTATTCGTACCTGACTGTGTATAATCCTCATTAAATGGTTCTAATCACAGAGACTCATCCTCACCCCTTTATCACTTAGCCCCACAACTCCATCCCGCCCGGTCGGTCGGCCGAGAGAGTGCGACCAACGGGCGCTTAATTGTCATGACACAAGATGACCCCTTGGGTGCATAGCGAGCAGTTCTTGAGCGCCTGACCATCCGGTCGGCCGAGAGGTGTGGTCTACAGGCGCTCGGTCACTAGAAGATAAGGTGACCTCTTGGGTGCCTGGTAAGCCATTCTTGAGCGCTCGACCATCCGGTCGGCCGAGAGGTGGGGTCGACCGGCGCTCGGTCACCAGAAGATAAGGTGACCTCTTGGGTGCCAGGCGAGACGTTCCTTAGTGCCCGACCATCCGGTTGGTCAAGAGGTGTGGCCCCCCGACACTCGGTCACCAGAACATAAGGTGATCTCCCGCGTGCCCGGCGAGTCATTCTCGGGTGCCCGACCATCAGGTCGGCTGAGAGGTGTGGCCGACCGACGCTTGGTTACCAACAGGTGAGCCTCTGGGTGTTTGATCAAATGAAAATGCCGTCCGGACGACCTTCTGGCTGCATTTAATCCTGACTCTGTCCGCGTGCTTGTCTTAAGCCATACTATTGGATCGAGCAACCCTAACCTACCGGATCACAAGCCTTCCCCTCAAGTCTAGTCGAAGGAGACGAATAGCCCGCCTAACTAGGCTATCCGACCGATCTAACCCCTTTGTCGTTACCTTCCCCTTGTGCTCAGTATGGTCCTCGAATCACGGTCATTATGAGCCGAATCCATCCATCACATCATGTCTTAATCTCCTCACCACGCATCCGTTGCTGATTAGGTCTGCTTGGCACCGAGGCATCGTCTGTCAGCGATCCTCGTGCGGTGTCAGGGTGAGGTTCTCGAAGCATCTGTATGGGCGGGAAACTGACGGTGGTGATCTTATCCCGCCCTTTTCCAGCGAGCATCCGACGGTCCTCCCGAGCCTCATCCCGGTATAAAGAGGCTTGGCCTTGAGTTGTTTCTGTAGGACCGGTGCTGTCGATAGAGGGGGGGGTGAATATCGATTGCGAAAAACCTTTCGGAAATCTTTCGGATCTTCGTTCTAGATTCAGAGTTAGTAGCAGCGGAAAACAAACAAAACGAAGAAAACAATAATACAAGGACACGCGGGATTTATTTACTTGGTTCCCGACCCCCCTGGGTCAGTACGTCCAAGGCCTATGTACTCGGCGTGAGTCCACTAATGGTCTCCTTTCCGGAATTTCCGGAGGCGGAGAAAACCCGTCTTACAGTTTACAATCACAAGCAATAATATAAAAGTTAAGTGCAAAATAAATGAAAGCGAACCGAACAAAAACTTGAAACTCGGCCGATCTGGACCTCCGAAGTGCCGCGCACTTCCTCCTGGAGCCT
This sequence comes from Boesenbergia rotunda, assembly GCA_024364735.1. Classification (NCBI taxonomy): domain Eukaryota; kingdom Viridiplantae; phylum Streptophyta; class Magnoliopsida; order Zingiberales; family Zingiberaceae; genus Boesenbergia; species Boesenbergia rotunda. Next base: position 557,111 of record JAGFNQ010006943.1, read on the forward strand.
CTCGGTCGTAGAGCCTTGTTTCTAGCGCATTGTCGTTGGTCGGAATGATCAGAATCGCTCTTGGAAGTTGTATCTGAAGCTGAGGGGTCGAGGCCCCTTATATAGGCCTCCTGGGGCGCCCCGGACGCTGGGGGCGCCCCGGAAGACTCGGTCAACTCTTATCCTTGCGCCTACCTCGCTGCAGGTGATAAGACCTTTGACCAGGGCACCCCGGATGACCCGGGCGCCCCCGTGGAGGCTTATCCTATGTTCTGGCTTCGAAACAGCAAAACAGCTACTAATCAGGGCGCCCCGGTTGCTCCGGGCGCCCCGGTTGACACCTGTCACCCTGCTTTATGAAAACCTACTATTTTAGCACTGCCTGGGGGTGCCCCCCTTGCTGGGGGCGCCCTGGTTGCATGGGGGCGCCCCCAGTGTTGGGGGCGCCCCCAACACTGGGGCGCCCCCAAGACTGGGGCAGCACCCTGCGCTTTGTCTCCGGTTCTTGTTACCTGCAAGATACAAAAACACAAAGCATATATGCATATAATATTAAGCTTAAGGACTTGGTTCGGACTTCGGATTTGCACGAAACCCTAGGTCGAACCGGCACGAGTTCCTATCCCCGAGAACTCGCCCTTCACCTACTCCTTTCAGGAGACGGTTGCCACCCAGTCCTTCGGATGGACTTTTGCTTAGCCTCCGATTACTCCGGATCTCGAGACGCCCAAACCCTGACCCGTCTCTACTCCTGTCCTTAGTCATCGCTCAGCTAAGTTGCTCAGTCCCTTGGACCAAGACTTCATTTCCTAGCAGTCCTTCGCCAGGTGCCTAGCAGCCCTTCGCTAGGTCTTTGTTACCAAGCGGTCCTTCGCCTGGTGCCTAGCAATCCTTCGCTAGGTCTTCTATGCCTAGCAGCCCTTTGCTAGGTGCCTAGCAACCTTTCGCTAGGTCTTCTATGCCTAGTAGTCCTTCACTAGGTGCCTAGCAACCCTTCGCTAGGTCTTAGGGTTACGATACCTAGCAGCCCTTCGTTAGGTGCCTAACAGCCCTTCGTTAGGTCTTGGGGTTTCGATACCTAGCAGCCCTTTGCTAGGTGCCCAGCATCCCTTCGCTGGGACTTATGGTTTCGATGCCTAGATCAACTAGGACTTTTTTTCAGCTTAGGTTACTTCTCTCTTACTCCCCTTTGTCTGTTCAATAGATCACTGACTTAAGTGAATTGTCAAACATTAAAACATTTAAAGAGGAACATCATTGATGCAACTTGCACCAACAATCTCCCCCTTTTTGATGTTTGACAATACCTTAAGTTAGATTGGTTTAAAGGGGCTAAATCACTATCCTTGGAAAAAAATGAAAAAAGTTTTGAAACTACATTTTTGATTTTTGGGAGAAAATTTTTCTAACTTAAGCACACCTCTCCCCCTTTGTCATACATCAAAAATAATACTTGCACCAACCATGACAATATTTGAAAATACTTAGTATAAAATTTTGAAGACATACCATAAAACTAATACTTAAGTATTATGAGCTCAGAAAACTTTAGACAATATTTTGAAAGATGATCTTTGAAGCATGCAAGTACTTGCAAAATGTAAGTTATTTTTGAAGAAAGATCAGATTTTGAAAGATAATAAGTAATTTTTGAAAAGTATAAGTACTTTTGAAAAATGTATTGAGTTTAGGTACTTTTGAAATAATATTAGATTTTACTTGGTTTATTTTCCAGTCTGACACCATCCTGGGAGACCTTGTTGACTACAAGGATATTTCCTAAGTGTCCTGGAAATTTTTCAACCCAAGTAAACATTATTTCAAAATTTTCATGAGTCACAGGAATACTAGTATGTAAGTTAATAATTTTTTTTAAAAAAAAATTTAAGGTTATAATACTTGATTTGGTTTTCTTCTAGTCTGACACAATCATAGGAAGCCTTGTTGACTACAAGGACATTTTCCTAAGTGTCCTGGAAGATTTTTCAAATTCAAGATATTATTTCACATTGATCAAAATCAGATGAATAAACATATATATATATATATATATATATATATATATTTAAATTGATAGCTTTTAAAAATAATACTTATGTTTTCAACCGGATTTGAAAATACCGCGCATGAAAATATTTGAAGTATTTAATAATTCTTTTAATTTGACCTCCCCCTAAACTTGACCCAGTCCCGGGAAGCTTGTTGACCACAAGTACTCTTCCTCTGAGTTTTAAGGTTTGATTCAGATCAAAAGAATAATAATTTTCAAAATGATTTAAAACTTGTTAGACTCCCCTAAATTTGACACGTCCTAGGAGTCCTTGAAGATCATAAAGTGGACATTTCTTCTGTGTCTTTAGGGTTTATCAAAGTCAAAAAAAACTGATAATTTTTAAGTAGATAAATTTTGAAGTCACAATTTGGAAAGAAGATAATTTTGAAAACATATGTAATGCAAATTAAGGTGCAGTTTTCGAAAAATATTTTTAATAAAAAGAAGAAAACACTCCCCCTGCATTCATCACTGTTTGACTCTAACTAAGTGCCTTAAGGAACTTTAGTGTTGTCCTAAGAGGCTTGTGTCTAATTGAGTGAGTCAAACAAATTTTTTGAAAAGATATATTTTTGGAAAATGTATAATATATAATCAAACAGACATGCATGAATTCCATAAAAACATTATTATGTTGAAGCACTATTTTGAAAATAAATTTTTTAGAAAATATTCTTATCATTTTGAAAAACAATTTTTAAAAATAGTTTTCAATTCATTAGTCCTTAACATCTCACCCATTTTAGATGTATCAATACAACAAGCATAGTTGCCTTATAGGTGTATTGTGAGATGCTTAATTTATTTTTCTCAATTTATTAACTCTAAGAATTAATTGAAGTTTGTGTTAGATTTGAATTTGACAAGACGTAACTTGAATTTGAATTTCAAAAATTAGCTTCCAGGTCTTGGCGAGGCACTAGGCCTTCTTTGGCCGTAGCCTTATGGGATCATCCACCCTTTCCTTGACAAAGCCTTTTAATGAAATTTCATTTTCAAAATTACTTTTTGAAAAATTCTGGTCTAACTAGTTTGGGTTTTGGATCGGTAGCTTCGGCTAGTTCCGCCAACTTGGCTTCCCTAACGTACTATCATCTCACCTCCACCCAATACTATGTTGTCAAGTTTCAATTATTCTTTTTCCTATAGCCGTTCTAATATATGCATAAATTTTAAATATGAATGACATGTCATATATTTTAAAAGAATAGCAGATGCATGTCATGGCAATTATGCATGAGTCAAACAAGTCCAAAGTATTTTATTTAAGTTTCTAAAATGTATCAAATTCCCGATTTGATACATGTCGAGTGAACCCGCGAATATGTCAACCCACTTTGACATATCTAATGCTATTAATTTTAATTGTTACACTTTGGGTAAAATTTTACTTTTAGTTTGAGTTTAGGTTATTTAAAAAATTTTTGGTTAAATTCAGGTTAATTAAGAATTTATTGAATTAGAAAATTAATTAATCAATTAAGAATTAATGAATTTAAGTTACAATTAATTTGTATTTATTTAAATTTGAATTATTTAGACTTATTTAATATTTAATTGATTAGAATTTGAATTATTAAGAATTAATTAATTCGAATTTGAATTATTAAGATTTGATAATATTTAATTAAGATTTAATTAATTCGAATTTAATTTGAATTTAAATAATTAAGATTTAATTAATTCGAATTTAATTTGAATTTAAATAATTAAGATTTAATTAATTCGAATTTAATTTTAATTTAAATAATTAAGATTTAATTAATTTGAATTTAAATAATTTAATTTGAATTAATTTGAATTTAATTTTAATTTGAATTAATTTGAATTTAATTTAGATTTAATTTGAATTAATTTGAATTTAATTTAGATTTAATTTGAATTAATTTGAATTTAATTTTAATTTGAATTAATTTGAATTTAATTTAGATTTAATTTGAATTAATTTGAATTTAATTTAGATTTAATTTGAATTAATTTGAATTTAATTTTAATTTGAATTAATTTGAATTTAATTTAGATTTAATTTGAATTAATTTGAATTTAATTTAGATTTAATTTGAATTTAATTTAGATTTAATTTGAATTAATTTGAATTTAATTTAGATTTAATTTGAATTTAATTTTAATTTCGAATTAGGATTTAATTTAATTGAGTAGTTAATTTGAATTTTTAAGGTTATAATGATTAATTAATAATTGTGGGTTTAAATTCATCATTTTCATTATCTCAAAAATTTCTTCTTCATCTTTATCTTTCTTTTCAAGTTTTTCTAATAATTTTGATTTATTTGAATTTTTGTAATTTTTATTAATTATGGCCTTTATCTTAGATAGTTCCATATCCTCCTTAAGATTAGATTTTTCAATATCCTCACAGTAGGTGGAGTAAATTGGGCCACTCGTTAAAGTTTTATAATAATATTCAATATTATCTATAATTAAATTATTATCTAGGAGAATTTTATCTTCACCATTATCCTTGGAATTATCCTCAGATATATCTTCAATATTTTCCAGACATTCAGAATTAATCTCTAGATTATCCTTAGAATTAATTTCTGGAAGATTTTCAGATTCAGATTCAGATTTATACAATGGATTTTCAAATTTGAATCTGTAATTATCTAAAGAATTTTCAGATTTAGAATTATCCTTAAGATATTCAAATTTGAATTCGGATTTATCCTTAGGATTTTCAAATTTGAATTCGGAATTATCCTTAGGATTTTCAAATTTGAATTCCGAATTATCCTTAGGATTAATTTTGTCTGAATTAAGATTATCAGAATTAATTTTATCAGAATTAATTTTTTCAGAATTAATATTTTCGGAATTAATATTTTCAGAATTAATATTAGAAATTTCTGAATTGATATTTTGAATTAAACAATTAATTTCTGATATTTTAGTTGTATTCACATTTTGTAATTTATCATGCAAAATATTTAATCTACTATGCAGTAAGTTTAATTTTTTAGAAAAATTAACTGAATTATCTAAGGATAGTGCAGGAAATTGTACAACTTTTGGAATGTAAATCTTACGTACCTTCGCCGGACATTTATTTTTGAAATGCCCGTATTTTTCGCACTTGAAGCATCTGATATGGCTTTTGTCCCTCCGGTTTCCTGGCGCTGGTGCCTCCTTCGCCACCGGTGATGTAGACCGAATCTTACGAGTAGGGCACTGGTTTTTGTAGTGCCCTCTCTCCCTGCATGTGAAGCAGATAATATGGAATTTAAAATTGGACATTTTAAAATTAAAATATACCTGATTCACCCCTGGGCTCCCCCTCAACTCCTGGCGTCTTTGCTCCGTCGGCGGTTAGTCCGGTGAAGAGCGGCTTGGCTCTGATACCAATTGTAGGACCGGTGCCGTCGATAGAGGGGGGTGAATATCGATTGCGAAAAACCTTTCGGAAATCTTTCGGATCTTCGTTCTAGATTCAGAGTTAGTAGCAGCGGAAAACAAACAAAACGAAGAAAACAATAATACAAGGACACGCGGGATTTATTTACTTGGTTCCCGACCCCCCTGGGTCAGTACGTCCAAGGCCTATGTACTCGGCGTGAGTCCACTAATGGTCTCCTTTCCGGAATTTCCGGAGGCGGAGAAAACCCGTCTTACAGTTTACAATCACAAGCAATAATATAAAAGTTAAGTGCAGAATAAATGAAAGCGAACCGAACAAAAACTTGAAACTCGGCCGATCTGGACCTCCGAAGTGTCGCGCACTTCCTCCTGGAGCCTCCCGGTCGTAGAGCCTTGTTTCTAGCGCGTTGTCGTCGGTCGGAATGATCAGAATCGCTCTTGGAAGTTGTATCTGAAGCTGAGGGGTCGAGGCCCCTTATATAGGCCTCCTGGGGGCACCCCGGACGCTGGGGGCGCCCCGGACGCTGGGGGCGCCCCGGAAGACTCGGTCAACTCTTATCCTTGCGCCTACCTCGCTGTAGGTGATAAGACCTTTGACCAGGGCGCCCCGGATGACCCGGGCACCCCCGTGGAGGCTTATCCTGTGTTCTGGCTTCGAAACAGCAAAACAGCTACTAATCAGGGCGCCCCGGTTGCTCCGGGCGCCCCGATTGACACCTGTCACCCTGCTTTACGAAAACCTGCTATTTTAGCACTGCCTGGGGGCGCCCCCCTTGCTGGGGGCGCCCCCAACACTGGGGGCACCCCCAAGACTAGGGCAGCACCCTGCGCTTTGTCTCCGGTTCTTGTTACCTGCAAGATACAAAAACACAAAGCATATATGCATATAATATTAAGCTTAATGACTTGGTTCGGACTTCGAATTTGCGCAAAACCCTAGGTCGAACCGGCACGAGTTCCTATCCCCGAGAACTCGCCCTTCGCCTACTCCTTTCAGGAGATGGTTGCCACCCAGTCCTTCGGATGGACTTTTGCTTAGCCTCCGATTACTCCGGATCTCGAGACGCCCAAACCCTGACCCGTCTCTACTCCTGTCCTTAGTCATCGCTCAGCTAAGTTGCTCAGTCCCTTGGACCAAGACTTCATTTCCTAGCAGTCCTTCGCCAGGTGCCTAGCAGCCCTTCGCTAGGTCTTTGTTACCAAGTGGTCCTTCGCCTGGTGCCTAGCAATCCTTCGCTAGGTCTTCTATGCCTAGCAGCCCTTTGCTAGGTGCCTAGCAGCCTTTCGCTAGGTCTTCTATGCCTAGTAGTCCTTCACTAGGTGCCTAGCAGCCCTTCGCTAGGTCTTAGGGTTACGATACCTAACAGCCCTTCGTTAGGTGCCTAACAGCCCTTCGTTAGGTCTTGGGGTTTCGATACCTAGCAGCCCTTTGCTAGGTGCCCAGCATCCCTTCGCTGGGACTTATGGTTTCGATGCCTAGATCAACTAGGACTTTTCTTCAGCTTAGGTTACTTCTCTCTTACTCCCCTTTGTCTGTTCAATAGATCACTGACTTAAGTGAATTGTCAAACATTAAAACATTTAAAGAGGAACACCAACTTTCTTTCGTCGCCTCGCTTTCCCAGCATCCCGTCATCTCCAGCAGGCTCTGACCACCCCCATCCCCTCAACTCTGGCTATTCCTCGATGTTTAGGTATTTTTTCTCCCTAGTTAATCCCCCGATCGGCAAGTCTAATCTGCTCGTGTATTGTTTCTAATCTCTATCCCATGGCCGCCTCCACCTCCTCTACCGGCCTATGGTATACCACCACCATATCCACCTTGACTCACGACCACCTCGATACCCTCCGGGCGGACTACAAAATTCCTTCCGACCATCAATTAATCCTTCCTAATCGTCGTGACCAGCCTCATCTTCCTCCACTTAGTTATTTTACAGTCTTTAAGGATCATCTCCTTGCTAAGTTAAGATTCCCCATCCACCCCTTTATAGTGGAGGTCTGTCAGTGCTTCCAAATTCAGCTCTCCCAATTGGCCCCTAACTCCATTCAAATACTTTGTGGAATAGTTATCATTTTCTCTTTGTACCGCATCCCTTTAGAATTCCGAATTTTTCATTTTTTTCTATTATCCCAAGAAGCAGGAGCCGGGCAACTTTTTCTTCCAGGCTTGGGCTAAGTCTACTTATCAGGACAAGGTTCCGTCTTCTAACAAGGGGTGGAAGACCCATTATCTATTCATTAACACGACCCCAACCCCTTCCTAGCCCACCGATTGGGTAGAGGATTTGCCCACCCAGCCAGTCATGCCTAAGAATTACCGCTCAAACCCTACATTTCAATTGGCCTTTTCTAAAATTGGGGGACTTCATTTTCATGCTGGTCGTTTATTGAATGAGGCGGTGTTATATATCTTCAGGCTGAGTCAGATCCCCACTGCTCTGCCCAGCTCATTCGGTAAGCCATTACTTTGCGTTCGAGCCTTCTAGCTCTAACTAAGACTTTTCCTATTTCGCAACTCAAATCATGTGGGACGCAGTGCTCGCTGAGGAGCTCGTCCTAGACAAGGCAGAACTGGAAGCTCGAGCGGCGGAGGAGTTAGCCCAAAGAGTTGTGTTGCCGATGCGCAGCGCTATTGCATCCGGACTCCCAAAAGATGGGGGGGGGGGGGGGGCGAATCTGCGGCCCAACCACTAGACCTAGTCCCGGAGGCCGAAGAAACCACCCTGGAGAGGCTGACCCGAAAACGTCGGCGCGCGGTCGTCCCCCAATGTTTTCCCTTAACCCAAGAACTAGTGGAAGAGGCTTACGATCTAACATCCCCTCTTCCTGCTTCCCCGGTCAGCCGCCCGCCTGCCAACGCGAGTGTACAACCCTCGGGCTCGGCGCCGCCTCGCAATGATGCCTTGGTCTCCCCATCGGGCTCTCCCTCGATCGACCCCCAGCTATCTGATGTCCCCGCTCCTTCCTCAGTGAATCTGATCCCTATCTGGCTTCCGGTCGGCTTGGAGTTCCCATCGGTGGTTACCTCGGACCCATCCCAAAGTACCATTGACCCAACCAACCCTCCTCAATTAGTTAATCTACACGGTTGGCTGACCTGGAGTTGGGATCAAGGAGTGCTGACCACCCAGGAGAAGAGTCCTCTGAACCTGACAAATAACTTCATTATGGATGCAACTCAGGTTTGACCTTCTACTCTTTACTATTCCTGATATACCAATCCTAAAGCTTATCTCTATGCAGTTCTGGGTTGCTTGTCGAGCAGTCACCCAGTCCCTAGTTCACAATACTAGGGAGCGACGAGCAGCCGAGCAGAGGGTACAAGAGTTGGAGACCTAGTTGGGCCACTGCACCCTACCTCCTGGCGAAGCTAGCATGGAGCTCCTTCGATCAAAAATCACCCTCCTAAGGACACAATTGGCCGAGGCGAACTCTCGATCAGAGGAAGACCTCGCCACCCTGATTGCGGCCTCCCGAGAAATAGATCAGCTCTACATTCGACTCGAGAATGTGAAATCTCAGAAGAGGTCTACCCAAAATTGTCATACTCGCACGCGCTCTGACCTAGACAAGAAGACGACGGAGGCTAAAGCATTAGCTGAGCAGCTGAAAGAGTCCGCTACTGCCCACCACTCTACTCATCTTACCTTAACTAACAAAGAAGTTGAGTTAGCAGCCAAGGAGGAAACCTTCAAGGTCTTGGAGGCTCAACTGATGGCTCGGGCTGCCAAGTTAACCGATCGAGACACCGAAATCAATCGGTTATATGCAGAGATGGCGGTCTACAAGGCGGAAGAGTCGGCTTGGCTAGAGGCGCATCGCCTGGACTATCTTAATTCAGAACCTTTTCACTGCCAGCTGGCCCGCCAAACGGAAAACATGTTCAAATATGGCATCTAGAGCACTCTTCAACAATTGAAGGAGGCCGGGCACATCCCCACAGACCTTCCCTCCAACGTGGTGAAACCTACGCGAGTTAGGCAAGTCATCCCGGTCGATGCATTCCCTCCGTTCACTTAGCTTAAGTAGCGGTTTCTATTTGTTGGCTCAGCCCGCTCAGGATTTGTACTTAAACTGGGTCTTTTGACTTTTCTATGTCTGAGCCTGTTGATATTTTACTTTGTCGCATTTGGGTTTTTCTTAGCATCCTTTTTCTCTATGTTTGTCGACCTTCCTTGTCCGGATGGATTCTCCCTCGGACAATCGATCAGTCGGTCAACATGATTTATCCACGCCCAACTGGCCCTAAGGTCGGCGGGTTAGTGGGAGCAGACCCACTTATAACTCGCTGATGTGAGAGTCTAGACGCCGCTCGGCTGACCCGACTGAGAGTGGACAACCACGCCCTACCGGCACCGAGGTCGACGGGTTCGTGGGAGCAGACCCACTTATACCTCACTGATGCGAGAGTCTGGACGCCACTCGGCTAACCCGACGGAGCATGGACAGCCACACCTGACTGGCACCGAGGTCGGCGGGTTCGTGGGAGCAGACCCACTTATAACTCGCTGATGCGAGAGTCTGGATGCCACTTGGCTGACCCGACCAAGCGTGGATAGTCATGCTCGACCGACCCCGAGGTCAGCGGGTTCGTGGGAACAAACCCACTTATAACTCGCTGATGCAAGAGTCTGGACGTCGTTCGACTGACCCGACCCAGCGTGGACAGCCATGCCCGACCGACCCCGAGGTCAGCGAGTTCGTGGGAGCAGACCCACTTATAACTCACTGATGCGAGAGTTTAGACACCGTTCAGCTGACCCGACCGAGCGTGGACAGCCACGCCCGACCAGCACCGAGGTTGGCGGGTTCGTGGGAGTAGACCCACTTATAACTCATTGATGCGAGAGTCTGGATGCCGCTCGGCTGACCCGACCGAGCGTGGACAGCCACGCCCGATCAGCACCGAGGTCGGCGGGTTTGTGGGAGAAGACCCACTTATAACTCGCTGATGCGAGAGTCTGGACATTGCTCGGCTGACCCAACCGAGCGTGGACTGTCATGCTCGACCGGCACTGAGGTCGGCGGGTTCATGGAAGCAAACCCACTTATAACTCGCTGATGTGAGAGTCTGGACGCTACTCGGGTGACCGAACCTAGCGTGGACAACCACGTCCGACCGACACCGAGGTCAACGGGTTCGTGGGAGCAGACCCACTTATAACTCACTGATGCGAGAGTCTGGATGTTGCTCGGTTGACCTGACTAATCGTGGATAGCCACACCCGACCGACACCGAGGTCGGTGGGTTCGTGAGAGCATACCCATTTATAACTCGCTGATGCAAGAGTCTGGACACCAGGACAAGCTGCCCCGATCATTGCACTCTTATTTAAGGTTAACACCGCATCGAGATTACATGGACTTCCCGAGTCCTAGTCATTGTATGGCCTTAGATGTATGGCGCTCCAAGGTCTTCCTAACCTTTTTCCCTGGGTGCCTTGCAAATAGTAGGCTTCTGACTCCAACTTCTCGACTACTAGGAACGGTCCTCCCCATTGAGGCTCCAACTTACTTATATCCCCGACTGACTTAACCCTTTTCCATACACGGTCCCCGACCTGGAAGGTTCTGGGTATGACCTTTCGATTGTACCTTTGTTGCATCCTTTGACGGTAAGCTGTCATCCGAGCCGCCGGATGATCTCAAATTTCCCCTACCAAATCCAACTCCAGCTGTCTCTTCTCTGCATTGTCTTCTCCATAAAGACGGCTTCGGTCGGATTCACATCCCACTTCTACTGGAACCACCGCCTCGCCCCCATACACTAGCTAAAAAGGTGTTCAGCCTGAACTTTCTTTGGAAGTGGTTCGCTAAGCCCACAGGACGCTGGCTAACTCATCAACCCACGTCCCGCCCATATGATCTAACTTGGTTTTGAGACCCCGCAAAATTTCCCGATTGGTGACCTTTGCCTGACCGTTGCTCTGGGGGCAGGCCACTGAAGTGAATGTTTACTTGATTCCATAAGCCGTACACCATTCTCGGATCTTCCGGCCTTGAAATTTTCGAGCATTATTCGAGACCAACTTATGTGGTATCCCATACCGACATAGAATATTCTGCCACAGGAACTTCATGGCTGCCTGCACCGTGATCCGAGCAAGAGCTTCCGCTTCCTCCCATTTAGAAAAATAATCTACCGCCACTAATAGAAACTTTTTCTGCGCGACCGTAATTGGGAAGGGTCCTATGATATCCATCCTCCATTGATCAAAGGGACAAGACACATGGAGGCCCTCAGAACTTCGGTCAGACGATGAGATAAGTTTTGATGCTTCTGACAGGAAATACAGGCAATGACCATCCGATCTGCATCCCGTTGTAGTGTTGGCCAAAAGAATCCTGAGAGTAGTACCTTAAGAGCCATTGATCGACCCCCCCCCCCCCCCCCCGCGTGACTGCCACAAGATCCCAGGTGGACCTCTCTCAGCACATATCCGCATCTTCCTCCCCCAAACATTTGAGCAATGGTCGGGAGAAGACCCGCTTGTATAGTGTATCCCTTACTAGGGTGAACCTAAACGCTCACTTGTTTAACAAGCGAGCATGTTCGAGGTTGGTCGGGAGAGTTCCTTGCTGCAGATAGGATATGAGCGGAGCCCTCCAATCACCTTCCACCTCTAGTTCAGTTTCCTTCTCAATCTGAGCCACTAACATGATTTGAGGCAGGGGCTGGGCTAAGACCCAGGGGTGATGGCACTGGCCAATTTGGACAACTAATCAGCCCTTAAATTGTCTTCTCGAAGGATCTGAAATATTTGTACCTCCCAAAATTCTACCTTCAATTGCTCGCATGCATTCACATAGATTTGGAGTCGTTCACTGTTCACCTCAAACTGACCTACTAACTGTCGGATTACAAGTAGGGGTGAGTATTCGGTTAAAACCGAACTTAACCGAATAGACCGAAAATCGAATAAATCGATATTTTTTAAAATAACCGAACCGACCGAATTTCTTAATAAAAATCGAGAAAACCGAACCGATAAAATATCGGTTAATTCGGTTTTAACCGAATTAACCAATTTAACCAAAATTTTAAAATTTTATTTGATTTTAATAAAAAAACAAGATTTTATTTTATTTAATTATATTTTTAAATAATAAATAATTAAATTAATATTCTTATTCGGTTTAATCGAATTACAAAACTCAAAACCGAAAACCAAACCGAATTTTGAGAAAAAACCAAAAACCGAATTAACCGAACTGAATTTCAAAATTCGGTCGGTTCAGTTCGGTTAATTCGATTTTTTCAAATTTTTGCTCACCCCTAGTTACAAGCTGGGAGTCTGAATAGAGTATAACCTGAGAGGCTCCTACATGCCGGGCAACTTGAAGACTAGCAAGGAGAACTTCGTACTCTGCTTCATTATTAGTAGCCCGATAATCCAAACGCATGGCCAAGAGGAGTTGATCCCCCTTTGGAGAGATTAAGAGAATCCCAATACCACTTCCTGGCCGAGTGGAGGAGCCATCTACATAAACCTTCCATACTTCCTCAGCTTCATTAGTGTGCAACTTGCTGAGAAAATCAGCTAATGCCTGAGCCTTAATGGTCGTCCGGAGCTGGTATTGGATGTCATATTCACTTAGCTCAGGCGTCCATTTGATCATTTGACTCAAGTCTTCGAGGTTGATCAATACTCTTCCGATGGTGTTGTTAGTCAACACCCGAATAGGGTGAGCTAAGAAGTAGGGGTACAGGCGCCGGGCGGTCAAAACAAGCACATAAGCCAACTTCTCGAGTGTATTATACCTACACTCGGCTTCCTTCAATAGGTGACTGAAAAAGTAAATGGGTTGTTGCTCAACCCCTTTCTGTTTTACAAGCACAACGCTCATTGCTCCCTCCTGGCCGAGAGGTACACATACAACACTTCCCCCTCATTAGGCTTAGCCAATACAGGTAGACTCGTCAGGTAGGACTTCAATTCTTCGAACGCCCTATCACATTCAACATCCCACTGGAATTGGTGTTGACCGAGAGATAACCCGAGAAAGAGCAGTGATTCTCCCGGTCAACTGCTGAACCTCCTTCAGATTCCATGGCGGTGGCATATCTAACAAGGCTTTCACCTTGTTGGGGTTAGCCTCGATACCCCGCTCAGTCAGGATGTATCCCAAAAACTTCCCACTCTTGGCTCTAAATAAGCACTTGGCCGGGTTCAATTTAAGACCGTACATTCTCAGAGTGCGGTAGGTCTCCTCCACATCTGCTATCAGATCAGCTAACCAACGAGACTTGATGAGGATGTCATCCACGTATATCTCGATGTTTCTTCCCATATACTCCTTGAACATCTTATTCATCATCCGCTGATAGGTAGCCACTGCATTCTTCAATCCGAACGGCATAACTTTGTAGCAATAAGTGCCCTCGGATGTGATAAAACTGACCTTTTCCTGGTCGATAGGAGCCAATGGCACTTGATGATAGCCTTGGTATGCATCCAGCATGCAGATAAGCTCACTTCCCACAGTGGAGTCCACCATCTGATCGATTCGAGGGAGAGGATAATAATCTTTGGGGCAAGCACTATTAAGGTCTCGGAAATCCACGCAGACCCTCCACTTGTTATTTGGCTTGGACACTAGCACCATATTGGCTAGCCAGGCCGGGAACTGCACTTCCCGGATATGCCCGGCCTCCAGGAGTTTTTCCACCTCAGTTTGAATGATCTTGTTTTGCTCAGGGCTGGTCTCTTTTTCGCTACTTCACCGGCCTAGCATCAGGATATACATGTAGACGATGCTCCATAACCTCCGGCCGGACACCCTTCAGATCTCGAGCAGACCAAGCAAATACATCCTGATTCTCAGCCAGGCACTCTACCAACCGTTGTCGCAGGTTAGGATCCAATTCATGGACTATCTTTACTTTTGTTTCTTCCCGATCTAGGAAGAGCTGAACTTCCTCCTTTTGCTCTCAACTCGGCCCGGGGGAAGGCTGCACTATGTTGTAGTTGGTCGGCGGTGCCCGGAACGCCTTTCTTGCCTCCGTTCGGATGTTGTCTACATAACAGCGACGTGCCACCTTCTGGTTGCCTCTTACTTCTCCTACCTATTCACCTACTGGGAATTTAATCTTTAGGTAGAAAATAGACACTACTGCCCTGAATTCATTGACGGTCGGTCGTCCCAAGATAACATTATAAGTAGACGACGCGTCTACTATTAAGAAGGTGGACCATCGAGTTCTTTTCAAAGGTTCTTCTCCGAGCGAAATGGCCAGCTTGATCTGTCCGATCGACTGAACCTCATTTCCGGTGAATCCAAAGAGGGGTGTGGCTATGGGTTGCAACTCAGTGGTCTCAATCTTCAACTACACAAATGCCTTCTTATAGAGGATTTTGACCGAGCTACCCATGTTAACAATGGTCCGGTGGACCTACTCATTAGCTATGACGGTGGTGAGGACCAGCGCGTCATCATGAGGGACCTCCAGGTCTGGCAAATCTTGTGGTTCGAAATTAATCAGCGGTCCTCGGGCTTGGGCCATGTTGGTTCCGACCTAATGAATTTCCAACCGTCTGACTTAAGACTTCCGGGCTCGATTGGAGTCCCCATATGTGGGACCCCTAGAGATGACATTAACCAAGCTCTACATAGCGTTCTGCAGGTTCGCCTGCTCCTCATTCACTTCACCTTGCTCAAGGGAACTAACTGCCTAAAATAATCGCCTTGCCGTCGGGGCAGCCGCCCTAGTCTCTGTCTCACGTTCTCCTAACCACGACATTCCCCGACCCCGAGTGCCTCCCTGAGGGGCCCTTTGGGGGGCCCCGCGGCCGGACGGAGTTTGTCCCCGACCCGACTGTCAACACTTTTGGGTGTTGTGGGTATGACTATGATGAAATGAGCAGTAGGGTTGCTACCTGTTAGGGATACATCCCTGAGCCACCTGTTGGACTTGACTGCGCTCAGCTTTGGCGCACTGCCCTATGGCTCGAGGGCTACGAAGGGGTCCGCCAGGGTGGGTTATCTTCTGGCTGGGTGGTGTCACTGGCGTGGGCCCGGCCTCCTTCCGCCTGGCAGCTTGCGCTTCTTCTACATTCACATACTTAACAGCCTTGCCCAGGAGGCTATCAAAGTCCTTCGGGAGTTTTCTTATTAGCAATTGAAAGAATTCTCCCTCTTGCAAACCTTGGGAGAAGGCGTTGATCATCACTTCAGGGGTAGCGGTGGGCACATCAAGCGCTACCTGGTTAAACCTTCTAATGTAGGCCCTCAGGAACTCCCTCGGACCTTGCTTCAAGGAAAGAGGTTGAGGTTGGTCTTATGATGTCTTCTACTGCTAGCAAAATATTGTAGGAAGAGTCTCTTAAAGTCGCCAAAGTCCCGCACAGACCCACCCGGGAGTCTGTCAAACCAGCGCTGAGCGGGCTCGACCAAGGTGGTCAAGAGCGCTCTGCATTTGATGTCGTCTGTGTACTAGTGCAACAGAGCAGCATTTTCAAACTTCATCAAGTCTTCTTCTGGGTTTGTACTTCCTCCATACTCTGGGATAGATAGGAGCCGGAAATATTTGGGGACTGGTTCTTGAAGAATACGACAAGAGAAAGGAATGTCGATGCGGTCAGTTGGGGCTTGACTAGCCGGAGCCTTTCCCTTATTAAGTATGGTGTGGCTAGAAGAGATCTCCACCGGGTCGGATTGGGTCTCACCCTCCACTGGGCCAAAGAACGCGTGGGGGAAATAGGAGCTTCCGCCGCGCCGCGCCGGGCCTCGACCTCCGTCCCAGACCTGACCGCTGCTTCTGATGATGGACCTTCATGAGTTGGGCAATCGTCGGGCCTTTGCTGCGCAGCTAGTTTTTGAGCTTTGGCGGCCACCAGCAACTCAAAATCTTCTTGTGAGAGGGTAAGCGTCACCTTGTTGGAGTCACCCATCTTTGTCTTCCGATCAGGCAGGTGTTCCCACAGACGACGTCAAATTTGATCCTATCGGCAAGCAGAGAGAAGTCTTCCACTGGTAACACTATAAAATGGAGGAATCGCAAGTCGACGCATGTAATCAGACCGAATACTTGGTTGTTGGTTGACTCCCTCTAAGCTCGAGTGAGGTTCGATGTGTGAGAGGAATGAGGAGGTAGCAATCCTAGATAAGTCAATCTCTTTCTCAAAGTTTCAGGAGATCCTTACATAGGATGGTAGACCCCTCCTTCTGCCTTTGTCATCTTCTCTCATAAATGACTCAATCTTTTGGCAGGTTCAGTCTTCCCGAGGGCTAGATTGAGCTGTCAAACAGTCATTATCACTTGTCAGACTACCTTCGGCATCAGTGCCTAATGTATGAGAGAAAATACTTACGGCTAATGTCCCTTTCTCATAATGAGAGGATTCTATGTATCTATTCGTACCTAATTGTGTCTAATCCTCATTAAATGGTTCTAATCACAAAGACTCATCCTCACCCCTTTATAACTTAGCCCGGCAACTCCATCCCGCTCGGTTGGTCGGCCAAGAGAGCGCGACCAACCGGTGCTCAATTGTCAAGACACAAGATGACCCCCTTGGGTGCCTAGCGAGCCGTTCTTGAGCGCCCGACCATCCGATCGACTGAGAGGTGTGGCCGGTCGGCGCTCGGTCACCAGAAGATAAGGTGACCTCTTGGGTGCCTGGCAAGCCATTCTTGTTGTGCCCGACCATCCAGTCGGCCGAGAGGTGGGGCCGATCGGCGCTCAGTCACCAGAAAATAAGGTGACCTCTTGGGTGTCTGGCGAGACATTCCTTAGTGCCCGACCACCCAGTCCGCCGAGAGGTGTGGCCGTCCGGCGTTCGGTCACTAGAACATAAGGTCATCTCCCGGGTGCTCAGCGAGCAATTCTCAGGTGCCCGACCATCCGGTCGACCGAGAGGTGTGGCCGACTGGCGCTTGGTTACCAACAGGTGAGTCACTGGGTGCTTGATCAAATGAAAACGTCATCCGGACGACCTTTTGATTGCATTTGATCTTGATCCTGCCCGCATACTTGTCTTAAACCATACTATTAGACCGGGCAACCTTAACCGACCGGATCAAATAAATATATTAAAAATGATGTGAGAGCCGTCCAACTCTCTTCCATGTTTGCCCGTGTATCAATTAGTTTTTAATGTGGCCTTAGCCGCCTGCTTTTATGTTGCTTGAGTTATATATAAGTTAAATGGACATTGTGATTACGTATGTCATAGAAATAGACTCCAAAATACATATACAAACGGAATATTAATTTAATAGTGTGATAGTCAATATCTTTTGGATTTAATCTTAATTAAGAAATAATATTATTTTAATGTTGAACCATTCATTATCTATTTGACCCGCCAAAGGTCACCTGTTTTGGTTGCTGTCACAGAGTGCTCGACCATTTTATTCTTAGGATGAATTTATGGCTGAAAGGGATTTGAAGTTGAAAATTTTAAATAAAAATCTCTTAATTATTTGCTGATGCTGTCCTTATATACCAGGAACAGCGTGTCAATAAAAACCAACACAATAATAATATGGGTAGACCAAAGACTTAAAGTTAACTGGAATGCTCATCAGAAACTTCCTACAAGAGAAACCAAAAGAGGTCAGAAATAAGGTTGGGATCGTAGAAGGTTCTTTACAGCTGATCGACTAATGCCTCCATCCGACCGATCAACCAACAACCGCAATTGGTTGAGTAGCCCATAGCCCTATAACAACCGATAGGCTAACAATCCGTCCGTCCGATCGGCCAGCAACCCTATATGACCGCTTAACCTATTATCTCGCATGGTCGATCGACACAGTCCTCCATATGTATGAACCACTTTATATATGGAGTCCTTCTCTCCTGGGTCTTAACCTAGCCCTCCTATTGGACCGAGTTGGGCCACCCCTTTTCGGATTCTTTATTGGACCTCCAGGGAATCATCATGTCTGTCATCTTGATTAAGATCAGAATGACATCATCCTATCACTTTCTTACCACTTCTTTAAAAACTAATATGCTTCACTGGCAGAATCAACTGCTCAATGAGTTTGTAAACCTAATACGTAGTAACTCAGTAGTCCAATAGCCTAAACACAGATCTGCTCAGTCCATCCTGCCATTTCCCTATTACATGTAGATGTGACACCTTGATGGTGGAGGGTCAACAAAGGTACACATATATATAAGGTTCTCTCCTTCACGGTGCGGCTATGCTTG
Organism: Boesenbergia rotunda; assembly: GCA_024364735.1. Lineage (NCBI taxonomy): Eukaryota > Viridiplantae > Streptophyta > Magnoliopsida > Zingiberales > Zingiberaceae > Boesenbergia > Boesenbergia rotunda. Next base: position 575,683 of record JAGFNQ010006943.1, read on the forward strand.
AATTCTCTTCTTCTTCTGCTTCCTCACTTGGAGATTGTCTGACTTGACCGTTGGAGTGCCTGTGCCAAAATCCCCAGCCTTATTTCTGACCTCTTTTGGTTTCCCTCATAGGAAGTTTCCGACGAGCATCCCAACTAGCTTCAAGTCTTCGACTCACCCACATTGTTGCTGTGTTGGTTTACATTGATGACATGCTATTCTTGGTAGATAAGGATATGATCAAATTGGCGTCGTCTATGAGAAACTTTGATTTCCTCACCTGATCCTTGATGTTGAGAATGGTTGATTCCAATAACAACAAGATATCTACAATTTCATATGAAGATTTGGAGCTTTTGATAGCCATCAGGGCTTAGCTCCTAGTGCAACAACAGCAACAGCTCGGTAGTTCGACTCCCCCAGCTTCTGCTGTTTCTATAATAACCCCCCAAGATGGAGAGCCAGCCGGGAAACAAATGCAGTTTCCCCGATCCCTCCTCCGATCAAAGGATCGAGGAGATGTAGCTGACCGAATGGACACTGCCTCCTCCGGTCATACGAAGAAGGATAACCGCAAGGGAAAAGCGTTGGTCGATCGGACATCTCCCAATCGGCTGAAGGTGCCTTTCGTAAGGGAAATCTTAGAGGATCCTTTGCCGTGTCATTTTAAAGATATTACTATCTCCGAATATGTAGACGCCATAGACCTTGAGGAGGATATCATGAAGTTTGAAAATGCAGTCATGCTTCATCAATACTCCAATAGAGTGAAATGTAGAATTTTTCTAACTACCCTTTCGGGTCCCGCATAGCGATGGTTTGATCTGTTGCCCCATAGTTCAATACACAACTTCCAAGAATTCAAGAGGATCTTCTTGTAACACTTCACTAGTAGTAAGAGATATCACAAGACTAACCTAAATCTTTTCTCTATAAAGTATGGTCCCAAGGAATCTCTTCGAGCCTATATTAAAAGGTTCAACAAAGTGGTCATGGACGTCCCTACAGCCACGTAGGAGATATTAATCAACTCTTTTTCCCAAGGACTTGCTTATGGAGATTTCTTTCGATCTATGGTAAGAAAATGTGGGATCGGTGGCGTCGATAGAAGGGGGGTGAATATCGATTTTACTTTCTCAGAATCTCGTCGTCCTTTCGTTCAACTTACTATCAGAGTTGTTAGTACGCGGTGGAAATAATTAAAATAAAAATAACAAAGATAATAGACATACGGAATTTATTTACTTGGATCCTAACCCCCCAGGGTCAGTATGTCCAAGGCATATATACTCGGCGTGAGTCTGCTAATGGTCTCCTTTCCGAAATTTCCCGAGGTGGAGAAAACTTTCTTATAGTTTAATTTTACAAGAACAAATAAATGAAATTAAGTACAACCTGTAAATAAAAACAAACCAACAAAAATGAAGATCCGGCCAATCCAGAAGTCCGAAGTGCAACACACTTAGCTTCCTCCTGGAGCCTCCTTAGTCATAGAGCTTCGTCTTAGCGCTTTTGCTTCGCAGAGAATGAGTCGTAGAACAATGGAAGTGATGTCTTAAATCCTCGGCTCGAAACCCTATATATAGGTCATACAGGCGCCCGAGAACCTATAGGGGCGGCCTCCATGTGACCAATTATTATCCAATTCGGCACGTGCATCGCAGGGGATAAAATTATGGAAAAGTGTTGAGGGCACCCCCATGACCTTGAGGGCACCCGAGTCATGGGGGAGCCCGAGTTACTCGAGCGCCCAAGTTCAATAGGGGCGCCCGGAAGCCCTTGACCCAGGATTTCTTCTTTTGTGTTTGTTCTCCCATCTTGTCTCCAACTCTAGGTTCTGTTGGATCATTGAAAATCGATAGAGGAGGGGTGAATATCAATATCAAATTTTTCGGAACACTAGAGCAGTTACGCAGCGGAAAATAACAAAGCAATAGCGAACACAAGTTGGTTTTACTTGGTTCGGAGTCGCGGTCGGCTCCTACTCCAAGGCCCACGGTCCTTGACCGTTTACGTTGGGCAATTCAATAGTCGTCAAAAGTCTTTTACAAATCGAGTACAGATATAGAACTGAAAATTAAATTTGCAACACTTTTCGTAAATTAAATTTACCGACGCCCGAGGTGGATCGAAGTTCGGAGCAGAGGGTTGTCGTCGGCGCTGGAATCTCGAAGTCGAAGCTTGTCAAAGCGTAGCACTTTCAACGAAAGTGCTTGGAGCGTTGTGAGCGATGTTGTTCGAAGCCTTGGGGGTGAACCCCCTTTTATAGCACCCATAAGGGCGCCTGTGTCGATGGGGGCGCCTGTGTCGATGGGGGCGCCTACACGTGGCATCTCTTGCGCGAACTCTTATCCGCAGGCTCGGTCAGCGCCTATCCTCTTCACAGGGGCGCCTGAGCTGATGGGGGCGCTCGTATGGTCCCGAGCACCTAAGCTGCTTTAGTCCATAGGTTTCGTGGCAGTTTACTTTGGTTTAGCCTTCCACTGGGGCGCCCGTATCCATCCGGGCGCCTAGCCCAGTGAGGCGCCTCACTCCATTGGGGCGCCTCAGCTGCAGAAACTCATTCCTTCGATCCCTGCAACCAAGGTTAGCTCCAAAACAAAATGAAGCAAACATGTTAGTCATTATTTACAGCATAAGCTGTCTTGGTTCTGACTTTGGGTCTCCCAAATAGAATCCTAGGTCGAACTGACGCCTAATGTTCCCTCCTCCGGGGAGCGCATCCTCACCTACTCCTCTCGGGAGAATTTACTTTTTTGCCAACCGGCTCCTCCGGTTGGAATTTTGCCCAGCTCTCGGCCAGGTCTTAGTGCCCAGTCCACGACCAGGACTTATTGCCCAACTTTATGTCATGACTTAGTTGCCCAGCCCACGGCCAGGACTTAGTGCCCAATTCTTAGAACCAGGACTTCGTGCCTAGTGTTCCTAGGACTTTTCCTGCACACTTGAGTAACATCGTTAGAGCACCAATAATACTTAACTTTGAACCCTTTGCCAATATCAAAACAAGGTTCGATATGGTGCTTCCGGCACCAACAGGTTCCTACAAGACAAATAAACACACAAAGAACAAACAATCCTGAGCCTTAGTTTTGTAAATATACCTGACCTACTAGATTTTGCTTGGAGTCAACTCTCCAATACTTTACTATCTAAGAGCAACTCCTTAGGGGTTCTCAATATCTAAGAACAACTCACTAGGACTTTACCTTGCATGGCTTCACTCACCAGAACTTTTACTCAGCTTCATTCATCAGGATTTCATGCTCGATCCTCGATCAGGACTTCGTGTCTAATTTCTTGAACCAGGACTTCGGTGTCCAACCCTCGGTCAGGTCTTCATGCCCAATTCCTGAACTAGGACTTCGTGTCCAACTTCACTCACTAGGTCTTCGGTATCTTGACAAGGACTTCTTTGCTAGTCATCTGATTCTGACTAGACTTTTTTTTGTCAAACATCATGTTCTGTTTGGCTTAATCCTTGGTCTAACAGACCAAATCTAGGTTTAGTCATTCTTCCAAACATCAAGTCCTGTTTGGCTTAACCCTTGGTCAAACTGACCAAGCCTGGGTGTTAATCACTCTGTCAAACATCAGGTCCTGTTAGCTAACCCTTGGTCAAACTAACCAACCCTGGATGCTAATCACTCTGCCAAATATTAGATCCTGTTTGGCTAACCCTTTGGTCAAACTGATCAAACCTAGGTTTTACCCTACCAAATATCAAGTCTTGTTTGACTTAACCCTTGCTTAGACTGACCATATCTTAGTATATTGTCAAACATCGAAACACTAGAGGTGGACTGTTCTTGTTTGATGCTTTTTGCACCAACAGAAAACCCCCGAAGAGTTTCAAGAATCTACTGGGAATGATCTCTAGCTATATCAATGTCGAGGAGGCATATGCTGCTTGGCAAAGAGAGACTATAGCACTCCACCACAGGAAGGCATCAAGTCAAATCCAACAATTAGCCCCTTTAAAGGCCCTAGACCAGCTCCCAATAATAGGAATGGCGGTCAAAGACACATTTAGCAAATGGGGAATACTTGAAATAATAGAGTAGGAGGCAACCGATGGAGGCCCTATTGCACCTTCCATCACACCAATACTCACAACGCCTGCAACTGTCGACAGTTGGCATGGGAACAAGCCAGATAGGTCACTCGGACTCAAGATACACAGCGGCAGACCCCTCCGATCGGGCAACAAGATAGTCACCTCCCTTTTGGGGGATGGATTCAGCAGGCCTCGATGGCCGATCGGGCACCTCCTCCAATTGATCAGCCATATGTTGTCTCTCCTCCCATCACTGAAGATAAAGAGAATAGGCGTAATGCCACCCAAGGGGCGGGGGAGGGGGTAAATACCATTTCTGGAGGTCCTACATATTGGGATACCAGCCGAGATAGGAAAGCTCAAGTTTGACACTCGGAAATTAATGAAATTAGAACAAGTTCTGCTTAAGCTGCTAGTTTGTATATCACTTTCGGACCCCCAAGATTTACAAAAAGTTAAAGTGTCACATGAGGATGCTTTGGTCATCATGGCGATCATTGCAAATTATGAAGTATATTACACTTTTGTAGACACCGACAGCTCAGTTAATGTCATCTTCAACCAAGCCTTCGATCAACTACAAATCGATGTAGCCAAGCTACAGCCTGTAGCCACCCCCTTCTTATGGATTCAATTTCACAAGGAATGAGGTCTTGCCAATCGACCAAATCAAATTGGTCATCTCTCTGAGAGAAGAACTATTGAAGAGAACACGAAGATCTACTTTTTTGGTGGTGGATGCACCATCAGCCTACAATATCATCCTAGGCTTGCCTGTCTTAAACACCTTCAGAGTTGTGGTAGCTCCTTTTTATTTGAAACTTAAGTTCCCTGTTGGTAGTCATGTAGGAGAAGTGTGAGGAGATCAACTTGTAGCTCGTCGCTGTTATGCAAATAATATAAAAGTGGAGTCTCGTAAGGTTTCACAAAACTCCACCGATCAATGTAATGCTGTTTCTAGTTCATCTTTGTCCGAGCTAGTGAATAAAAAGGAAGAAGTACAAGTTAATCTGACTCGACCAGAAGACAAGGTTAAAATAGCAGTTGCTCTACCTCCTACCATTCGGCAAGAGATTATTATGGGTTGGGCATATTCGAGAAGTATAATTTCTCGCTTGGCTAGCCAATGTGGTGCTAGTGCCAAAACATAATAATAAGTGGTGAATCTGCATTGATTTTAGAGTTCTCAATAGAGTTTGCCCCAAAGATTATTACCCCTATCAAAAATTAATCAGATGGTTGATTCTACAATCGGTAATGAATTCATATATATGTTGAATGTTTATCAAGGATATCATCAAGTAACCTTGGCCAGAGAAGATCAAGAGGAAGTCAGCTTTATCACCTGAAAAGGAATATATTGTTATACAGTGATATCTTTTGGTCTCAAAAATGCAGGAGCAACATATCAAAGACTGATGAATCGAGTTTTTCAAAAGCAGATCGACAAAAATATTAAAGTATATGTAGATGACATCCTCATCAAGACTAGTCAATCAGAGGAGTTGATTGATGACATTAAAGAAACATACCAAATGCTTAGATAGTATGGATTAAAGCTTAATCCTAATAAATGCTTATTTGGAGCAAGAAGTAGTAAGCTCTTGGGGTACATTGTAACAGAAAGAGGCTCAAAGGTTGACTGGTCGGATAACTGTTCTATCTAGATTCATCTCCCAATCGGCTAATAGGAGTCTTCCATTTTTCAATATATTATGTAAGGATGCTAAGTTCCAATAGGATGAAGCTTGTGATGCAGCTTTCAAAGAGCTAGCTAAGCCCAAAACATAGGAGTTGTTATATGTTTATCTCTCTGCAACAGAGGAGGTAGTCGACACGGAACTCATTAAAGATTATCAATGTGAACAACATCCCATATATTTTTTCTTGCATCTACTTAAACAATCCGAGTGTCGAAACACCTCATTGGAGAAGCTAGTCTATGCGCTGGTGTTGATCGCTTGGCGATTGCATCCCTATTTTTTGTCTCATCCAATTATCATGCTTACTAACAGTACCTTGGGCAAGGTTCTAGTCAATCCTAAAGCTTCTGGTCGGCTGATTTTAAGTGGACTACAAAACTGAGCGAGTATGATATACAATATCAGCCTCGTAAGGCCATTAAAGCATAGACTCTGGTTGATTTTCTCAGTGAACTACAAATCAGGATCTCAAAGAAATGTGGAAGATATATGTAGATGGCTCTTCTACTCGACAAATAAGTGGTATTGGTGTTCTACTCATCTCACCCAAAGTGGACATGTTACAACTCTCTTATGATTAGATTCTCATGCCACTAATAACGAAGCTGAGTATGAAGCACTGATTGTTGGTCTGCAGGTTGCCAAGCATGTAGGGGTTGCTCGGGTCCAACTCCATTCAGATTCTTAGCTAACTACTTAGCAATTAGCTGGGAAATTCGAGATTAACAATGAAAGGTTGCAGATGTATGCTGATGCCTATGAGCAATTAAAAGCAGAATTCCAAGAAGTTATCTTACAACAAATACCCAGAGAACACAACATGAAAGTAGATGAGCTAGCTAAACTTACTACCTCTCTCTTACCTTGGATCCTCCCTCGACCAATAGCTCAAGCCCTGATGATAGCTCACATTGAATAGCAGACATATCTAGATTTTCAAGAAGACTGGTGCACACCTTTTATCATCTTTTTGCAGCAAGGCATTGTAGCGGATGATCTTGAGCATGTTCTTTTATTCAAAAGGAGGGTTGCTCGATTTATCCTGGTCGGCGATTAACTCTACAAGTGAGCATTCTCTTGCCCTCTGCTTAAATACTTAGGCCCTGAGGATGCTAATTATGTTCTTAGGGAAATTCATGAAGATTCCTGTGGTAGTCATGCTGGGGCTCGGGCGGTGGCTCGTAAGATTTTATTGGCCGGATACTTTTGGCTCACTCTTCAAAAGGGCGTCGAGCGGCTGGTGACAACATGTCTCTCTTGTCAGAAGCATCAGCATTTTTCACATCAGCCAGTAGAGTGGCTTCGTACTTTTACCACCTCTTGTCCTTTTGATCAATGGAGAATGGATATCGTAGGTCTTTTTCCCTTAGCTCCTACATAGAAGAAGTTCTTATTAATTATAGTAGATTATTTTTCAAAATGAATTGTAGTAGAAGCTCTTGCCCGTATTACAGAATGCACAGTTATCAAGTTCATATGACAGAATATATTATGTAGATATGACATTGCTAACAAGTTAGTCTCTAACAATGGATGTTAGTTCCACTGCAAAAATACCCAAGAATGGTATTCAGTCTATGATATTAAGCAGGTCTTCACTTCCATAGCGTATTCACAAAGCAATGGACAAGTTGAAGTCACCAATAGAAAAATTGTCAGAGAACTTAAAGTGAAGTTAGATCATGTTAGAGGGAGCTGGGTTGATGAGCTTCCTAGTGTTTTATGGGCTTACCGAACAACCTCGGGAGAAGGTACCGGATGCACGCCATTTCAATTGGTATATGGAGCAGAAGCAGTGGTGCCGGTAGAGATAGGATGTGAATCCGATCGACGACAGTTCTATGATTCTGAAGACAATAATGCTGCAAGACGCATGGAGCTTAACTTGATCGTTGAGATACGAGACAAGGCGAGCGCTCAACTTCTCTCCCACCGTCAAAGAATGCAACAAAAATACAACAAGAAAGTACTTCCTCGCTCCGTCCAGGTCGACGACCCTGTGTGGAAACGCATAAAGCTCGTCGGAGACGAGGCAAATTAGAACCGCAATAGGATGGGTCATACACGATGGTGCAAAAGTTAGCTTGATGGGTATATTATTCACAAGTCTCAAGGGCTAAAAGCCTGGATCGACCCTAGAGTGTCATATATCTTAGGTTGTACCGAGAGTGAAATAATAGGTGAGTGTAAATGCATATATGTTCGGAGCAGCTGTCATTGCTCCCCTCTAAGTTATAAAGTAGGCTCCTCCCACACTATCCACCAGCTTGATCCTAGACTCTCATTTTCTTATATGAGTTATAAGCAGGTTTCTCCGTGAACCAACAACCGCAGTCGATCGAACGTGATCCTCTCATGATCCAACATATCGCCCACTCGGTGTCCCAGACTCTCATCTTCTTAGATGAGTTATAAGCGGGTTTCTCTGTGAAGCAACGAGCGTGGTCGATCGGCCAACACCTCCTTTCGGCCGGTCGGCCAACAACCTGATGCAGGAGGGGATCCAAAATAATATTCAGATTTATATATTTAGGGTTTTTTTAATTGGTTATATATTTTTATTTAGTTTGTTCCTAAATCTTAGGAAACCAAGTCTTGTTGGGTTTTTTTAATTGGTTATATATTTTTGTTTAGTTAGTTCCTAAATCTTAGGAAACTATGTTTTGTTGGTTAAATTTGTTCCTAAATTTTAGGGGACTAAGTCTGGTTGGTTTAGAGTTTTTTTAGGGATATGAGTGTTATATAAACTCATGCTTAGATGATGTTTAGGAGAGGTTTTTTAGATATTGAATCCATTTGCTTCGCTTAAGCCACGTTACGGCTACATCTCTATTTTTTTCTTCTCGCTCTTGTTTTTCTCAATAAGGTTTAAGCCCAGTTTTGGCTACTCCTTATCTCGTTATTACTTTCTTATTCTTTTCTCGTAAATCCCTCTGAAACTTCTCGCCCCAGAATAATCTATATTCTGCCCGACGTCAGTTGGTATCAAAGCTCATTAAGATCCAATGGAGGGTCATTGTGGACGAGGTAGTGGTCGTGGTCGCAACAGATAGGTTCCGACTGAGGAAGCCCAGCATCGTGATCGTAGTATCCAAGATATAATGATGATTGAGGATTTACAGAAGCAAGTTGCGGAATTAACCCATCGTTTGGTAGCGCGGGATCTTGAAGGTCGTGGTATCTCTGAAGGTAACTCTGAGTCTCCTTTCGAGAACCCGTTTCATCGCCGTGCTATATATCGAGAACACCATGGTCGAGAGGAACGATTTGGGAACTTTGGTTTCCGAGTGGATTTTCCTGATTTTTTTTTGGCACATTACAAGCGGAAGGCTTCGTTGATTGGACCAACGAAGTAGAGAGGATTTTTTAATATAAAAAAGTACCTGATCACATCAAAGTAAAGTTGGTCGTTATCAAGTTCAAAGGTCGAGCTTCAGCATGGTGGGAGCAACTTCGACGATCACGGGAGAGACAAGGTAAATCCAAAATCACTGATTGGGAAAAATGAAGAAACTAATGAGAACACAATTTCTTCCCTTCGGCTACACCCAAACATTGTATCAACGACTCCATTCCTTGAGGCAAGGAGCTTGAACCATTGACGACTATACAGAGGAATTCTATCATCTTATTGCTCGGAATGATTTGTTCAAGATCGAGGAGCAGATGGTAGCGCGATATTTAGGGGGATTACGTCAACCCTTACAAGACACCCTGAGCCTTCACTCACTCTGGACCATTTCGAAAGCCTATCAGCAAGCCTTGACCGTTGAAAAACAACTAAATCGAAGATCGATGACTAGGAGCAATCTAAACAATCAAGTTGTTCGCCCTCAAGAGCCGCGCCCTTCTCAGCAGCCACCACAAGGTAACCCTAAGACCACTATCAAGTGAACATCGGGGTCGACGATAGAGGTGGGCCAAAGGCAGGAGGTCGGCATACAGGATGTGAGTTCCACTGCGACCAGAGTTGTATGATTCGCAGCATGGATTGGACTATGGATATGGGCGCATATGATACATGAGGACAGAGGTGTCACACAGAGGACACAGTTTGTGAGTTGTGATGTATTGTTGTGGATGGTAACCATGAGGATGGTACCCAAGTTGGATGGTATGTGTGATGGGTTTAGGGAGACATGTATTTTACCCCTCGATAGCTACGCGGATCTGATACATCATCAGAAACGGTTAGCTATCCAAGGGGACCAGGTTCGATGTAACCTGCTCTTGATGATATGATATTTTTACCTTTCATAAAAAAAAATAAGACCACTATCAAGTGTTTTCGATGTGGTGAACAGGGGCATCAAGCTTCGGAGTGTAAAAGATCCCCAGATAAAAAAAATAAGACTCTGCTAGTTGAGGAAGACATAGAGGATGAACTCGAACAGATTGATGAGCCGACTTACGATGATGATATTGATGACGAGGTTCTTTATGGCGATGGTCATGAGACTCTCGTCGTACGCAAGAGCCTACTGATCCCAAAGGAAGAATCTGAAGATGATGGGCGGAAGAACACATACACCCTCAGCATCAAAGGGAGGAACATCGTATTGGCTCCCCGACGAGAAGGAACCCCTTCAAATTTGGTAACCAATAATTCTACACTACTTTCTATGTCCAAATTTTTGAATGAGATGAAGCACAGAGATGTAGTCTATGCTTTGCTTCCTTTCAAAAGCAATATAATAGACCCGGACTCGGATCTACCAGCTGAAGTGCAACAACTCCTATCAGACTTCGCTGAGTTGATGGTCGAAGACCTTCCTCCAGGACTTCCCCCTATGAGAGATATTCAGCACCAGATTGATCTCGTCCCGGGGTCAAGCTTGCCTAACTGATCGACATACCGTCTTAACCCTAAGCATTCCGAAGAGCTACAACGACAAGTTATGGAGCTATTGAGACAAAGCTATATTCGCGAGAGTATGAGCCCCTGTGCAGTCCCTGCCCTACTTGTACCAAAGAAAGACGGTTCATGGCGCATGTGTGTTGATAGCCGAGCTATCAACAAAATCACAGTGAAGAGTGGATACCACCAGATTCGAATCAAGCCAGGAGATGAATGGAAGACAGCCTTCAAGACACAACATGGGTTGTACGAGTGGATGGTCATGCATTTTGGACTGTCCCATGCCCCCAGCACATTTATGAGATTCATGCATCAGGTCTTGCGGCCTTTCCTGGGAAGATTCGTAGTTGTATACTTTGACGACATCCTTATTTATAGTCCAACGAGGGCTTTACACCATGATCACCTCCGAACTGTTTCTGAGAAGCTAGAGGCGGAATCCTTGTTCGTCAACAAAAGGAAGTGTTCTTTTTTCACGACTACAGTTTCTTTTCTTGGATTTATAATTTCTACTGAGGGTGTCCGTGCAGATCCATCAAAGATAGAGGCAATATTAGAGTGGCCACAGCCAAAAACCATTCATGACGTCCGAAGTTTCCATGGATTGACCTCTTTCTATCGTCGGTTCATTCAGAACTTTAGTACCTTAATTGCTCCTATAACTGAGTGCCTCAAGGAGCGCGAGTTCAAGTGGAGTGAAGCAGCTATGACTAGTTTTCAGCTGATGAAACAAAAGATGACCGAAGCACCTGTTCTAGCACTTCCAGATTTCGACAAACTGTTCGAAGTAAATTGTGACGCATCTAGCATTGGCATTGATAGTGTTCTAAGTCAATCAGGATGCCCTATTGCCTTCTTCAGTGAGAAACTATCTGAAGGAATTTATCTTATTCACAGATCATGAGGCTTTGAAGTACATCAACGGTCAACATAAGTTGAGTAGTCGACACGCTAAGTGGGTAAATTACTTGCAGGAGTTCACCTTTACACTGAAGCATTAATCAGGGAGACACCGAACTCGAGGACTAGTTCTCTTCAACTCCAGGAGACTGACGGAGGGGATCCAAAATAATATTCAGATTTATATATTTAGGGTTTTTTAATTGGTTATATATTTTTATTTATTTGTTCCTAAATCTTAAGAAACCAAGTCTTGTTGGGTTTTTTTAATTGGTTATATATTTTTGTTTAGTTAGTTCCTAAATCTTAGGAAACTATGTTTTGTTGGTTAAATTTGTTCCTAAATTTTAGGGGACTAAGTCTGGTTGGTTTAGAGTTTTTTTAGGGATATGAGTGCTATATAAACTCATGCTTAGATGATGTTTAGGAGAGATTTTTTAGATATTGAATCCATTTGCTTCGCTTAAGCCACGTTATGGCTATATCTCTATTTTTCTCTTCTCACTCTTGTTTTTCTTAATAAGGTTTAAGCCCAGTTTTGGCTACTCCTTATATCGTTATTACTTTTTTATTCTTTTCTCGTAAATCCCTCTGAAACTTCTCACCCCAGAATAATCTATATTCTACCCGGCGTCACAACGCCAGTCGACTGAGTAGCCCGTAGCCCTATAATAGTCGATCGACTAACAATCCGTCCATCAATCAACTAACAACCCTATATGATCGCTTGACCTATTAACCCACATAGCCGATCGACACAGTCCTCCATATGCATAAACCACTTCGTATATGGAGTCCTTCTCTCCTGGGCCTTAACCTAGCCCTCCTATTGGGTCGAGTTGGGCCACCCCCTTTTTGGATTCTTTATTGGGTCTCCAAGGAATCATCATGTCTGTCATCTTGATTAAGACCAAAATGGCATCATCCTATCACTTCCCTGTCACTTCCTTAAAATTTGACATGATTCCTTGATAAGATCAGCTGCTCATGTAGGCCCAATACGTAGTTGCTCAGTGGTCCAATGGCCTAAACATTGACCCGCTCAGTCCATTCTATCATTTCCCTATTACGTGTAAATGTGACACCTTGATGGTAGAGGGTCACCAAAGGTGTGTGTGTGTGCGCGCACGCGCGCGTGCGCGCGTCCCTTCTCTACAACACAGGTATACTTGAATTCCCTTCTACTTCTGCTTTCTCATTTTGAGATTGTCTGACTTGAACGTCGGAGTGCCTGCGCCGAAGACCCTTGACCTTGCTTTTGTCCTCTTTTGGTTTCTCTAGTAGGAAATTTTTGACCAACATCCTAGCTAGCTTCAAGTCTTCAGCCCGCCCATATTTGTGCCGTGTTGATTTCTATTGATGACATGCTATTCTTGGTAGATCGAGGAGGATCATTTGTATATAATAATAATCTATATAACAATACTTTTGAAAGAGTTTAACTATAATATAGTCTCCTGAATAGGAAATGCAATTATGAATAAGTTGTTGGAGTCGTTGAAAGTGGTACCA
>JAGFNQ010006944.1:0-120468 GCA_024364735.1 Boesenbergia rotunda
ATTCCCAGATGAATTTCCCTCAGAACATAGTCAGCATCTTCTTCGTTCAGGCACTTGAGGAGAGGTCGAGAAAACGATCTCTTGTAAAGGGCGTCGCCGACCATGGTGAATCGGGACGCATGTTTTTTGAGCCACTGAGCCTCCTCACGGTTGGTCGGTAAAGTTCCTCAGGTGAGGTAGGTGATGATCGGAGTTCGCCAATCGAATCCCAACTCCAAGTCAGCCTGCCTTTCTATTTACATGACTAGTAGTGCTGGGCCGCCCGCCTGAGGAAGCACCCATGAGCCAACAGAACTAGCCAACTTTGCCAACTCATCCGCCTTGAAGTTTTCTTCCCGTGGGATCTTTCTCACTTGTACCTCTTTGAATTCAGCCTTGAGCTTTTCATAAGCTTCTATGAAAGCCTGCAACCGATCACTGTTGACCTCGAACTTTCCAGCCACTTGCTGCGTGACTAGCTGAGAATCTAAGTAGAGCATTACTCGGGCCGCCCCTACGTGCTTAGCGGCTTGCAATCCTGCTATGAGGGCCTCGTATTCCACCTCATTATTGGTGGCTTTGTACTCCAAACGCACGGACATGTGCATTTTTTCTCCGTTGGGGGAGACCATCAGAACACCAATCCCACTCCCTGATCGAGCGGACGATCCATCCACGTATATCTGCCACGCCTCTTCAATCTCGTCTGAATGCAGCTCACTTAGGAAATCCGCTAAAGCTTGAGCATTGATAGCTGGTCGAGGCTGGTATTGAATGTCATATTCGCTCAGCTCGGTAGTCCACTTAATCAATCGCCCCGACGCTTCAGGGTTTGAGGCTACTCGGCCCAGGTTACTGTTTGTCAAAACCACGATAGGATGTGCCAAGAAATAGGGATGAAGCCTCCGGGCACCCAGCAACAGTACATACAGCAACCTCTCGAGTGTCGTGTAGCAGCACTCGGCTCCTTTTAATAAATGAGCAAAGAAGTACACTGGTTGTTGTTCAGCCGCTTCCTGTTTAACCAAAACTAGGCTGACCGAGTCAGCCGATGTGGCCAAATACACGTAGAGAATATCCCCAACTTCTGGATTCGCCAACACTGGTAGTTCAACAAGGTAAGTCTTCAGCTCTTCGAATGCCTTGTCGCAGTCGGCATTCCATTGGAACTTGGTGGCTTTGCGGAGGGTTTTAAAGAAAGGCAACCCTCGCTCTGCTGATCGGGAGATGAACCGAGATAGGGCCGTGATTCGCCCGGCGAGCCTCTGAGCCTCCCATAGATTCCTGAGCGGGGGCATATCCAGCAGGGCCTTGACCTTCCCTGGGTTAGCTTCTATGCCGCGCTCGGTCACAATATAGCCTAAGAACTTCCCCCTGCGAGCACCAAAAAGGCACTTAGCTGCGTTCAGCTTAAGTCCGTACCTCCGAACCGTCTGGCAGGTTTCCTCGACATCCGACACTAAGTCTTCAGCATAGGCAGATTTGATGAGGATGTCATCTACGTACACCTCCACATTTCTCCCGATCTGAGACCGGAAGACTTTATTCATCATCCGCTTGTAGGTGGCTCCAGCGTTCTTTAATCCGAACGGCATGACGGTGTAGCAATAAGTGCCGTCCGCCGTAATGAAACTGACCTTTTCTTGGTCCTCGAGGGCCAGGGGTACTTGATGATACCCCTGGTAGGCATCCAGCATGGAGATGAACTCGCTGCCTGCCGTCGAGTCCACCATCTGATCAATATGGGGCAAAGGGTAGTAGTCTTTCGGGTAGGCTTTGTTGAGATCCCGAAAGTCGATGCAGATTCGCCATCTGTTGTCTAGCTAGGCACCAATACCACATTGGCCAGCCAGGATGGGAACTGCACCTCCCTGATGTGCCCTGCCTCCGTCAACCTTTCAATCTCCGTCTTGATTGCCTTGTTCTGCTCGGTGCTGAAGTCTCTTTTCCTTTGCTTCACAGGCCGAGCATGGGGGTATATGTGGAGGTGATGTTCTGTGACCTTCGGTCGGACGCCCCTCAACTCCTTGACGGTCCAGGCGAAGACGTCTTGATTGCGAGCCAAGCACTCCAGCAGGGGCTCCTTCAGCTCTCTGGCAATCCCGCCGCAATCTTGACTCGAGACTCCTCCCGGTCGGGGAGGAGTTGTACCTCCTCTTTGTCTTCATGCAACTCAGACCAAGGAGAGGCTTGGACCATGTTGCAATCAGGGAAAGGACGTGGGGCTTTGCGACTTTCTACATGAACATCGTCCACGTAGCATCTCCGGGCTACCTTCTGATCACCCCTGACCTCTCCCACCTGGTCCCCGACTGGGAATTTGACCTTTAGGTGGAAGGTAGAGGCGAACGCCGACCTCGGCCAGGCAGTTGGCACATCCATCGCCAACTCGTTGAACCTCCGGATGTACGACTTAAGGGTTTCTTTCGGCCCTTGCTTCACGGCGAACAGGTTGAGACTCATTTTGTGGTGCCTTCGGCTGCTAGAGAAGTGCTGCAGGAACACCCTCTTGAACTTTTCAAAGCTCGTGATCGATCCGTCGGGGAGTCGGTCGAACCATCTCTGGGCTGCACCAGAGAGCGTGGTCAGGAAGGCTCGACACTTAACGCCTTTCGGGTATTGCTGAAGCATAGCAGCACTCTCAAACTTCATCAAATGTTCCTCCGGATCCGTGGTCACCACATACTCAGGGACGGTGAAGAAACGAAGGTGATGGGGCACGGGATCCTCTAGGATCCAAGGAGCAAAAGGGCTGCGTACCGACATGGCCGATGCAGGGTCCGCCGGAACTTTTCCCTTGTCCGGTCGTCTCCCGCGCACCGGGTTAGAGACTGAGACCGCGGCTGATACCGAGTGAGCATCGCCGACTTGCTCCTGGGGGACAACCGCCGGGGGAGAGGCGGGACCACCCTCAGGCACAGCAGGCCTGCCTTGCCCTCCCGAGATGCGACGCGCCACCGGCTCTGGGCCCTGAGGCCTTTGGCTGGTAGCTTGGGAGGGCCTTTGAGAAGCCCTCTGTTGAGCTCGCGTAGCCATGAGTACCTCGTACTCCCCTCGAGAGATATCCATGTTTATATCATAAGGCTCATCCATCTTCACTTCCGATCAGGCTGCTGGTGTCCCTCCTTCTAGCGCCAAATTTGATCCTATCGCGAAGTGAGTTGGACGCCCTTACAGCTGCGTGAGTCTCCGAGAAGAGCGAGGTCACTGAGGTGGCGTGACGAGCTGGGGCGCTTCCAATCTGCGAGGCAAAGACCGTTAGAACCCGCCGGGAAAAGTCCCCGACCAGGCACTCCGACGGTCAAGTCAGTACACGACGGTGGCGATGGAAGGCAATAGAACAGTAGAGAAATTGCACTATCGCGCATACCTAGGAAATGCGGAGTAGGAGGTATATATGACCGGGGAAGCTGACAGGTTCTGCCCCGCCTGCCACTTGCCGTTGTGTGGAGAAGGCAGGGTAATGCATGCCCAGAGATGGAAGGGTAATGTGGCACATGCGGTATTAAGGAAAGGGGCACTGTCAACTTAAGGGTGGCGTCGTTGGACGCCGCTCGACCTGACACCAAAGTATGTGGTCGAGATATGGGGGACAAGGTGCGGTAGGCGAATCAGTACCCCGGTGAGATATCCGCCACTTGGGACCAGAACGGCTCTGATCATGTGCCAACCTTGTACTACGCCTAGTAGTCTGGTGTCAGGGAGTGGTTGTACCGACTGGGGCACTGAGCAAGGAGACCGGCTGAGGGCCTATGAGGGTGCCGACTGGGGCACTGAGTAAAGAGGCCGGCTGAGGGCCTATGAGGGTGCCGACTGGGGCACTGAGTAAGGAGGCCGACTGAGGGCCTATGAGGGTGCCGACTAGGGTACTGAGTAAGGAGGCCGGCTGAGGGCCTATGAGTGTGCCGACTGGGGCACCGAGTAACATCTTCGGTGGCTTGGGCTTATTCCCGTAACGTGGGCCACCACGCGCGGGCGGGGAGCCGAGGTTGAATAAGTCAAAAGTGTTGGTGCAGGAAGCACCATATCGAATCTTATTTTGATATTGGCAAAAGATTCAAAGTTAAGTTTGTTTGTGATCTAACAATAGTCACTGAGTGTGCAGGATACAAAGTCCTAGCGAAGGACTGCTAGGCACCTGGCGAAGGAATGCCAGGATACAAAGCCCTAGCGAAGGACTGCTAGGCACTGGCGAAGGACTGCCAGGATACAAAGCCCTAGCGAAGGACTGTTAGGCACCTGGCGAAGGACTGCCAGGATACAAAGCCCTAGCGAAGGACTGCTAGGCAACTGGCGAAGGACTGCCCGGGATACAAAGCCCTAGCGAAGGACTGCTAGGCAACTGGCGAAGGACTGCCAGTATCCAAGCCCTAGCGAAGGACTGCTAGGCGCCAGGCGAAGGATAGCTTGGGATTGAAGCCCTAGCGAAGGAATGCTAGGCACCGGGCGAAGGACAGCTCGGTATCCAAGACCTGGCAAAGGACCGCCAGGCAAAAGTCCAACCAAAGGAGCGGTTGGCATCAGGTACATTCTCCCAAGAGGAGTAGGTGAGGACGTGTTCCCCGTCGAGGGAACAGTAGGCGTCGGTTCGACCTAGGGTTCCATTTTGGAGACCCAAAGTCAGAACCAAGACAGCTAAGGCTGTATAAACTAATATTTTATTGTTTTATTGTGTTTTGGACTAACCCTGGATGCAGGACCGAAGGAACGTGTGTCTGCATCTCAGAGAGCCTCAAATGAATGAGGCAACAGCTGACCAGGGCACCCGGAGTGTCCCGGGCGCCCCCAAGGTGAACACAAAACACAAGAAAGCAAAGCAAGCTTCGACAGTTCAACTCCCGGGCACCCCCGTGCTCCCGGGCGCCCCCGCTGCTCCCGGGCGCCCCCAGCGCTCCGGGCGCCCCCAACAGCAAGTCATCGAAGCTCAAGCCAGCGAAGCCAAGGGATAAAGTTTGACCCGGTCAACCCGGGCGCCCCCAGCACTCCGGGCGCCCCGGTCAAGGTCTCATCCCGAATTTGAGGGGATCAGAAGCTGACCGAGACCGAGGCGGATCGTGTGACACGTGGGGGCGCCCCGGACGTTCTGGGCGCCCCCAGGCCCTATATAAAGGGCCCTCGACCCCAAGGCTTAAGCAACACTTTCAATCAACGCTTCTACACTCTTCTGCTCTCGCGCCTCGCTCCGGAAACCTCCCAACTCGAGCCGACGACGTCCCGCTGCTCCGAAAAAGACAACCTACATCGGACGTCGGTAAAAGAAGAGCCTCCTTTTAACTGTTAAGTTTACTCTGCTGAATTTGTAAATCAAACTTTGTAAACTATTATTGCGCCTCATATAGAATTGCCCAAAGTAAACGGTCAACGACCGTAGGCCTTGGAGTAGGAGTCGACCTAGGCTCCGAACCAAGTAAAAAATTACTGTGTTCGCGTGTTTGTTTTTATCTTCCGCTGTGCAATTTCTCTTTCCCTAAATCCGAACGTTTTCCGATATTCACCCCCCTCTATCGATTCTCTCGATCCAACAAAAAGTCATCTGTCTCAGGAGAAGGCCCTTATGGGACTATGGGGGCCTTGACACGGAGACCCAGGGGGCCTGAGCCCGCGTACCTCCTATATGGCGAGATCGTCCCGACCACCAGCCACCTCCCTTGTGACCGAGCGCCAGGCTGCCGGGCCAGGTCACGTAAGCTGGCCCGGGATCACAACACATTTTAAAATAGGTTGTCTAGTTTGAGAAATCATGGGCAAGAATCTGATATTACAGTAAGGAGAAGAAACTGAGCACCATAAAAGAGTGATGGTAAAAGATGAGCTCTACTTTTGCAGAAATTTAGCGCAAAACTACCTAACAGGACCTCTACCTGCATTCGTAGGAAACTTCACTGAGATGCAATACTTGTAAGGCTCTTTTGCACCTCAAGCATTGTTTTTCCATCATCGCTGTATTTAATAAATTCCCGTAACAAACAGAAATGTCGGGACAAATGCCTTATCGGGGTAACTACCACAGGAACTTTGCAACCTTCGGAGACTCGTCTCATTGTAAGTATTTCTTTTAAATCTTGCCTAATATGATGGTTCTTAAGAAATTGAAATATCTTGGTTGGTCTATTTCAGAATATCTAACAACACAGGAAAATGTCCCTTTCAGGAGTGTTGCGACAAATAACTTCAATGGTTCAGTACCTTCTGAGTTTGAAAATCTCAAAAACTTACAAAAACGGTAAGATTTGATTAAATTTTTAACTGGATTATTTCTTTTCCTCACCATTGCCGATAGACTACAACAATCTCACGTGTTCTTCTTTCTGAATGTTGAAATGCAGGTACTTACGTAGTCCTGGACTTAGCGGTAAGCTATCGCAAAGTCTATCAAACCTCAAAAGCTTCGGAATAATGTAAGTTTCTTGAAAGGACTAGTTTTGATATATGCAGACATGTATAGCTATTGAAAACAAAAATATAATTTGCAAAGCAATTATTCTTTGAGGTGGGTTACAGACAATAATTTTACCGGAAGTATATCTAATTACATTGGAACATTGACAAACCTAACAACCTTATATGATTTAATAAATAATTCTAGTATGCTCTTCATCTACTTAAATATTTGCTTTCATTGACATTTGTATCTTAGGAAAGATACCTACAAGCATAACCTTCAATGTAGTCTTAAAAATGATAAGCCATGTTACTTGTAACGATTTAGAGTTGTCTATGTGTTAATTTTCTACTCTTATGACAACTCCTTTTAGGGTCCAATTTCTTGGAGTTTTGCCAGCCTAACTCAATTGACTGATTTGTGAGTGTTCATTTTATGGTTCATCTAGAACTACAGGATTTGCCCTACACCAATAAGGGATTAAGTTTGTGAAGATTTGTCAGCTATATATATTTTGTTTCATTAGCAAACTAGTAAATTCGATGGTGTAGGAGAATAGGAGATATTATAAATGGGAGCTCTTCAATAGAATTCATAGCTAATATGACATCTCTGAGTACTTGTAAGATCCTAGACGACTTTTTGCTTCACATTTGACCTTACTCTTCTATCTTGTGAAATAACATCTTATGGTTTAATATTTTTCTCTTGAATAGAGTACTAAGGAACTGCAAAATTTCTAGTACAATTCAATTGAGCTTTGAGAAATATAAGACATTAATATTGTTGTAAGATTCCTGAGTTACGTCGGAGTTATTATTGTTGGTGTTACGGTGGGATTCCTCCCTATACCCCCGGATTAAAAATTCTATTGATTAGAACTAATCCGGATACGGAAAGAAAACTTCTCGAACTTCCTTTTTCATCTTCATGCTTTTTGATTGAGTGATCGCTTGAACAAACTTGTTGTTCAAGCAATCAAACTCCTTCATCGATTAGCAGTGGAATAGAAGATGAAGATTTAGATCACCGGTTCTTGTGTTTATCTTTGGGATCCAAGTAAAACAAGAATACAATTAAATTAAAATGAAATAAAAATAAAATATACCTCTTGATCTTCTATTGTATTCTTATCCTCTTCTTGGACGTCGTGTAGGTGACGATCTTCCAAGAACGAAAGCCACCAAAAGCCCTCTTCTTCTTTCTTTCTCCCTTGTGCCACCTTCCTCTTGTTCTTGTTGTCGCACGCCCAAAGGAAGAAGAAGAGGCTTCTTCCTTTGCTTGTTGTTGCCGCAAGCCACCAAGGAGAGGAGAAGAAGAGAAGAGGAAGAAGAAAGGTGATCTCCTTTCCCCCTAAAACCTAGCTGACCCCCTCCTTTGGCTTGTTGCCGGCGCCTGATGAGCCCCAAAATAGATGTCACGAATGTGGGCCTCAAATTTAAATGCTTCTACTAGTGGAAACCCTAGCTCACAATTTAAATGTAGTAAAGGGGCCACAGGTCGTATTTTTTCTAGGGTTAGTTAAGGATGTTTGATTCAAGCTCGAGTTTATGTGTCGTCATATATTTTTTGGGTTTCAAATAAGATTTGGGTTTTGTTTACAATCAGGAATGAAATCACAGTGAAAAGGAAAGAAACTTAACTAGACGAATTTAAACTAGGTAATGGTAGTTAATGGACTCAACCAATGAACGACTTAATCAACTAATGTAAATTCGCAGAAATTGCATACAAAACTGACATCGAGTGAAATACTACACTAAGAGTTTTGTTAAACTTCAGGGATTAAAGCTCAAACCAACCGAATGTGAAACAAGTTGTTCTCCAATCAGTTTCTTAATCTTTACTGATACCAAACGCATGAAACGAACAAACACAGTGATATGCAGGAATTAAGTTGTGTTTAACTTGATATAAATCGGTTCTGAATTTCCACTTGATACAAAAGATAGACTACCACTTGATACGCAGGAAAAGAACACTGAATTTCAGAAGCAACCAAATGTGAAGCAAGAATTCAGCGATGAAACTGATGTGCAGAAATGAAGGTTAGAATTTCAGGAACAGCCGAATGCAAAGCCAGCTATAAAGTTCACAAATCTAATATTCAGGAAAGATTCATCAAAAACCAATGTTCTCTTGATTCAAAACTCAGAAACTCTAACCTGATACGCAACAATGAAACTGACCAATTCAGAAACTAATAGAATGCAGAAACGAATGCAGAATTTCAGAAACCGAATGCAGAGATGCAGCAACAAATCAAATGCAGAAACAAACAGAGCAAGTTGAAATCGAGTGCTCAAATCTAATGTTTAGAAAAGATTAAGAAGAACTATGTTCACTTGACACAAAATTTAGAAACTAAAACTGAAACTTGCTGAAATGAAACTGATACACAAACAAGCTGATACGCAGGAATGGATATCAAGTGCTATGTAAATGAAACAAGCTGCAATGTAAATTCAGAAGAAAAACTAATGTTCGTTTGATACCAAATTTAGAAACTATAAACTGACATGCAGAAAAGAAGCTAATGTTCAGAAACAATTCAGAAAAAAAACTAAGTTCACTGATACAAACTTCAGAAATAAAGAACTGATGTTCAGAAAAGAGAATTCACTAAAAACTAATCATCGATCCCTTCCCTTGGTTCAAGTACTTCTTGCTGTCACAGAAGAGTCTGCTACGAACCCCCTAGCTTGACAAATTGTCAGAAATTTCGACTCCGCAATCGATTCAGCTCAAAACTTGCTGCCGGCTGATACATCCATCCGATCTCCTCGATCTCGCTGTGTGGGATTGCAGTGATGACATAGGAACGGTCAGAGCTACTCGAAGAACCCTCCGACTTGCTCAGGTGGACGAAGAATGGAACACAACCGAGATCCAATCAGTCGAACGGCAGAGCTGGTGAAACCCTCACTTAGCTCTGTTCAGTGACGAATTTGAGCTGAAAACCTCACGAAGACATAGTCCCGACGATCTAGAACTCGATCCAAGGTTGGAATCAATGAGGTCGCGAGATCAGATGAGGAAAAATGAAGAAGAAACTCAAGAACTGAAGACTCCTTGCTTGCGGCGAAGACGCGACAATTTGATTGGGGGAGAAGAGCTAAGTTTAAATACTTAGCAATGGACGACCCAGATTGTCTAGGACTCATCCAACGGTTGAATCTCATCCAATCTAAATCAAACCTTCCAGATCTTGATCAAGGGTCAGGATCTGCTTCTCAGTAACTCGGATCTTCCAGATTTGCAATGGATGGCTCAGATCTACCTGATCTTTGAATGGATGGTCTAGATCCTCTTGAGCTTGATCCAATGATCTCTGATTTGGATGAAACCTTCAGATCTTGACCTGAGTGCTTGATTAGCTTTAACCCTAGCTCGGATTGCATCAAAAGTTCTCAGATGGCTCAGATCTAGCCGTTTTTTTAATCGGACGGCCCATATTAGTCTGATGCTTGATCACTCGATCCGGATCCAATTCTGACTCAAGTTTGACCCAGCATGACCTAGGTTCATGATCCTTCCAAGCCTATAAAAATAGATTAACAACTTAGTGCCAAAATATTTCAAATGTATAAAGATTTCCAATAAAGCCCAAAATAAAATTAATTCATAGAACCTAGGGT
The DNA here is from genome assembly GCA_024364735.1 of Boesenbergia rotunda. NCBI lineage: Eukaryota > Viridiplantae > Streptophyta > Magnoliopsida > Zingiberales > Zingiberaceae > Boesenbergia > Boesenbergia rotunda. The sequence goes on from JAGFNQ010006944.1 coordinate 10,000, forward strand.
AAATTCAAGATTAAGCATGTAAAATAAGGGTCAAACATGGATTTTAGAGCCTGAAATAATCAACAAAATAGTATTTATCAGCGCCGCACACCACAAGAGAGAGGGAGATAATTAGAGGTTTAGGGCTTGGTTCATGATGACTTAGGAGGGTATATATAGGCTACAATAGGGACCATGAGGAGGAGTTGGTTTTCGTCTCCTAACGAATCTTAAACCTGACTCGTTAATAATAACTCGCTCCACTAATGGGTTATTATTGAACTACCGCACCAACCCCATAATAAAAGTATGGGCTCCTTCTTATTATGTGCACATTATCTCCCTGTGTTTAAGATATTGCATGCCCGTTAATTAATTAAATTACTGACAATTTAATTAATTAACATCTAACTTTAAGAGTAGTACTACTCAACTTTATTATCATGTTGGACCAAGTCCACCTGCAGGATTTACATGATAATCCTTATGAGTTCTTCAAAGGAACATCATCATCCTAAAATAATTAGGACACGGTTTCCTGTTATAATCAACGACACACCATATAAATAATATTATTTCCCAATTTACCGGGCCTATTGATTTAACGAATAAATCTCGCTCATTGGTAAATTAAAGAAATAAATATTAAGTACATGTGTCTGTTATTATATCGAAATTAAGAGCATGTACATCCATAATAACCTGAGGTCTTATTCGATTATATAGTCAGTATAAATCGAATCACCTCAAAACGGTTCTGCTCAATACACACAAAATGCACTAGTGTAATTCTATAGTTAAGATAGACCAATACCAAATTACACTACAACCATTCCAATGGTTTGTCTAAATCTATCTTGGTTGTGAGCCGCTACTTATACTTCACAAGGAACTGATAACATGATCTTCTGTGTGACACCACACACCATGTTATCTACAATGTGAAGTAACAGACAATTGCATATATATACCAAATATAAAATGCAAGCACATGACCATTGTGATTCTTATTCCAAAATAGATGTTCATACAAAAGCTATGTTTATAGTATACATCTTAACAATCTCCCACTTATACTAAAAGATTATGCTGTCAATCAAACTGTCATACATCTGATTCACATTCCTTCAACATGCCTATCACCAACTTTCGCTGGATGGGCTTTAATGAAAGGATCTGTCAGGTTATCATCTGATGCAATCTTGGCGACAACAACTTATCCTCACTTTACGATGTCTCGTATCAGGTGGTACTTTCGCTCAATGTGTTTACTTGCCTTATGGGCTTGTGGTTCTTTCGAGTTTGTTACTGCACCACTATTATCACAATAAATTTGGTTTTTTTTTAAATTCGATTTCGATTTTGAAAACATAGTGTCTAAAATTTTTGTTTTATTAAAAATTTGATGTATTCAATTTAATGAAATTTTAAAAACGAATTCGAATTGAATTAATTATTTTCAAAAAAATAAAATTTGAATAAATCAAATAAAATTTTAAAATTTGATGAATTTATTTGATTTAATCGAATGTTTAATTATACTTGATTATTGAAAAAATAATTAACGGGATTGGATAATGTTGAATCTCGGGTGACCGATTCAGTTCCATGGAAATTTTACATTGGCTACTAGGGTAAATTGAGAAGTACTCACAGCGAGTGATCTAGAAATCTAGCGACCCAGGATTCGTGTCTCATTTGAAAAAAATCCTATAAAATATATCGTAATTGAAAATTGAACCGTGAATATTTGAGATGATAATTAATCATCCTTTCGTTACATCATAATCCGGGACTATTACACTTGATTACCGAGCACCTCCTCTTAGTCGGTCTATAATTATATGGGCGCGAATCTTGGGATGTTGAGTTTCTAGATCGTTCACCGTGAAAGTTTCCCAATTTACTCTGATGATCGATAAGAAATTTTCATGGGATTGAATCGATCCTCCCATATTCGTCTGTTATGTATATATATATATATATATATATATATATATATATATATATATATATATATATATATATATATATATATATATATATATTGAAAGTTTTGACTCGTTCAAAAAGATAATTCCGAGAAAAAAAATTGATCAAATCCCACGAATGTCCGTTAAAAACGGAGCGAATACACGATAGAATAATACCTCGAGCTCATGGAGATTCGACTCTTTTTCAAAATTCTAATTTATTTTTATTTTATAAATTTATCAGGCGAGATAACTAATTATGTCCTTAGTCAAAATCGATCAAAAGAGAAATGACGAATCAGATAATAATTATACCTGGGACGATCAGCTTAATATCATAAAAAAATTTCATCGATCGCAAATAAATGAGAAAATGTTTATGACGCACCATCTAGATGGTCAATGATTGTATATCTTATTTATAAAAAAATTTCTATAAAATATATCATAATTAAAAATTAAATTATGAATATCTAAATGACAATTTGATATCCTTCTTGTACCCTAATCCGGTGGCAAAAAAAGTTGTTCAAAAGAGAAGAGAGCATGAGTTGTCAATTTTCGTGATCAAAAGAAAAAAATTAATTAACGAAGTTTTTTTAACCAACTTCGGGCGATCGGCCCAGCCACACGGAAGTTTCCCACCGGCCGCCAGGGTAAATCGGGAAACGCTCACAGTGGGCGGTCTAGAAGCCTAGCGTCCCAGGGTTCGCACCTCATTTGGAGGAAAAATTCCTGCAAATACGCCGTAGCTGGAGATCGAACCGTGGATGTTAAATCCGATATTTTTTTTAATCCGGTCCCGAAAAATTTCGGAGGGTTACCGGGAAGGTTCCAGGGTTTCCGAAGCCTTGGACATAAATTAGGGACTAAATTATAATTAAAACAAATAGTTACAAGGGCTAACATAGAAATAAAAAAATTAGAACCTAAGTGCTTGGAGTAGAATGGCAGAAGGAGGACCAAAATGCAAAAGTGGTAGGGTTAATATCCACCCTCACTGCTTTCTGCCACAAACCAAACGCGAGCAGCCTCCTCTCCCGATCGAGAGCCGACGACACCGCCTCCTTTGGCTTCCATCTCTCCGGTGAACCCTATCTTGAGAATCCAGCCGGCGTTGAGCTTAAATCCCTCGATCCTCAAACTCTCACGTGAACAGGAGCTAGAGATTTCACTTCGAGCGCGGTGGTGTCCTCAGGCCGACGAGTTCATCGAGTTGCCAAAGCCCCACCTGAGGTGAGTTAGGGCTCGGTATGTTCGGGATTCTGTGAGTTGAGGTAGCCGGGATTGATCTCGATAAGGTGCTTTGATTTCATTATTGTTTTGATTAGGGATCGTTGTGGCCCTTCCCAGTTGAGATTGGGATTTCGACCCCTTGGAACAGATCTAGGGTTCATAAAGGGATTGCTGGGAAGAAGACACGGATTGATTTAGTGGCCAATTGCACCAGAGCTGATCAGGGAAGACTCGCCAACACCTAGGTGAGGATTTCTAACCCATTTCCTAAAGGAATGTTATGGGATCAATGATGGATTTGATCTATGATGGATGCTGGGGAAGTGATTTCAATTTGTGTTGTAGGAGGTGCTCTGTAAGGTTCGGCTCTGCTTGTTTCGAGTGGTTTATGTTCCGAGCTCCGGATCTGAGCAGTTTGATTCCGGAAATTGAAACTAGACTTGGGGATCTATTTTTGCCTCAGCTTTTGTTGCTGTGAAGACCTGCGAATTCAGGTAAGGAGATGTCTTTCTCTAATTGTTAGCTTTGTTTATTGGCCTGTGATGGAGTTAGCTGTAGTAATGATATTGTTTGGGATTAGCTAGTTGTGGCTATTGGGTTCAATTGGAACATTAGGTTAATGGCTGCATTGATACAAGAATTTGGATTGAATACCAATTATGTGATACTTGGTGGAGAAGTTGATTGGGTAGTGGTCTTGGTTTATTGGGTTTACTTTAGATTCTATTATGTTGTGTAATTGATCTAGACCAATTGGAAAGGGTTTAGGCTTCGTTAGAGACTAAGCTAGTCTTTAAAAAAATGAAGAAATGATACGCAACTAACCATTTAATTATGTGGTTAATTAAATGATTATGATATTGTGAATAAACCTAAAATTTAACCTAATCTTAATTACGCGGAGTAATTAAAAACTTTTCATTTAATTAGAGGTAATTAAATGGAAAGAAAATGATTAGGTTAACCCTAGTTTGGTTTAGGGAGTAATTAGCTAATTATCTTGTTGTAAATAGCTAATTAAATACATTCTTGATATAGGAGCTTGATTGGATTATTGGCGGGTGGTTCTTTCTGCTTGATACGGACTTCACCTATTTGGAGGCGGGTACTTCTTGCTTGTATCTGTAGATCCACTTTATCTTTATGCATGACTAGTTGTTATTTATGCAGTAGGCTGATATTGACCTTTATCTGCTATCGTTTTGTTATTCTGCTTGATACTTATGCTTGACCTTGGATATAATCTAAATTTCCTTCGATACAGTCTCGTTTGTTTGTTATTTGATTCTATATAGAATTGGTATGAATATGAGTATGTGGATAGGGATTAGCATATCATTATATAGTTGCGTGGGTTGATTCTAGTCATACTTGCACGTGTGTCTGGAGATAGGATTGATTGGGTTATGATGCATACATACGACCTGTGCATGATAGGTTGAGTTATGTGTCGATGACCTGGTAGGGGTTGCATGTGTTAGTCATGCACCATACCTGCACTGTTGCATGTCGGCGATCAGCGACTCCCTTGTGGTTGAGCCTATCGTCTTCCGGCACATGATATGCACACACGACCACTCATGGGTTAGTGGATACCGCTGGGTGTGTGCATTTGCTCTGTACTGCTCCACTCAACCGCTCATGGGTAGTGGTTTCGGAGCGTGGTAGCAGGCAAGGATCCCTTCTCTTCCCATAGACTAGAGAAGATGAGAGAGATATCTCCCCCATATATATATGGGGCGGAGTGTTTACTCCACTAGCATCTTGTCCGCTCGGTCACTCATGAGTAGTGATGGCAGAGTACGGACAGTGTCACAGCTCTACCCACTCGGCTGATACAGTATCGCCTGTCTCAGTGACTTGACTGGTGTTAGGGGGTGACCATGACATTGCATTATGTGCATATGATGCATTTGTGCATTGATTGTGTTTGCTGCATTTACTTGTTGCACTTGTTTGACATGCACATACAGAATGTACTTTTGGTATGGTTTGTTGACCCTGCACTTGCTTGTATGGTACGAGTCCTATTATGATTATGATAGACTCATTTCTGGTATGTACAGTCCTTTATTATTTCAGTTATGCATACTTATGATATTATTATGGAGACTGTATCCTGTTGTTTCTGTATAGCTGATTTAGTTACTTTTCGGTCTTGCATATCTTTCGATATACCCGCAGAGTCCACTTGGACTCACCACCCATCGTAATATTTTTGTTTTCAGGTTGATAGCTCGCCGGAGGAGCCCAGTTGCCGGTCCTGGTCCCTACGACTCCGTTGTTGGGTGCTTCCGTGTTCGTTTACTTTTTGATAGTATTCTTTATGCGTTGTATTCGTTTTCATATACCGTGGGCTTGTATTGGATTTATTCTTGCGGTATTGTATTTTTGAGTCCTTTGTTCGACTTTGTGTTTGTGGATTTGCTACGCGCCCGCCCTGGGGGCAGCTCAAGTGAGTTCTATGTTTCAGTGTTGTGGTGTTTCGTTATCTTATGCTTTATATATATATATATATATATATATATATATATATATATATAATATATATATATATATATATATATATATATATATATATATATATATATATATATATATATATATATATATATATATATATATATGTTTTGTGGCCTGAGACCATTTTATATCTGCATGTGATGTGTGTATGTGTAAATTGTCCGCCGGACAGGGAAGATATTGTCCGATTTTATATTGGATCAACGACTCCATTGGTCTCGGGGCGTGACAGCGGATGCTTGGGTAGTGAGTGATCAAAAGAGAAGAGAGCATGAGAAAAAAAAAATGATTAACGAGGTTTTTCCAACCAACCTCGGGTGACCGGTTCGGCCACACGGAAGTTTCCCACCGACTGCCAAGGTAAATCAGGAAGCGGTCGTAGTGGGCGGTCTAGAAGCCCAATGTCTCAGGGTTCGTATCCCATTTAGAGGAAAAATTTCTATAAATATATCGTAACTGGGGATCGAACCATGAATATTTAAAATAGTGACTAATCGTCCTATCAGCCTAGATGGCGAGAAGAGAGCATGAGAAAAAAAAACTCATGCTCTCATGCGAGAAGAGAGCATGAGTCCATTTTCGTGATTAAAGCGTTTGCGACATCTATATATATATATATATATATATATATATATATATATATATATATATATATATATATATATATATATATATATATATATATATATATATATATATTTTGACTTTGTCAATTTCTAAATGACATAAAATAAAATGTAGTTAATGAGAGTTGAAATTTAGACACTAATTAATAGACCCTCAGCAAAATTATAAATTTGATCATCAATTTAAAAAGTCAAATATATATTAAATAAATAAATCAAATATCTAATCAAAATAAATCAAACTATATAATTGAAGAAACTATACATTAAAAAATATTTTATATAATTTCTCAAAATAACTTATTCAACAATAAATATTATTTAAAATACACTCTTCTTTTACTTTTTTTGAAATACATTTTATATAATTTCTCAAAATAACTTATTCAACAATAAATATTATTTAAAATATACTCTTCTTATATTTTTTTTGAAATAAAATCATCAATTATGTCATCATATGAGATATCCTCTAATATATTTTTTTCCCTTGTAGAGGATCGTTAAGTCATTCAATATCTGTTGATTTATTGTAGCTCTCGAATAAGATTTCAATAATCCTAATTTTGCAAAACTCCTTTCTGCTAATGCTACGGTCATAAGAATAGTTAGTAAAATTTGATAAGTAACCATGATCATAAAAAAAACATCATTTTCAATGCAAACTCAAAATTTGGAATGGTCGTCCAAGATTTATTGTGTCATATACTTTCAAAGGTAATATCTCTTACAACATTTATAATTCTAAAAATAAATCATATGCATCAATATTAGACATCATCATTTTTTGAGGATTTTACACAACGTATTTAACATCATTCAAATTTACAATGGTCGTTGCAGCGACAAGGATATGAAGAGAGAGACAGAGAGGAATCGGAGAGGGAGGGCATCATTACTGCAAAGGGGGCTTTTGCCGTAACTTTGTATTTCGTTTTGGAGGTCCGAGAGAGAGATGCGGTCGAAAAGAAAAATAGATTAAAATAATATTTTTAAAAATATATATTGATTTTGAAAAAAAAAATATTTAACGAATATATATATATATATATATATTGAAAATAACAAAGATTATTTTCAAATAAATAATTGTTGCAAGACGATAAAATGTTCAAAATAGGCTTTAATAGCTTTTTAAATCTAAATTTAGGATGATAATGATAATAATAATAATATAAATTATTAAATAAATATAACACGACAGTTTGACTTATTCCAATGTGGAAAATGATAATAAATAGCATTTTATGCTTTTTATTATCTTTTTCATCAAAATAATCTATCATATTCTTCATCCTCAAAATATCGTTATAGAATAGCTAATACAATATGATAAAATAAATTAATTTAACTTAGTCAAAAAATACTACATGTAAAAAACTCTTTTAATATATAAAATTTTTATCAACTAATTTTAAAACTATTATTTTTAAGAAAAAACATCTCAATTTGATTTTTTTTATAATTAAAAAGTTTTATTATCCAAAGAAATTAAAAGGATGTCTGATGATCCTTAATTAATCACATCAGTGCCAAATCTAAATAAATAATATTCAAGATTTTGTATACATATAAGTACTCTCTGCATTTATCCTTTTCTTTTGAAAAAAAAAATATAATTCTCATCCATCGATTAAATCAAAGAGATTGATGTGGGGACGTGAAATGTCTAGCAAGATGCAACCATTCAATTTGGGAACCGTTGAAATTTTCTAAGGCCTTGACATTTCTAAAGTTTGAAGTCTTCAAATATATAACATATATACTTTTCGTACTTTTTAATCTTTTTTAATTGTATCTTAATTAGTAACAATATTAAATATACATGTTGAGTTATTTTTCAGTTCATGTAAAAAAATTACAAATCATAAAATATTATATAAATTAAAAATAATCATTCCATTTATCCATTCATGTGAAAGAATAAACTAATCTATCCATCCTTTTACAAATAAGTCCTATAAATATTTAGCATCCGTGGGGATCATCATCTAAAATATTTCTTTATCTTGGCGGGTCTAATTGTAAAAATCTAAGAAAAATCTTTCGAGCCAGCTGCACTCGGTCGTCACCAATCCGAGCGAGGTGCGACGAATTGATGGCGGAATGCGAATCTTGTGTGTCTCTTGGCCGAAAGCTCGGCTGGTGTTCTTCGTCATCCTTGCTTTGCTCCTCGAGCAAGGGAGAATTGTAGCTCAAGCATATGGTACGTACGGCAGACCCAACTGAAGGTATGTATATATGCGAATAATTAAAGACGGATCTTAAGCAGGTAGTCTTAGGCTCTAGTCTAGCCCCACCTATTTATTATTATTATTATTATTATTATTATTATTATTATTATTATCTGTTCTAGAGAGCGCAACCCACAAGAAAGATAATGAGAAAAAGAAGATCATGCCCTGTGAGACTAACACGAGCGTTAATTGGAACACACTGAGGGATTTCCAGCGGAGCCCATTTCGACGCTCAAGTCAGAATCTAGGTCACTTGCGGGAGGACAATGAGGAAGTAAAAGTTTGTCAATTCAGAGAGTGTACCCTCTTACCTGCGTGTCGAAGCACTTTATATACCTGAGGGCTTGGTCACACGTTTCTCCACGTTCTCCTCCATGTTCCGTACTAGTCAATTACATGATAACTTTTAGGTAACGACCGCAACGATTATTAAGACCTTAATTGTCATGTGTAGCAGACAATAATTATCCGACGACTTTCCTGATATGGAAAGAGGAACAATTACTTGAAGTCAGGCTATCTAATGTATTGACCTTTGGGATATGCTTTCCCGAGTTGGTCTCGGGGTATCTTCTCTCGGGTTGGTCTCGGGCGCATGTCCTCTTGAGGTGGTCTCGGGGGTCTATCCTCCCGAGGTGATCTCGGGAGCTTAAGGCCCGGTCTGACCTCGGGCGCATGTCATCCCGAGGTGGTCTCGGAGGTCTGTCCTCCCGAGGTGATCTCGGGAGCTTAAGGCCCAACCAGCCCCCGGGCCATTGTACTCCCGAGGTGTTCTCGGGAGCTTGACCTCGGTCTTCAAGTTCAGTGGACCCTGACACGTAGCTTCCCTATATCACGTGACAACCCTGGGATGCTGGACCCCATCACAAGTCCCTCCCTTCAAGTCTAATCGAAGGAAGTGTTGCTAACTGATAAGACCAGTGGTGCAACGAAGGGAAGCTACGCATCTGTGGGTCCATATATACATTACTTCTCCCTTAGCGGTTTGTCGGGTCCGAGGAATCGAAACATTCGTCCCTTAGCCCGAGACAATCCTTTTGAATTAGTCCAAAAGGCTTTACGAATTCCGAGGCATAGCAATGATATTTGTATATGACCCATTAAAAGCGCATGGGGTCTCTTAATGGTGACAAAACACCTACGCGAATGCGGCTTTGCCATGTGTTCAGGATTCTTTCTTTGCGATCTCCTGCTAATATGCGTCGTACGGTCATATCAAATGGCAGTCTCAAGGAGCGGCGATGCCTCGAGATGGGCATTTATCACCGTCCACGTGTCGTGCTCCCATTGTCCGCACGAGGGCGGCTTCTCTATAAAAAGGGGAGGTGAAAACATTCGTCCGTCTTCTAGCATCGTCAATTAGCCGAGTTTGTGCACTTCGTCCTCGTCTACTATCGTCTTCTTTCACTAAGACTTCTTCCTCACGCGTAAGTTACCTCCCTGTTCCATCTTCCTCCCATTCTCTCCTTAGAAGTCATGGGTAAGGAAGGGAAAAAAGACCAAGGTAGGAAGGAGACTATAAAGAAGGATTACCAACCGGAGTGGTATGAATCGGCTTCCTCTAGGGTTAAGTCAGAAACCCTCTGAGCTGCCTGTGAATCATATGGCATTCCAGCGGAACTGGAGGTAGAGGTTCCGAGGGTAAATCAATCTCCCGTAGAGCCTCCCCTAGGGGTTTTTACTTTATTCCTAGGGCAGGTGGAATTAGGGCTTCGCTTTCCTGTTCCACCTTTTTTCATGAGTATCTCTTCTTATTTCAACATACCCCTGCATCAGATGGCTCCCAACGCCTTCGCCCAGATGAGCGGTGTGTTTATCCTCTTTAAGCTATTTAACATTACTTTGACCCCCCACTTTTTCCACTTCTTTTTCATCCCCACACAAGCATCCAAGGGGGCATTCAGTTTCACGGCTCGCCCCAGCCATAGGTTCATACGGGGTCTTCCTTCCTCTCATAAGGGATGGAAGGAACGTTTCTTCTTCATTCAACTTCCCAATGTCCTTCAGCCCTATTCGCTGGAGGGAAAACCTACCAACCCTCCCCTTCCCCCCGGAGCTAGGAGACTTCCAGCAGGATCTAGGCTATCAACGGGCTAGGAGCATCCTATCCGGCATGAAGTTTAGTGACTCCGGTCTGGTGCAGAGTGATGAACTCATGTACCGAGTGGGACTCAACCCTAAAGTCACCAACATAAGTCCCAGCCTCGGTAAGCTTATCTTTTTACAAATGTCGGTTAATTCTAAATGATGTTTTGTTGCTTGTGCATTGCAGAGGATGCCATGCTATCCCGAGTGATGAACCAAATCCTCAAATTGGAGCAGGACAACGAACAGGCCCTAACCCTCCTCCAGTTCTCCCTGCTTCGGTGGTCGAGTCGGCTGAAGCTCTGGAGGAGGCAATAGAGCAGCTCGGCGACCAAGGGACACCAGAGCAGCCCGACACATAAGGAGTGAATGAGCGACCCGATGACGAGGGGACGCCAGAGCTGCCTGGTGCCCAAGGAGCTGACCTCTCTCTCGCCCTCATCGAGACGAGCGGGAATGAAGAAGGGTCAGCGTCCCAGATCGGGCCACCGACGGATAAAGCAGCCAGGAAGCTGAGGAGGAAGTGACCCGATAAGCGGTCGGCAATCCGGAGGAGGTTGAGGTACTTTGTACCTCCCAAACTCCCCTTTATTCCTGAGGAGGAGGACCTGCCTGTCCCCGAGGAGGAGGACATGATGCCCCTGACCAAGCGCCTAAAACAGACGATCACTCCGGAGATGGGGCATTAGAGCGCCACCCTCACCCCGGCCAGTTCCTCCGACACCTCAAAAGGTAAGCCGGCAGTGCCAATAGAGCCTCCACTACTACTTGACCGCCATCGCTGGAAGCTCCAAGAGGTGGAGGAGGAGGCTTCTAGGAAGCCCCAATTGGTGCAACTAAAGGAGGGCATCGTCGAGGGTCGTGTCTTCGAGGGAGCGTCCAACTTTGAGGAAGATGTCCCGTGCCCCTCTACAGTTCCCCCAGAGGCACCTGCTAGCCAACTCATCCCCCACTCCATAGATGCATCCTCCTCCCAGAGTCGGGACAACGCGCCGTGGAGCCGGGGCGATCTGAGAGGAAGGGCCTTGAGTGCCTCGGCTGGGCCCCTGGCCAACCTGCATGAGTCTCTCCTGAAGGTAAAGGTACTTGTTTTTTCTTCTTGTCCTTGCTCATATTTTCTAACCCTTATTCTATGTTGTAGGCCGCTTACGACTACTTCGCCGCGGGCCAGCAGTTGTATTTCAGGCGAGAGATTGATCCTCTGATCCGTAAAGTAGCCGCATCAGAGGCAGAGGTCCATCGTGCCCGCAGGGGGGCCTCATACAGGCAGAGGTCAGCAGAGCCCTCAGGGCTAAAGTGGAGTACTACATGGACTCCCTGTTGGCCTCAAAATTTGCCCTGCATAGCTCTCACCATCGGGAGCGCCTTTTGTCAGAGAGGGTCATTGCCCTTTCAGATGATCCATGTAACCTGGCCCAAGAGCGAGAGCAACTCCAGGCCAGGGAGCAAAAACTGTCCCGGGACGTCCAGCTCCTGGAGTCTTCAACGGAGGCCTTGAATGGTCGGATACAAGAACAGGCGCACCAGCTGACCCAGAAGGAATCTGTAATAAAGGCGGCGGTTGATCACATGCCCGTCCTTCAGGAGGACGTTGCCCGGGCCAATTCAGAAATCTTGGTCACCTCAGAAAGACTCAAGGAAGCCTTAGAAGATAGAGATCAGATGCCCTCCGAGGTGGCCCAGCTGTAGGCTGCTAAGGATGAAGCCGAGGCTAAACTGCAACCCTGCAAGGCTGACGAGGCGTGTTTGACAGAGCGCCCCAGCAGGCTCTTTACGGCGAGCGTGTTGCACCTCTTCGACGTTGGCGTGTTTGAAAGAGCGCCCCAATAAGTCATCGAAGCTAGTTGGTGGCTTCTTCACCAGTGATCGGAAGAAGTCGCCTTCGGAGAGTCCCTGAGTAAAGGTGTTGACAATAATCTATGATGTAGCGGTTGACACTTTTTGCGCCACCCGATTGAACCGCTGAATGTAGTCCTTCAGCGGTTCTTTCGCCTTTTGTTCACCCAGGTGAAATGGTGCAGGAACGCGGTTCTAAAATCTAGGAAGGAATTTATAGAACCATGAGGCAATCTTTGGAATTATCTCTAGACGGTCTCTGACAAAGTATTCAAGAACACCCGACATTTCACACAATCCGTATACTAGTGTAAAAGAGCCACATTTTTGAACTTGTAGATGTGGTCCTTTGGATCTATCTTCCCATCATAGTCAACAATTCCTGGACCACGGAATTGCTTGGGCATGGGGTCTTCTATGATGCCCGAGGAGAAAGGGATAGACGGAGCCTTCGGCATGACTTTGAACCCCTCGATCCTCCTCGGTCCTTCTTCCTATTTCAGGACGTTGGAGGCGACGGAGTTGACTTTCTCCAAATCTCTCAGGGAATCTCACCGGTGTGCTGGAGTTGTCAATGCGTGTCCCATCGGTGGTGAGACCAATCTTCGGTTTCGGTGATGTGAGGCGGACATCCTTGGGATTTCACCTTGTACCGAAGGTGCTCGCCGTGAGGCGGCTTACTCGATTTGATGTTATTTGAGCGCTCCTTTGATGGCATTAGCGACGAGTCAATCCAACTCTTCTTTCGTCCAGACGATGTGTTGCCCCTCCGGATTTGCCATCACGGTGCTCCTTCTGGTGCTTTGATTTAAGTTCCCACAGATGGCGCCAAACTTGTTCCGGAAAGGAATCGACACGGACGACGAGTCACCAGAGCGCAACCTACAAGGAAGATGACGAGGAGAAGAAGATCACGCCCTACGAGATTAACACGAGCGTTAATGGGAACACACCAGGGGTTTTTCGATGGAGCCCACTCTGATGCTCAAGTCAGAATCTAGGTTACTTGCAGGAGGACAACGAGGAAGAAAAATGTTTGTCAGTTCAGAGAGCGTACGCTCTTACCTACGTGTCGAAGAACTTTATATACCCGAGGGCTTGGTCATGCTATCTCCATGTTCCATACTCGTCGGTTACATGATAACTTTTAGGTAACGGTCGCAACGATTATTAAGACCTTAATTGTCTTGTGTAGCGGATAATAATTATCTGACGACTTTCCTGATATGGAAAGAGGAATGATTACTTGAAGTCGGGCTATCTGGTGTATTGACATTTGGGCTCTGCTCTCCCGAGTTGGTTTCGGGGTATCTTCTCCCGGGCTGGTCTCGGGCGCATGTCCTCCCGAGGTGGTCACAGCGGTCTGTCCTCCCGAGGTGATCTCGGGAGCTTAAGGTCCGGCCTAACCTCGAGCGTATGTTATCCCGAGGTGGTCTCAGGGGTCTGTCCTCCCGAGATGATCTCGGGAGCTTAAGGCCCGGCCAGCCCCCGGGCCATTGTACTCTCAAGGTATTCTCGGGAGCTTGACCTCGGCCTTTAAGTTCAGTGGACCCTGACATGCAGCTTTCCTATGCCACGTGATAATCCTGGGATGCTCGACCCCATCATTATCTATGTAAGAATTTTTATTATTATTTTGATAGGTGGGATATGTGAATGAGGAAATGTTACATTCGAATCTTTGAAAAAAAATTTGACAAAAGTGAAAGGTTTTTAGATTTAAAAGTAAATATAAAATATATGAAATTAAATTTAAGTTTAATAATATTAGATGTAATTAGACAATTATTAATATATGTATAAGAGGTGATAAGTTATTTATGATTGCTAGTTTTAAATATTTAGGATCATTTTTACAAACGGATAGAGAGATTATTGAGAGATGTATTATATAGAATACAAGTGAAATAGTTGAAATGAAGGAGAACATCATATGTTCGTAAAATATCTCTAAGACTTAAAATAAAATTTTACAAAATAACGATTAAATTTGCTATATTATATGGAACTGAATGTTCAGTTATAACTTAAACATATAAGCAAGAGATGTGAGTCATAAAGATGAGGACGATATATAAAGATAAGGATATTAAAGTGAATGTACGAACATACAGGGATAAACAGAATAAAAAATAAAAAATTATAGAGAAATTACCGAAGTTATATCTATTAAGAAAAATTCAAAAAAAAATATTTAAAATGGCATAACAAAAAATTCAGTGAATAGCGACGGATTGATTCCGTCGTTAAATGCTAATAGCGACAGAATAACGACGGAAAGAGTGTCGTCGATTCTCGGGCCGTCGCAGGTCAGGGTAGCAACGGATACACAAACGTCATCGCTATTAGCGACAGATTTTAAATAAATAATCTGTTGCTAATAGCGATGGATACATAACCCCCGTCGTAAAATACCAGATCCAGGTGGTGACGTGTACGTGACCAATTAGTGATGGAAAGTCAAATATCCGTCGCTATTTGCGATGGACTAGTCAAATATCCGTCGCTATTTTATCGTAATTAGCGACAGAAAGTCAAATATCCGTCACTATTTGAGATGGATATCGTAAATATCTGTCGCCATTTGCGACGGATATTCTATTAGCAATGGAATAGTCAATATTCCGTCGTAATGTATTCCGTCACTAATAGTGAATATCCGTCGCTAATTCCTGGAATTTTCCAGCAGCTTTGCTTTGCTTTTCCCCTTCCCATATTTACATTCAATATATACAAAAATATTCAAATCACACCACGACAGATATCCAAATAAAATACATACAAAACAATATTATTTATATTCAAACACATACAATACATACATATAAAACACATATCTAAACATATGTATCAAATACATACATATAAAATACATATCCAAACATATCATATTCATATCCAAATGAACACAGAGTCAATATATACATGAAAAATGATAGTCTAGTAAAGAAATGATATATACATGAACACATCAAAACTGGATCAAAAGGAACAACATTCCTACGTAATAAAGAGAAACAATATAAATAAAAGTGAAATATAATAATAAAACAATATTAGTGAAAGCATAACTAGTTATCGTAACTGATATAGAAAATGTAAATAACATTGAATGATATGTAAAATATCTAATATACACACCTTTCAACCCAACCAATGTTTGAATTCAACTCTGATAATGTAGAATCTGTAAACGAAAATGAACAAATAAGAAATAATTAGTGATGCATATAATAACAAATCAGATAGTATAATAATTTGATTTTGTAAAATGTAGAGAAAAAAATATAACATACCACAAAAATGTCTCTACTCATCTGGGGTATCCTCAGGATTCTACGTCTCCTGAGACTCAAAATGAGGAGGGGTGGGCAACTGTGACATAGGTGATAGGGTCACTGCAAAAGCTTGCATGTGACGCACTAACACCTCAGTGTGTGCCTAGCGGGCCCGCAAATCCCTCAATTCTACATCCCTCGCTGCGTCCCTTTCGGCCAACGTCGTCTCCATTGTCGTGAGTCGAGTCCGCAGAGCATCATTCTCCTCCCCCAATTGACAAACCTCAGCAGAGGAGGAGGAGGAACCTGGACATCCCCTAACCCCTTGAGCTCTCATTTGATCATATGTGATTTTTGCCTGAGAGCCCAGGCCGTATAGGACGGTCTTTCTCCTTCCACCGACGACGTCATAATAAATGTCATTCACCTGGTCGGTGGAAAGAGACTGTGATTCCTCCCCCTCTGCAACAAGCTGAGACACCTCTGCAATTCTAGTGGTCATTGCTTCCTGTGAAATATGGAGAGCAATAAATCATCTAGTTAAACGATATTAAATTATGATAAATATGGAGATCAAACGAGGAAGAGAAAGACTAAAAAGACTTGGTTAATAATAATATAATAAAATAAAATATATTTAAATATAAATAATCCTAATAATCTGGACACATGCTTACATATATAGCTTGAAAAGAAGAATTGCATTCAAAGATTCCTCTTGATTCCATTACATGATTTAATACCAATAAGGGTGGTGGTTATGTGTGTTATATATAGTACTATACTCTTCAGA
This sequence comes from Boesenbergia rotunda, assembly GCA_024364735.1. Classification (NCBI taxonomy): domain Eukaryota; kingdom Viridiplantae; phylum Streptophyta; class Magnoliopsida; order Zingiberales; family Zingiberaceae; genus Boesenbergia; species Boesenbergia rotunda. Next base: position 26,566 of record JAGFNQ010006944.1, read on the forward strand.
AAAAAAAACAAAATATAAAACGATTATTATTATTTTAGTAGAAAAAATGGCTCCTCTGTTTAATGTCATCTGAGAAGTTAATCCTTATAAATTGCATGAGCTCTGAAAGTTTGCTTGATTCATTGTTACGATCTACTTATATATGGAAGATAAAAAAAATTTTATTGGCTTAAACCCATTATAACCGAATCTTTAAATCATAAAATCTTAAATGTATATAATATTCCTCGCTTAGAATGAATCCAGGTCCAATGCCTGGATCGATGTTGTGGACAAGTCTATAGCGAAGAGTCACTGATTAAATTCATCTATCTATATATATACTAGTGATCGTGCACACGCATTGCGTGTATAATATAATATATGAATATATGTAAAGAATTAGTTTTATTTATTCTCTTTTACTATTTTAAGTGCAATATGAACAATTAGTGAAGAATAAAAATAGATTTATTGATAAAATGAAGGCTCATAAATGGTAGAAAATGACATTTATTTTTAAATAAAATTAGTTTTTAAATACATAAAAAAGAGTTTTATTATTTTTGTTAATTATAATATTCTATTTTATCACACATCAAAAAGTTTTGTAGAACAAATTGACCTAAGTTACGTTATAGTTTAATAATAAATTAAATAATAATGTTTAGTTGAAAAAAATAGAAGTTAACTTGAACATTTATTCACTTTAATTTTATTTAATTATCCACATTGTCTTTTTCCTTTTTTTTTTAAAAAAATCTAAATTTAAAAATATTCTATCAGTTCTTGGATATAGTTTTCAATATAGCTTTTACACAAATTACTTAATTGAGTCATTGGGTCTAGTAAATATATAGAGAAAAATAAATGATCTACCATTGTAGGAATTAAAGCAATTTATGTTTGAAATAAATCCTTCAAATTAATATTTGAAAATTTAATTTTATAGGGTTGCGCCAACCTGTGCAGTGCAACACACAGGTTACACTTGCGAACCCAACAGCAAGCAACTATAATGGCTCTCCCTCATTCAAAAATTAATTTAATATCATAGTGAGTTAATAGCCAATATATCAGATATTAAATTGATAAGAATAGAAATTACACTTATCTTATCCAAAAGGTTGAGAAATATATGAGTTACTATATTGAACTTTGTCCTATTTTATAATTACTCTTTGTCTGATTTTGTTTATAGATTTCAATGTGAGACTATTAAAAATAAGGTTTTATTTAATTCAATTCAAGGGGAATGAAAGTTAATCAATCAGATTAGTAGGAATGATATAAATAACACATTATATTTATAAGATCTAAAGACTCATATTTCATCGAAATTAAATTAAATATAAAAGATAACATTTGTTGATGTATAAGTTTTTTCTTAATATAATTTGTAATTATCTCAGTTAGTCTCCTTTGTCATATTGAGACAAATCAATATAGAAGATTGAATACATATTTTATCGATGGATCTTTTTAAGATTTGCTATGTGTTGATGCAGTCTTGCCCTGATTATTATTTTGGTGTTGACATTGAATTTAGTTTAGGTGGATGATCATTGATTATGATTAAGTCCTGATCGGGGATCAGACATGACATGGATTATGATTAAGTCCTGATCGGGGATCAGGCATGGTATGGAAAATCCTAGTCTGGAGGGCTAGGTGTTGGAAAATCCTAACTTGGAGGGTTAGGTATGAAAAATTCTAGCTTGGAGGGCTAGGTGTTGGGAAAGTCCTAATTCGGAAGGGTTGGGTGAAAAGTCCTAGCTTGGAGGGCTAGGTGAAAAGTCCTAACTTGGAGGGTTAGGTGCAAATTCTCATCCTGGAGAATTAGGTGAAAAAGACCTGGCTTGGAGGGTCAGGTGCCTAGCTTGGAGGGCTAGGTTGGATGATGTTCTAACTCGGAAGGGTTGGGTGAAAAGTCCTAGCTTGGAGGGCTAGGTGAAAAGTCCTAGCTTGGAGGGTTAGGTGCAAATTCCCAACTTGGAGAGTTAGATGGAAAAATCCTTAGCTTGGAGGGCTAAGGTGGATGAATTCCTAGCTTGGAGGGCTAGGGTTGAGTCTCTGGATCGGTCTGGTGACCGATCAGGGATGTTGGCACGCTGCTCCTTAGTGGATCGGTCTGGTGACCGATCCAGCTATGTCTGATCGGACTGGTGACCGATCAGGGAGCGCACAGTGAGATTGGGAATCTACTGTGTGGGTCCTGATCGGACTGGTGACCGATCAGGGAGCAGGCTGCTTCCTTGCTGCCTTGCTCCTGATCGGTCTGGTGACCGATCAGGGAGCAGACGGTGAGTGAGTTCCCCTGCTAATCAAAGTCCTGGATCGGTCCGGTGACCGATCAGGGATCTTGGATCTGATTAAAAAATCGCTTTTCATCTGCCCTGATCGGTCTGGGTGACCGATCAGGATTCATTCTGATCGGTCTGGTGACCGATCAGGCGTGTATAGCTGCGAAAGCTGGGAATCCCAGCGAAGCAGTAGATCGGTCTGGTGACCGACCCACATGCCCTGGATCGGTCCAGTGACCGATCACTTTAATTCAAATTCCACTGTCAGACGTGGTCAGAGCGTCTGATCGTATCCGATTTGCTGATGTTTGCTTCTGATATTTGATCTACTGTATGATTTGCTGCTCTAACAGTCTGATTAAGCTACAGGTGACAGGGGAGGATTCAAACACTCAAAGAGAGGTCAACGGAGGCTTTCCTTAGAGCAGGTTTGTCCGATTCTCATTTCAGGTTGCAACGACCGAGCTGCAGACTGGAGCCGAGACTGGGGCTTGGCTGAGGGGATCTCAGGAAAACCAGAGAGGGCTCAGTGGTAGCTGGCGTTGGCAGCAAGGTAGCTGGAGGATACGGAGGATACTGTCACCTAATGCTGAGTGGAGAAAGAAAAGGGCGGATTTTGGCTTCGTGGAAGCAGAGTTCTCAAACTTGTGTTCTTGCCGCTCCTTGTGTTCTCCACAACTGCTTGCTGCGTTCTTGAATCTGTCATCACTTTGAGCAAGCGATCGCGAAGCAATCAGTCTTTACTTGAGCGCTTGAAGGAGAGAACAAGTAGCTTGGAGTCCGACAGTGGGAAGACACGGAGAAGAGTTCTTGCGTGAGATCGCCACTGGGTGGAGCTCAGGGAAGCTAGCTGTGTTCTACTTCCGGCTAAGTGTTTGAGTAAGATCTTTCTCGTAGTTTCTTTGTGCTTAAACTCTATCCTGATTGAAACGCTGTGGAGAGGTTTCTCCACCGAGAAGGAGGTTGCATTATATCCGGTGAAACCGGGGCTTGATCTGCCGACGATCAAGGGATCGCCCACCTTAAGGGCATGCCAAGAAGTAGGGACAAGTTATCCCCGAACCTTGTAAACCCTCTTGTTAGCGTTCTTGGCAGTTGCTGTTGTTTGATCTCATTTCGGTTTTAGCTTACTGCACTTCCAGTTTCTTTTGTTTCTTCCGCTGCTGTGCTACTGATAACTTAAGTGCAGAGAAAATCTCAAAAGCGCAAGTTTTAGTGTTTGGCTATATTCACCCCCCCCTCTCTAGCCATCTCGTTTCCAACAAGTGGTATCAGAGCTTGGGGCTCTGTTTACGGCTTAACATCCAAGAGTTATCAACAAGATGGCTTTGAGAGAAGGCTTCTCCACCACCCGACCTCCATTCTTTGATGGCGCCGACTTTCAGTATTGGAGATCAAAGATGGAATACTATCTGAAGATGGATATCCACACATAGTTCGCAGTGAAGGAGGGATTCATTCCTCCTAAGGATGACGAAGGCAAAGAGCTGGAGTCTTGGCGGTGGACTGCCGAACAAACTCGGAAGAGTGAAGCCGACGTGAAGGCGGTTGTCACTCTACAATGTGGCATGAACAAAGATCAGCTCATCAAGGTTGGTCCTTTCACAAGTGCAAAGGACTTGTGGCACAAACTCATTGAGCTTCACGAGGGCACCCGGGACTCAAGGATTGCCAAGAGGGATTTGTTCCTCAGTCAACTCCAAAACCTCTCCATGAAGGAGAATGAGTCGGTAAGTGAGTGTTGATGCAGTCTGGCCCGGTTGTTATTTTGGTGATTGACAATGATTTAAGTATGGTTGAGCAAATTTGGGTTAAAGTGCTGGTCGAGGACTGGGTATGAAATCCCGGTGAGTGAAGCCGGGTCCTGGTGAGTGAAGCCAGGTGTTGAAAAGTCCTAATTCGGAAGAGGTGGGTGAAAAGTCCTAGCTTGGAGGGCTAGGTGAAAAGTCCTAACTTGGAGGGTTAGGTGCAAATTCCCATCTTGGAGAATTAGGTGAAAAAGTCCTGGCTTGGAGGGTCAGGTCCTAGCTTGGAGGGCTAGGTGTTGGAAAAGTCCTAATTCAGAAGGGTTGGGTGAAAAGTCCTAGCTTGGAGGGCTAGGTGAAAAGTCCTAACTTGGAGGGTTAGGTGCAAATTCCCATCCTGGAGAATTAGGTGAAAAGTCCTGGCTTGGAGGGTCAGGTGTCTAGCTTGGAGGGCTAGGTTGGATGAAGTTCTAACTCGGAAGGGTTGGGTGAAAAGTCCTAGCTTGGAGGGCTAGGTGAAAAGTCCTAGCTTGGAGGGCTAGGTGAAAAGTCCTAACTTGGAGGGTTAGGTGCAAATTCCCAACTTGGAGAGTTAGATGGAAAAATCCTTGGCTTGGAGGGCTAAGGTGGATGAAAACTTAGCTTGGAGGGCTAAGTTTGAGTCCCTAGATCGGTTTGGTGATCGATCAGGGAGTTGGCACGGTGCTCCTTCGTGGATCGGTTTGGTGACCGATCCAGCAATGGCTGATCGGTCTGGTGACCGATCAGGGAGTATGTGTTTCACTCACTGTACAGCTCCTGATCGGTCTGGTGACCGATCAGGGAGCAAACCGTGAGTTGAGTTCCCTTGCTAATCAGGTCCAGAACGGTCCGGTGACCGATCAGAGACTTAGAATTTAATTAAAGAATCACTGTTCACTCAAGCCTGATTGGTCTGGTGACCGATCAGGCTGGAGCCTGATTGGTCTGGTGACCGATCAGGCTGGAGCCTGATTGGTCTAGTGACCGATCAGGCGCAGCTAGGATTTGATTAAAGTTTTAGCCTGATTGGTCTGGTGACCGATCAGGCAGGAGCCTGATTGGTCTGGTGACCGATCAGGAGTATGCAGAAGACTGTGGATCGGTCTGGTGACCGATCAGGGTCCTTCCTGATCGGTCTGGTGACCGATCAGGCGCAGAACTTTAATTCAAATATGCTGTCAGAAGCTCTGATCGCGTCTGTTTTCACTGCCGATTCTCTGATACACTGCTGATATGTTTTGATATGCATTGCTAAGCCTCTGTTGGAGTGTGCAGGTGATAGCAGGTGATTCAAACACTCAAGGAGGGTCAATGGGAGGCTTTCCGTTGAGCAGGTTTGGCTGTTTCTCATTCTCAGGTTTCAACGGGCAACTGACGCAGCTGGCGACTGACGGAGGCTCAGCTGGAGAGGAAGTCTTCAGTGGACTGAGTGCTCAGGGAGGTCAGTGGGTTCAGGCTGGCTCAGTGGATGCTGATGAAGCTTGTGATGGTGAGCAGAGCTTAAGTGATGAAGCTGAGGCAGAGGAGCGGCGAACAAGAGACAGACAGAAAACTTGGGAAGTTGTTGTTGGGTTGTGTTCGTGCTCTCTGTTGCTTTGTTCTTGAGCGATCTTGTTGCATTCCTGTGAGAGCTTTGTGAGCTTCCCTTCTCGAGTGTCTCGTGTGCTTAATCTTGTATTCATCTACTGAGACAGCTTGTGGAGAGGTTACTCCACCGAGAAGGAGGCGCTTGATATCCGGTGTTCACCGGGGCTTGATCTGCCGACGATCAAGGGATCGCCCACCTCACGGGCACGCCAAGGAGTAGGGGCAAGTTATCCCCGAACCTTGTATATCGAGGTGTTAGCGTCGGTTTGCTTCCCTTTGTGTTTTGCTATCTGTTCTTTGTTTCTGCTTCTGTGTTTTTGTTTCCGCTGCTACTAATCTGATCACGCAGAAGTATCAAAGAGCAAGAAATTGTGATTGACTAGATTCACCCCCCCCTCTCTAGCCATCTCGTTCCCAACAAGTGGTATCAGAGCAAGGTTCTCTACTTCAACGGCTTAACATCCGAGAGTTAGCAACGAGATGGCTGGAAGAGAAGGAATGAGCACAAACCGACCTCCATTCTTTGACGGCATAGATTTTTCATATTGGAGGTCAAGGATGGAGTTCTATCTCAAAACCAACATGAGCTTGTGGTTCTCTGTCAAGGAGGGGTTTTCCCTTCCAAAGGATAATGAAGGAAAGGAGCTTGAGTTTTACAAGTGCTATAGAGCAATAGCTTGCTTGACAAACATGCTCAAAAGGTCTAAGAACAAGATTAAATCCTTGAGATTAGAGGTAGAAAAATTGAAAACCTCTAAGGATGAGGATGCTAATGATTTTCATGATGACTTGCATGTTAAGACCCTTGAAAATGAAAATAAGGACTTGAAGAGCGAAGTTGAAAACCTCAAGAATATTCTTGAGAAGTTCTCAACAAGCTCTAAAATATTAGATATGATACTCAACTCACAAAGGGCGGTTTACAACAAGGCCGGTATAGGTTACCGACCTAAGGAACTGACCTTTGTATCCTTAATGTCAAGAACACAATCTAGAGCACAAAATAATTCTAGGGATCAAAAGGTTAGAAAGAAAAAGACTAAGGCATGGGTGCCTAAGTCTTTCATTAGAGATGCATTAGGTCCCAAAATTTGGGTACCTAAAACCTCTATTTTTCGAATCGTATAAGCATTATTTGAGGGTGAGCATCTATCAACATAGGTTGTTGATAAATTGGTGCTCCAAACATATAGTCATTCCTAGTTAGGAATGTGCTTACCATTTCCTCAAATTCACATGAATGGCTTAGACTAACCCACAACTTGCTCTTGCCATGAATTGCTTAGAATAATTGGTTTTCTTGTAGCAATTTATGTTTTACTACAAGTTATGGTTTATGAAATGTCTTATCTCAAGTCCAAGTATGCCATGATTATCTTGTATGTGTTGTAACACATGAATGCATGTTTAAGAACAAGATGAACATATAGTTTGGGCTGATCATTATAAAAATTCTCACAAGGCATCACCATGAGTTTTAAAATTCAATGTTTAACCTTCTATGACCTAGTGATTCCCTTGTATCAAATTAAGGTTTCTTGATATGATCATGCTTTGATACAAACATATTGTGATACTCAATTTAATGCTTAGAGAACACCATCATGTTTTGACTCAAATAGTGTTGTAGAACATGGATGCATGCTAAAGAACAAGTATGGACACATTGAAAATCTCACAATACATCATTAGACAAGAACATGAACTTAAGGTCTAGGTTCAGTGTTTTCTTGAAATGAATCAAAAGAATTGGCATGTATTCAAGGTCTTCACACTTAGTGTTGCTTATGATGGTAAATGAACTTGAAAAAAATTGGGAATTTGATCATGCCTTGATACTGGTATTATATAGGCATGTTTTGAAATTTAATCATATGTTGATCGCTTTCAAACTTATCATGTTTTCTGGAATCATGCTTTGAACTTTGTATTTATGAGTTTTATTCTCAAGATATATTGGAGATGTTGCATGATTCGATAATATACATGTTAGTTAAAGAAATGCAAATCATGTTGTTTTCTTTGGTTAAAGAAACATTATTGTTGTTTAATGGAACACTGTTAGGAGTTAAATATGATTGTATTATGGTTTAGAGTTGAAACAAACTCATTTCTGAAACTGATCAGTTTCAGAAACCATTCTGTATCAGACCTGATCGGTCCACCGACCGATCAGGGGTCTTTCTGATCGGTCTGGTGACCGATCAGACCAATTCTGATCAAGGAACTCCCAGATCGTTCCAAAGTAATCCAAAACCTCCTCAAACCTATCACTTCTCATCAAATTGTATCAAATTATTGATTATAGTGATGCAAACTGATTTGACACAAACCTATGTTGGAATGTTCAAATTCATAAGAAAGGGTTTGTTGAGTCATGACTCTTGTTCTTAATGTCGTGTTTCAGAAATGTTTCTGAAATGTCGAATATTAATAGAGTCTACATCCCTTTTATGGAATGCAAATTGTTAATGCAGTCTGATCAGGAATGTATCAGAGTTTCAGGAATTTTTCTGAAATATGATTGCTCCCCAGACTAATCATAAATTCTTCTGTATCAAGTAATCAACGACCCTGATCGGTCACGGAGACCAATCAGGACTATGTGTCAGATACAGATGCATTCCTTACTTGTCCTATGAAGCATATACATATTTGATCATAATATACTTCTGTATATGTCTTCACATGGAAGTCCAATTGTTAACGCAGTCCGATCTTGAACGAATTAGAATTATAGAAATTTTTCTGAAAATTGATCGTTCATAGATAAATCAGAAATTTTTCTGTATCGATCATCAATCTGATGGAACTGCGATAATTATTGTCATATGAATCATATACAAACTTGACCATGATATTATTTGGTATATGTATTCATGTGCAATTCAAAATTATGCTTTGATTATTTTGGGTTTGGGGAGAGACCCATGTTTGAGGGGGAGGTATGTTCAAACTTAATAACCATACCCTTTTCGATGTTTGACAAGGGGGAGAAAATGAATGATTAAGTTTATGGTTATTATAGGGGGAGGATCATGATTCCCTTATAAGAATTGAATGGACTTCAATTGATTGATACCTAAACTTAAATCGGGTTGTCAAACAACAAAAAGGAGGAGATTGTTGATGCAGTCTAGCCCGGTTGTTGTTTTGGTGTTTGACAATAATTTAAGTTTGGTTGAGCGAATTTGGGTTAAAGTGCTGGTCGAGGACTGGGCATGAAATCCCGGTGAGTGAAGCCGGGTCCTGGTGAGTGAAGCCAGGTGTTGGAAATCCCGGTGAGTGAAGCCGGGTCCTGGTGAGTGAAGCCAGGTGTTGAAAAGTCCTAATTCGGAAGAGGTGGGTGAAAAGTCCTAGCTTGGAGGGCTAGGTGAAAAGTCCTAACTTGGAGGGTTAGGTGCAAATTCTCATCTTGGAGAATTAGGTGAAAAAGTCCTGGCTTGGAGGGTCAAGTCCTAGCTTGGAGGGCTAGGTGTTGGAAAAGTCCTAATTCGGAAGGGTTGGGTGAAAAGTCCTAGCTTGGAGGGCTAGGTGAAAAGTCCTAACTTGGAGGGTTAGGTGCAAATTCCCATCCTGGAGAATTAGGTGAAAAGTCCTGGCTTGGAGGGTCAGGTGCCTAGCTTGGAGGGCTAGGTTGGATGAAGTTTTAACTCGGAAGGGTTGGGTGAAAAGTCCTAGCTTGGAGGGCTAGGTGAAAAGTCCTAACTTGGAGGGTTAGGTGCAAATTCCCAACTTGGAGAGTTAGATGGAAAAATCCTTGGCTTGGAGGGCTAAGGTGGATGAAAACTTAGCTTGGAGGGCTAAGTTTGAGTCCCTGGATCGGTCTGGTGATCGATCAGGGAGTTGGCACGGTGCTCCTTCGTGGATCGGTTTGGTGACCGATCCAGCGATGGTTGATCGGTCTGGTGACCGATCAGGGAGTATGTGTTTCACTCACTGCACAGCTCCTGATCGGTCTGGTGACCGATCAGGGAGCAAACCGTGAGTTGAGTTCCCTTGCTAATCAGGTCCAGAACGGTCCGGTGACCGATCAGAGACTTAGAATTTAATTAAAGAATCACTGTTCACTCAAGCCTGATTGGTCTGGTGACCGATCAGGCGCAGCTAGGATTTGATTAAAGTTTTAGCCTGATTGGTCTGGTGACCGATCAGGCTGGAGCCTGATTGGTCTGGTGACCGATCAGGAGTATGCAGAAGACTGTGGATCGGTCTGGTGACCGATCAGGGTCCTTCCTGATCGGTCTGGTGACCGATCAGGCGCAGAACTTTAATTCAAATACGCTGTCAAAAGCTCTGATCGAGTCTGTTTTCACTGCCGATTCTCTGATACACTGCTGATATGTTTTGATATGCATTGCTAAGACTCTGTTGGAGTGTGCAGGTGATAGCAGGTGATTCAAACACTCAAGGAGGGTCAATGGGAGGCTTTCCGTTGAGCAGGTTTGGCTGTTTCTCATTCTCAGGTTTCAACGGGCAACTGACGCAGCTGGCGACTGACGGAGGCTCAGCTGGAGAGGAAGTCTTCAGTGGACTGAGTGCTCAGGGAGGTCAGTGGGTTCAGGCTGGCTCAGTGGATGCTGATGAAGCTTGTGATGGTGAGCAGAGCTTAAGTGATGAAGCTGAGGCAGAGGAGCGGCGAACAAGAGACAGACAGAAAACTTGGGAAGTTGTTGCTGGGCTCTGTTCGTGCTCTCTGTTGCTTTGTTCTTGAGCGATCTTGTTGCATTCCTGTGAGAGCTTTGTGAGCTTCCCTTCTTGAGTGTCTCGTGTGCTTAATCTTGTATTCATCTACTGAGACAGCTTGTGGAGAGGTTACTCCACCGAGAAGGAGGCGCTTGATATCTGGTGTTCACCGGGGCTTGATCTGCCGACGATCAAGGGATCGCCCACCTCACGGGCACGCCAAGGAGTAGGGGTAAGTTATCCCCGAACCTTGTATATCGAGGTGTTAGCGTCGGTTTGCTTCCCTTTGTGTTTTGCTATCTGTTCTTTGTTTCTGCTTCTGTGTTTTTGTTTCCGCTGCTACTAATCTGATCACGCAGAAGTATCAAAGAGCAAGAAATTGTGATTGACTAGATTCACCCCCCCTCTCTAGCCATCTCATTCCCAACAGTGAGCTCCATAGTCATTTCAAGGAAGTCCTCAATTGACTTCATTCAATTGATGAAAAGATCGAGAACCGCGACCTTGTGAGGTACGTGTTGAAGGCATTTCCACGGAATGCTTTGTGGTCATCCATGGTGGATGCCTACAAAGTATCCAAGGATTTATCTATTGTAAAATTAGATGATTTATTTTGTAAGATGGAATTGCATGAAATGGCTAACAAAGGCCCCAAGGAGAAGGGGATTGCCTTAGTTGCAGGGGGCCGGACCAACAAGAAGAAGAAGGAGAAGGAAGTTTCATCATCTTCATCTTCTTTCGAATCCGAGTCAAATTCTGTGGAAGATGACAGTAACTCCTCTTCATCCGAAATGACCAACTTTGTGAGGAGGATGATGCGAAGAGACCGACGTTTCAAAAGTAGAGGTAACACTAGTGAATCCAAACTTGATAAGAATAATGCATCTTGCTTTGAGTGTGGTAGGAAAGGGCATTTCAAGAATGAATGTTCAAAGCTTAAGAAGAAGGAGGAGAAATTCAAACGAAAAGAAGAGAAATTCAAGAAGAAGAAGAAAGCCTTGAAGGCCTCTTGGGATGAGTCATCTTCTAGCTCATCCGATGAAGAAAAGGAGGAGAAAAGCACAAGGCAAGTGGCTCTCATGGCTCTTGGAGAGGAGAGCAGTGATGAATCTTCAAGCTCATCAAACGCGGCTTCATCGTCTTCGGATGATAAAGAGGTAACTTCTCCCAAGCTAGAAAAATATTATAGAGCAATTGCATGCTTGTCTAATATGATTAAAAAATCAAAAAATAAGGTGAAGGCATTGCAATTAGAAATTGATCAATTGAAAGCATCTAGGGATGATAACATTGATGACTTGCATGTTGAATTACTAGAAGATGAAATTAAATCTTTGAAACATGAGATTGTAAAGTTGAAATCCTCTAAGGTTGAGGAAGTCAACGTTGTGCATGATAACTTGTTAATAGAGGAAAACCAATCTTTGAAGAGTGAAGTTGAGAAGCTCAAGAATATTCTTGGAAAATTCTCAACTAGCTCTAAGACCCTAGATATGATCCTAAATGCCCAAAGAGCGGTTTACAATAGGGCCGGTATTGGTTACCGCCCTAAGGAACCCTCATTTGTGTCTATCATATCTAGGACTGACATGGGACAATCTAGGACACCCAAGACTCAAAAGAAAGTTGTCAAGACATGGGTGCCTAAGTCATGTTTAGTTGATGCTTTAGGTCCCAAGGTTTGGGTACCTAAAACTTCTATTTTTTGAATTGTGTAGGTTATGATTGAGGGGGAGCATCTATCAACTTGGTTTGTTGATAGTGGATGCTCCAAACACATGACCGGGGATAGATCATTGTTTACCACACTTCACAAGAAGAGTAGAGGTAATGTATCATTTGGTAACAATGGTAGTCTTAAGGTCATAGGAATAGGAGACATTCAAATATCCGAATGTCTTAGAATCTCAAATGTCCTTCTAGTCAAGGGGATGAAATTTAATCTCCTAAGTGTTAGTCAATTATGTGACACGAGTTACACAATTGACATCCAACCAAGTCAATGTCTAGTTAGACAAAATGACACCTCGGACACGGTACTAGTAGGAGCAAGAGTAGACAATATTTATCAAGTTTCATTTAAAAGTGCTACTAATACTTTTGCTAAGTGTTTCATGTCAAAAGAAGAAGAGTCCACCCTTTGGCACCAGAGGCTAGCACATGTGAATATGAAGAACATCCGGAAGTTGACCAACAAGGGACTAGTTCGAGGCTTACCAAGCATCAAGTATGAAAAAGATAAACTTTGTGATGCATGTCAAATGGGTAAGCAAACTAAATCTGCACATAAAGGTAAAAGCACTGTAAGTACTTCCAATGCTTTAGATTTACTTCACATGGATCTATTTGATTGTAGTACTATCATATCATTGAATGGAAGTAGGTATTGCTTTGTGATTATTGATGATTTCACTAGATACACATGGACTTACTTTTTAAAATATAAGGACCAAACCTTAGATACTTTTATTTCTTTCTGTAGAAGGGTAGAAAATGAAAAATCATTAACCATTAAGACAATTAGAAGTGATCATGGAGGTGAATTTCAAAACCAAAGGTTTTTAGAATTTTATCAAGATAGAGGTTATAGACATGAGTTCTCTACTCCTAGAACACCACAACAAAATGATGTTGTAGAGAGGAAGAACCGTGTTCTTCAAGAGGTTGCACGAAGCATGCTTAATGAGTACTCACTCCCGAGTTACTTATGGGCTGAAGCTGTAAATACAACTTGCTATGTGCAAAATCGAGTCCTCATCCATAGGTTTTTAGGTAAGGCTCCCCATGAGCTTTGGTTTGGAAAACCACCTACAGTTAAACACCTTAGGGTGTTTGGTTGTAAGATGTTCATTCTAAACACCAAGGACCACCTTGGAAAGTTCACGGTGAAGGCTGATGAAGGGATACTAGTCGGGTACTCCCTCGTTAGTAAAGCCTACCGAGTCTACAACAAGAAAACTAGATTAGTTGAAGAGTCTTCTGATGTGGTCTTTGAGGAAATTCCAAAATCAATTAACCAATCAGAAAATATAGAAGGAGTTCAACTCGAACTAAGGAGACTAAGTTTGAATGAAACTCCAAGTGTTGTTGATGGTGATGAGTCTGATGATGGTGAACCTAGACAGCCCATTGATCAGCCGGATCCTGAGGCTGAACCTGCGTCTGGTGAACCCGTACAAGAAGCACCACCAACTCCAAGGCAAACTAGATTAGCCTCTAGTCATCCCCAAGACCAAATTATTGGAGACATCCATCAAGGGGTTAGGACTAGATCATTCTTCTGGAATGAGGCTAATGAAGTTGCTCTAATTTCTGAAATTGAACCTAGAAGAATTGATGAAGCATTAAGTGATCCCGATTGGATCATAGCAATGCAAGATGAACTAGGTCAATTTGAGAGGAGTCAAGTTTGGGACTTAGTCCCTAGACCTAAGAGGAACACCATTATTGGAACCAAATGGGTCTTCAAGAACAAATTGAACCACAAGGGAGAAATCATTAGAAACAAGGCACGCTTGGTAGCCAAGGGCTACAGTTAAGTTGAAGGTCTTGATTATGATGAGACTTATGCTCCCGTGGCACGATTAGAGTCCATCCGATTGATGCTTGCATTTACAGCACATCGTGGCTTCAAATTATATCAAATGGATGTCAAATCGGCCTTCCTAAATGGTTTGATTAAAGAAGAGGTCTATGTCGAACAACCTCCGGGGGTTGAGAGTACCGAATTCCCAAACCACGTGTTTAAACTCAAAAAGGCACTTTATGGCCTTAAACAAGCACCCCGAGCTTGGTATGAGCGGCTGTCGACATTCTTGATTGAGAAGGGCTTCGTTAGAGGTCATATAGACCCTACACTATTTCTACGAAGAGATGATGACAATATATTTGTAGCCCAAGTATATGTCGATGATATAATTTGTGGCTCAAACAATAAGGGCTATTTAAATGAGTTCATTGGACACATGGAGAGTGAGTTTGAAATGAGTCTAGTGGGAGAGTTGACTTTCTTCCTTGGACTTGAAATCAAGCAAACTCGCGATGGTATCCATGTGCACCAATCAAAGTATACACAAGAAATGCTTCGAAAATTCAGTATGAGTAATTCAAAAGAGGTAACCACTCCCATGGCTACAAACACAAGATTAGATAATGATGAGAGTGGTAAACCTGTTGACCTAACTCAATATCGAAGCATGATAGGTAGTTTGCTATATCTCACAGCTAGTCGACCGGATATCTTATTTGTTGTGGGTATGTGCGCTAGGTATCAAGTCTGTGCCAAGGAATCTCATTTAATTGCTGTTAAGCGAATTTTGAGATATCTCAAGGGCACAATTGGTGTAGGTCTTTGGTATCCCCGTACCGAATCTTTTGATTTGATGGGCTATACGGATTCCGACTACGCAGGGTGTAAGTTGGACCGGAAAAGCACGAGTGGGGGTTTCCAATTCTTAGGGTCGTCCTAAGTAAGTTGGTTGAGTCGGAAGCAACATTGTGTTGCTCTCTCCACGACTGAGGCAGAATATGTTGGATCGAGAAATGCGAGAGAGGGGGGGGGTGAATGTCGCAAATCGTTCGGATTTAAAAAGAGTTAGTGCGCAGCGGAAATAAGACACAAAAACAATGCTAACACGGTCGTTTTACTTGGTTCGGAGCCTGTGTCGACTCCTACTCCAAGGCCCACGGTCGTTGACCGTTTTCTGCGGGCAATTCTATACGTTCGAGAAAGTTTACAATCACAAGTATTACAGAATTAGCTTCGTAAACTTAAATGAATATTTCGTTACCGACGTCCGGTGTAGATCGGAGTATTGGAGCAGCAGGACGTCGTCAGAGCTCGAGATGGTAGATTTCTGGAGCGTGTCGTGGAAGCAGAAGAGAGTATGAAAGTCGCAGTGATTGATTGTTGAAGAAGAGGGTCGAGGGTCCTTTATATAGGGCTGGGGGCGCCCGGGATGCTCGGGGCGCCCCCACGTGGCTTTCGATCCGGCGAGCCCTCTGGTCAAGGCTGATCTCTGCTTCTTCGGGATCACCTTTGACTGGGGCGCCCGACGCGCGCGGGGCACCCGGGTTGACCGGTCAAGGCTTCATCTTCTTCGTGAGGGTGAGCTGCTGCAGCTGCCAGTGGCGTGGCACAGTGGGCGCCCGCGACACGCGGGGCGCCCGACGCGCGCGGGGCGCCCGAAACATCCGGGGCGCCCCCAAATGTGCTGCTGTCGGGGCGTTTACTTGCTCTGCTGACTTTGGGTTGACTCTGGGGTGCCCGAAACATCCGGGGCGCCCTGCTCAGCTACTGCCTCACTCCTTTGAGGCTCTCTGAGCTGCAGAAACACAGTCCTTCGGTCCTGCATCCAGGGTTAGTCCAAAACAGCAATTAATAAGTTAATTTTACACAGCCATGGCTGTCTTGGTTCTGACTTTGGGTCTCCAAAATGGAGCCCTAGGTCGAACCGACGCCTAATGTTCCCTCTAGGGGAACGCTGGAACGCGTCCTCACCTACTCCTCTCGGGAGAATTTACCTGGTGCCAACCGGCTCCTCCAGTTGGACTTTTGCCGACGGTCCTTTGTCAGGTCTTGGATACCGGCAGTCCTTCGCCAGTTGCCTAGCAGTCCTTCGCTAGGGCTTTGATACTGGCAGTCCTTCGCCAGTTGCCTAGCAGTCCTTCGCTAGGGCTTGGATACTGGCAGTCCTTCGCCAGCTGCCTAGCAGTCCTTCACTAGGGCTTTGTATCCTGGCAGTCCTTCGCCAGCTGCCTAGCATTCCTTCGCTAGGACTTTGTCTCTGCACACTTGAGTAATATTGTTAGATCACAAACAAACTTAACTTTGAATCCTTTGCCAATATCAAAACAAGGTTCGATATGGTGCTTCCTGCACCAACAATCTCCCCCTTTTTGATTTATGGCAACACAATTCAAAGTTAAGTATAAACATATAACAGTTAAGAAATGAAGGAGTTATGAACAGTATAAGTGTAACAAAAAAAAATTTATACTCCCCCTAAATCCCTGAATACTTGTGTTATAAAATACTTAACTTAACACTTAAACTTTGACCCTTCCTCCCCCTTTGACATATATCAAAAATAAATATGGGTGAACAAGGTAAAAATTTAAAAAGTTTTGCAAGCCTAAATTTTGTAACATAACTTTTACTTGGCTTTGCAAAAAAGGAATTTTATTTTGGCAAAATTTTGACGCCAAATTTCCAATACTTAGAAAATTGCGGGGTTTGAAAGAAAATTTTCTAAGTTCAGATGATTCAAAATACAGTTAATTTTGAAAAATGATCTTTTGAAATCAAGTACAGTTAATTTTCAAAAATATGAACTTTGAAAAAGCAGGTAAAGTTAATTTTCAAAAATATTGAACTTTGAAAGATAAGAACTTTACTTTTTGAAAGACAGGAGAAAAAAAATAATTTTAGCCTTTTCTCTCCTTTCCAATCTCTCCCCCTTAATGTGAAATTCTTCTCCTTAGCCATATATCAATAAGGAATTTTTTTTAAAAAAAAATTTAAAATTTGTGTATCAGAGCCTATGAGTTTTGAAAACATAAAAATACTTAGCATAATTTTTGAAAGCATAGCAAAAGCTTAACATGCACCAAAACTCCACTTTGAAAGGCATTAAAAAAAATTATTTTTGTAGGCAAGTCTTAGAACACTATTGCCTTGAAAATATTAGTACTTTTGAAAATATTATATTTTGAAAAGTAGAAGTACTTTTGAAAGATATTGTGCATTTTTGAAGATATAAGAAGATTATGCATTAAAAACTATAAGTGCTTTTATAATATTAGAGAAAATTATTTTTTTTTGAAAGCACTTACAAAAGTATTTATCGCATAATATTTTACTTGCATTGGTTACTTTTCCAGTCTGACACAATCCTAGGAAACCTTGTTAACTACAAGGACAGTTTCCTAAGTGTCCTGGAAATTCTCCAACTCATGTAAATACTATTTCCAAAAGAATTTTGAAAAAAATAATAGTATTTTAAAAAAAATTATTTAAGTTTTCAAAAGGATTTTAAACGTGCAGTGCATGAAAACATATAATTCAATAATTCTTTTAATTTAATCTCCCCCTAAACTTGACCCAGTCCTAGGAAGCTTGTTGACTACAAGCGATCTTCCTCTGAGTCTTAAGGTTTGATTTAAATTATAAGAATTGTCTAATAACAAAAAATAATTAATAAACACATTTCAGAAATTCTTCTCTTGACTCAAACTCCTCCTAAATTTGACACATCCCAGGAGTCCTTATGGATCATGAAGTGGACCTTCCTCTGTGTCTTTAGGGTTTATTAAAATCAAAAGAATAGTTTTGAATATCAGTACGGTAATATAATTTTAGGAAATTCAATTTGAAATGAAGATAATTTTCAAACATAAGCAATTTGAAGGCATAAAACTTCTTCTTTTAATTTGAACTTCCCTTAAATCTGACACAGTCCTTGGAGGCTTGTTGACCACAAGTTAATCCTCCTCTTAGTCTTAGGGTTTGTCAAAATTAAAGGAACAATTTTGAACATGCCTTTTGAGTATGATAATTTTTAAGGAGATAGATTTTTGAAAATATAATTTGGTATGATAACACAATTTTCGAAAACCATTTTGAAATGATAATAATTTTTCAAAGATATTTTGAAAGAAAATTAAAAAGAATAAACCACTCCCCTTTACTATTTAACTCAATCTAATGTCCTAGGGGACTTCAGTGTTATCCATGTTTGACTATGTTGACTAGGTTTGACCAATAATTGACCCAATCAAGTCCTAGACTTTATTTATTGTGATATTTGACATGAAATAAAAGATGTAAAAAAAAAGTAGAGTACAATGAATTAATTTGAAAACAAGAAATAACTTTGAATAACTTTTGAAAGTATATTTTATTTGAAAGAGTAGTGAGTTATGCATTTAGGTCCTAGATGTCTCACCCAGTACTACATGATCAAGCATGTTAACCTTAAGGGTTTTTGTGAGACAGGTTTTAGTAGAAGATTTATTTTGAAAAGACCATGAATAAATTTAAAGAGTTAAATTAATTTTTTAAACACAATTTAAATTTATTTTGAAAAAAGATATTTGAATCTAAAATTAACTGAAAATTTGTGTTAGATTCGAATTTAACAAAAAATAATTTGAATTTGAATTTCAAAAATTGGCTTCCAGGTCTTGGCGAGGCACTAGGCCTTCTTTGGCCGTAGCCTTATGGGATCATCCACCCTTTCCTTGACAAAGCCTTTTAATGAAATTTCATTTTCAAAATTATTCTTTGAAAAATTTCTGGTCTAACTAGTTTGGGTCTTGGATCGGTAGCTTCGGCTAGTTCCGCCAAATTGGCTTCCCTAACGTACTATCATCTCACCTCCACCCAATACTATGTTGTCCAAATTTCAGTTAAACTATTTTGTCCTAAAACTAATCAATCCTAATTTTAACCAAAAAAAAAATAAAATAAAAAGAAACATACAGTTAATGCAAAAATTATCTAAGTTACATCATAATCGTAATAATATTCTGGATTATCAAAAACAGCAATATTATGAATTAAATTTGCTAACACATTAGCCTTAACTGATTTATAAGATTCAATCATATTATTCATGGTAAATAATGGATTTTGAAATATTGTAAATTTACCTCTTGATTCCCGATTGGGAATCTCCCCCTTGATTCTAGCCATCTTTCTTTTGATTGATTGTTCTTTCGGCATTTTGTAGTGGTTGTGAGCCATTCGGACCCGTTTCCGAGGATCTCCTTCTTCATCGTCAAGTTCTGAGTCGGACTTAGGTACTGGTTTAGGCCTCTTTTGCAGTTTTCTTGGAGTTTTCCCTGCAATAGAATTTATACCTTCCTCGACCATTACAGTATCTATTTGATTATTTAATTCTAATTTTGAACAGAATTCAAAATTTGTTACCGTCTCAGTCAATTTGTCTTCTGATTCTAGTTCGACTTTGGATTCGAGTTCAGTCTCTGACTCGGCTATTTGTACTTGGACCGAAAGGACAAGATAACTTACCTGATCTTCTTCTTCATCTGAGATCTCTTGATGAAGGTCAATCAGTTTTTCCCAGATTTCTTTAGCACATCTGAAGGATCCGACCCGCTTCAATTCTTCATTGGTTAGGCCACACTGTAGGATTGCAGTAGCCCTTGCATCGGACTCAATCTTCCTCAGAGTTGGTTCGTCCAATTTATCCCAGGCGATCAACTTTCCATCTTCTGTAGGTGCTGAAAACCCTGTTTGGATCATCATCCATAAATCCAGATGGGTCTTTAGGTGAGATTCCATTAGGCTCTTCCAGGTTCTGAAGTTCTCGCCACAGAATAGGGGTGGACGGACACTATTCCATTCTTGATTGGCCATTAGTTTAAATCTTGCACACAATAAAAAACAGAGATGTACCAAGACTTGGTCTTGGATTAGTAGTGCGGGAGCAACAAAAAAATATTGCACGAATTTCGAGGGAAAATATTAAAATAATAATATTTTTTTTTTAGAAAATGTTGATTTTAACAATTTTGATTAATGAAGAAAAAGTAAGAGAAAAAAAATTTCTCGAATTAAGGTAGCACGAATTTCGAGGAAAAATATTAAAATAATAATAAAAATTTTATGACAAATTTTCACAAATTGATTCTTTTATCAATTCTGACTTATAGTGAAAAAATGAGAATTCAGAATTGAAAAAGGCGTAAGGATATTTTAAATACACTCACAGATATTATTTATTTAAAAAAAATAAAGCAAAAAAAAATCCGAAAAGAAATTTCAAAGTGGTGGTTGCACCAACTTTGAATAACCCCGCTCTGATACCACTTGTTGGATCGAGAAATGCGAGAGAGGGGGGGTGAATGTCGCAAATCGTTCGGATTTAAAAAGAGTTAGTGCGCAGCGGAAATAAGACACAAAAACAATGCTAACACGGTCGTTTTACTTGGTTCGGAGCCTGTGTCGACTCCTACTCCAAGGCCCACGGTCGTTGACCGTTTTCTGCGGGCAATTCTATACGTTCGAGAAAGTTTACAATTACAAGTATTACAGAATTAGCTTCGTAAACTTAAATGAATATTTCGTTACCGACGTCCGGTGTAGATCGGAGTATTGGAGCAGCAGGACGTCGTCAGAGCTCGAGATGGAAGATTTCTGGAGCGTGTCGTGGAAGCAGAAGAGAGTATGAAAGTCGCAGTGATTGATTGTTGAAGAAGAGGGTCGAGGGTCCTTTATATAGGGCTGGGGGCGCCCGGGATGCTCGGGGCGCCCCCCACGTGGCTTTCGATCCGGCGAGCCCTCTGGTCAAGGCTGATCTCTGCTTCTTCGGGATCACCTTTGACTGGGGCACCCGACGCGCGCGGGGCGCCCGGGTTGACCGGTCAAGGCTTCATCTTCTTCGCGAGGGTGAGCTGCTGCAGCTGCCAGTGGCGTGGCACAGTGGGCGCCCGCGACACGCGGGGCGCCCGACGCGCGCGGGGCGCCCGAAACATCCGGGGCGCCCCCAAATGTGCTGTTGTCGGGGCGTTTACTTGCTCTGCTGACTTTGGGTTGACTCTGGGGCGCCCGAAACATCCGGGGCGCCCTGCTCAGCTACTGCCTCACTCCTTTGAGGCTCTCTGAGCTGCAGAAACACAATCCTTCGGTCCTGCATCCAGGGTTAGTCCAAAACAGCAATTAATAAGTTAATTTTACACAGCCTTGGCTGTCTTGATTCTGACTTTGGGTCTCCAAAATGGAGCCCTAGGTCGAACCGACGCCTAATGTTCCCTCTAGGGGAACGCGTCCTCACCTACTCCTCTCGGGAGAATTTACCTGGTGTCAACCGGCTCCTCCAGTTGGACTTTTGCCTGACGGTCCTTTGTCAGGTCTTGGATACCGGCAGTCCTTCGCCAATTGCCTAGCAGTCCTTCGCTAGGGCTTTGATACTGGCAGTCCTTCGCCAGCTGCCTAGCAGTCCTTCGCTAGGGCTTGGATACTGGCAGTCCTTCGCCAGCTGCCTAGCAGTCCTTCGCTAGGGCTTGGATACTGGCAGTCCTTCGCCAGCTGCCTAGCAGTCCTTCGCTAGGGCTTGGATACTGGCAGTCCTTCGCCAGCTGCCTAGCAGTCCTTCGCTAGGGCTTTGTATCCTGGCAGTCCTTCGCCAGGTGCCTAGCATTCCTTCGCTAGGACTTTGTCTCTGCACACTTGAGTAATATTGTTAGATCACAAACAAACTTAACTTTGAATTCTTTGCCAATATCAAAACAAGGTTCGATATGGTGCTTCCTGCACCAACAGAATATATCGCCATGGGAGAGAGTGTATCACAATTGTTATGGATGATTCATACCTTAGAGGACTATGGATTGAGTTACAAGGGTGTGCAAGTGTTATGTGATAACATAAGCACAATTAACTTAACCAAGAATCCAGTCCATCATTCTAGGACCAAACATATTGAAGTAAGACACCACTTCATTAGGGATCATGTAGCTAGGGGAGATATTGTACTCTCTCATGTGGAGTCCAAGTCAAACCTAGCTGACATTTTCACTAAACCACTTCCCGAAAACGAATTTAGTTTTCTAAGACGGGAGTTGGGAATGTGTCGCGCTTCATGATTTTCAAAATGCATTAAAACCCTTCATGATTATTTCAAATTGTTAGGAAACAATTGGGTAATCTTGGGAACATCTCACACAAACTATAAGGTTCACCAAAACGTTTTTGTTTGCTAGATATGGGGTGAGATGTTAGGATCGACTCAATTTCTCAAAATGTCAATGCATCCCTTGAGAAATTGAGTTGACGAGATAATAATCACTTCGGTGACCAAGTATGGGGAAAACCAATGCATAGCATATGTGTATTTGGCTCCATGATCATACTTGGACATTCCAATCAAGGAAACTTGATTGGAACATTGGATTTGACTCAAACTTAGTTGAAATTGTTTGAATGATTGTTGTTTGAGTTTGATTCCATTTGTATGGATCAAAGTGATTGTTGAACCTATAAGGACTTTTGATTCTTCTTAAGGGATCAATTCTAGTCATGAGATCATGTCCGAGTATGATAAACTTCATCAGATCTCGTTGGAAAGTTTTAGAAATTCTGAAACTGAATATTTCAGATCGTATCAGTGAGTATCAGGAACCCTGATCGGTCACCAGACCGATCAGGCATAGGGCTGATCGGTCTCTGGACCGATCTGGCTTCTTCCTGTGATGTTCGTCCCTGGACTGATCAGCGAGACAAGCAATGCCCTTCGGGAATTTTAATCAAGTGTTCTGAGCTAGCCTGGATCGGTCCCCAGACCGATCTGGCACCCTATGGTGATCGGTCCACAGACCGATCAGGGAGCTCAGAGATTTCTCTCCAAGCCTATGATCGTGTCCTGATCGATCTGCCGACCGATCAGGATCTCTCCTGATCGGTCATCCGACCGATCAGGCACTGGTCAGTCCGATCAGGCGATAGCCTGATGGGTCTGGGCGCTATCAGATCGAACGGTGATCCGTTCAAACGCATTAAATTGCGGTTGGTGGACCGATCCACCAACCGATTAACTTCGCGAAACACCTTCATCTCCTGAACCCTAGCACCGAAAAACCCCTCTTGTGCAACCCTGTGTGTGCGAGAAGGACTCCTGCGTGTTCTTCTTCCTCACGTGAGCGTGAGTGTGAAGGGTTCTCGGAGTTTTGTGCGCGTCCTTCTCTCGCCGAAACTCTCTGCTACCATCTCTTGCGCCGAGAGCACCCTTCCGCGCAAGCTTTCTGTTGTCGATCTCCAAGAACTACTCCAATGGCACCAAAGTAAGTTTTTGCTTTGGTTTTTCATTCAAATCAGTCTATAATGCTTGTTTGTGAAGCTAATCATGTTTTGGCTCTTGTTCTTGCTGTGGTGCTGTGATCTTTCTGTGGTTGCTGTGACCCCCCTTCTTCTCACCATATGATCAAATTTCTCCTTGATTTAATTTCTAACTCTTTGATTGGGTGTCATCTTCTATGATCAAATCATTCTTTCCCTTTTACTCTTGATCAAATGTGTTACCTTGCATTAACTGATTGGGTCTTATCTGTGTATGACAAATTCAACCCTTTAGAAAGCCTTCTAAGGGAAAGGAGGTTTTAGAGGGCAGTTCAAGGGGGAAGACTTCTTCGTCATCTACATCTTCTCAAAGGCCTCCACCACCGCAACATACTCGGTTTCAGAGTATTAGTCTTGCTCTCAAATTCCAGTGTTACAATTTCAAGTTAATGCCATGTCGAACTATCGACCATTCCTTCATCTATGAACATTGCCCAACCATCCGACACATTATCACACATTATAATCTCCAATCTATTCTTTATCTTGAGAGACCAATCAACCTTGACTTGGTCTCTGAATTCTATAACAACATGGTGTGTGGAGAGGGCACTGGGTGGAGGACCCGTGTGGCCGGTATTGATCTTGAATTCAATCGATCTATTTTCACTAATTTTCTCGGCTGTCGCAGGTCAAACAATGATTTCTTTCTCTACCCTTTTCCTCCTAATCCCCTTCCAGTTCCCTTCAATAGAGTGACTCCCGATTCCATCTACGAGTACTTTCTAGGCCATCCCAGGCCGGAGGGTTCTGGTGAGCGCACCCGTGACTTTTCCACTTTCCCTGCTCTTCGTCTCTCCCCTGTTGATTATGTGTTGTTTAAAATCATCACCAACTGTCTCCTTCCAACTACTTCGAAGCACCTTGATGAGATTCAACCATTCCACTGCTTGATGCTCTACGGGATGCATCAGCAGTTAGACTTTGACCCAGTAGCTTCGGTCTATTTCTCTATCATCGTCCACAGTATGCCGTTATCCCAATCAGTCTATATGTCATTCGGTCATATTATCACTGCCTGGCTGGAGTCAGTTGGCATCGACGTTTCACAGGGCCGCATTGTGCCGATGATTCGACAGGACTGTCGTCTGGATCGTCGCATTCTTGCTCAGTCCGTCATTGTTCTTGGGACCGCGGGGCTGAGATGGAAGGATCGCAGTCGTACAAGGGAGCTACCGAGAGCAGCTCATGACCAGAGGCTGCCGGCTACTACTGCAGATTATGATGAGTGGGCTCCTGATCTACGCTGGCAGGTTGCGGAGATAGAGAGGATGATGGAGCACGAGTTACACATTTCCGAGCTCTGGCGACAAGAGGTCCTTCCGAGTTTCAGTCCTTTGATCGCCGTCTTGATGTACTAGCATCTGATGTCTCTGAGATGAGCTCGCTCAAGGACAGATGGTATGAAGAGTGGTATCATCATTCTTTTCCTGATGGTGCGTCTCCCAGTGGCCCTGATTGTTGTTTTGGTGTTGACATCGATTTTAGTTTAGGTGGATGATCATTGATTATGATTAAGTCTTGATCGGGGATCAGGCATGACATGGATTATGATTAAGTCTTGATCGGGGATCAGGCATGGTATGGAAAATCCTAGTCTGGAGGGCTAGGTGTTGGAAAATCCTAACTTGGAGGGTTAGGTGTGAAAAATCCTAGCTTGGAGGGCTAGGTGTTGGGAAAATCCTAATTCGGAAGGGTTGGGTGAAAAGTCCTAACTTGGAGGGCTAGGTGAAAAGTCCTAACTTGGAGGGTTAGGTGCAAATTCGCATCCTGGAGAATTAGGTGAAAAAGTCCTGGCTTGGAGGGTCAGGTGCCTAGCTTGGAGGGCTAGGTTGGATGATGTTCTAACTCGGAAGGGTTGGGTGAAAAGTCCTAGCTTGGAGGGCTAGGTGAAAAGTCCTAGCTTGGAGGGCTAGGTGAAAAGTCCTAACTTGGAGGGTTAGGTGCAAATTCTCAACTTGGAGAGTTAGATGGAAAAATCCTTAGCTTGGAGGGCTAAGGTGGATGAATTCCTAGCTTGGAGGGCTAGGGTTGAGTCTCTGGATCGGTCTGGTGACCGATCAGGGACGTTGGCACGCTGCTCCTTAGTGGATCGGTCTGGTGACCGATCCAGCTATGTCTGATCGGACTGGTGACCGATCAGGGAGCGCACAGTGAGATTGGGAATCTACTGTGTGGCTCCTGATCGGACCGGTGACCGATCAGGGAGCAGGCTGCTTCCTTGCTGCCTTGCTCCTGATCGGTCTGGTGACCGATCAGGGAGCAGACGGTGAGTGAGTTCCCCTGCTAATCAAAGTTCTGGATCGGTCCGGTGACCGATCAGGGATCTTGGATCTGATTAAAAAATCACTGTTCATCTGCCCTGATCGGTCTGGGTGACCGATCAGGCGTGTATAGCTGCGAGAGCTGGGAATCCCAGCGAAGCAGTAGATCGGTCTGGTGACCGACCCACACGCCCTGGATCGGTCCGGTGACCGATCACTTTAATTCAAATTCCACTGTCAGACGTGGTCAGAGCGTCTGATCGTATCCGATTTGCTGATGTTTGCTTCTGATATTTGATCTACTGTATGATTTGCTGCTCTAACAGTCTGATTAAGCTACAGGTGACAGGGGAGGATTCAAACACTCAAGGAGAGGTCAACGGAGGCTTTCCTTGGAGCAGGTTTGTTCGATTCTCATTTCAGGTTGCAACGGCCGAGCTGCAGACTGGAGCCGAGACTGGGGCTTGGCTGAGGGGATCTCAGGAAAACCAGAGAGGGCTCAGTGGTAGCTGACGTTGGCAGCAAGGTAGCTGGAGGCTACGGAGGATACTGTCACCTGATGCTGAGTGGAGAAAGAAAAGGGCGGATTTTGGCTTCGTGGAAGCAGAGTTCTCAAACTTGTGTTCTTGCCGCTCCTTGTGTTCTCCACAACTGCTTGCTGCGTTCTTGAATCTGTCATTACTTTGAGCAAGCGATCGCGAAGCAATCAGTCTTTACTTGAGCGCTTGAAGGAGAGAACAAGTAGCTTGGAGTCTGACAGTGGGAAGACACGGAGAAGAGTTCTTGCGTGAGATCGCCACTGGGTGGAGCTCAGGGAAGCTAGCTGTGTTCTACTTCCGGCTAAGTGTTTGAGTAAGATCTTTCTCGTAGTTTCTTTGTGCTTAAACTCTATCCTGATTGAAACGCTGTGGAGAGGTTTCTCCACCGAGAAGGAGGTTGCATTATATCCGGTGAAACCGGGGCTTGATCTGCCGACGATCAAGGGATCGCCCACCTTAAGGGCACGCCAAGGAGTAGGGGCAAGTTCTCCCCGAACCTTGTAAACCCTCTTGTTAGCGTTCTTGGCAGTTGCTGTTGTTTGATCTCATTTCGGTTTAAGCTTACTGCACTTCCAGTTTCTTTTGTTTCTTCGGCTGCTGTGCTACTGATAACTTAAGTGCAGAGAAAATCTCAAAAGCGCAAGTTTTAGTATTTGGCTATATTCACCTCCCCTCTCTAGCCATCTCGTTTCCAACACTATGGACAATCCACATGGCTTGAGGAAAAATTTAAACAAAAAATTTAAAATAGATCATCTTTCTTCTCATCCATTTTAATAATAATAGAATATTATTATAATTATCTCATCATTTTAATAATGATAGAAGATTAAAATTGATGAGGTGCTATATTATTACTGAATCTAATAGAAGAAAATAATAGTGAAAAAAGTAATAATATTTTTTAAAATGAATAAATTAAAAATATGAACACCTTCATTCACCCTGAGTGAAAATAATTATTTTATTTATAATTTTCTTTTAAAAAATAAAAATATTTTATCATCAATTAATTCTTTAACATGTCATTCAAGCCTGACTTTATTTTCAAATTTGCCATGCTAAATCTATATCTGAGATCTTTAGCCTGCTCATATATCTAACACTTGATATTTTGCTTTAATAGAAGTGTGCAATGCTTGAAAACCTAACAGTAAGCTTCTATGATGGTCTCTTCCCATAAGAATATATACTACACTTGATCCTAGCCAAAAGATCTTGCCAAAAGATCGAGAAATGTATGAGTTGAGTTTCTTTAATAATTTTTGTTCGTTTCTATAATTACTCTGTGTGTAATTCGCCTTGGTAGCTTCGGATGCGGGACTATCATATTTATTATTTCAATTCAAGGAATGCTAAAGACCATGATTTCATTAAAATTAAATTACATGTATTTTTATGATACATTATTGTAATCATTATTGTATTATCTTTGATGAATTTGATAAATTATTTTCTAAAATTTTAATTTTGAATTAAGATTTAATTTTTTTAAAGATTAATAATTATAGATTTATATTTTTAAAATTTATGATTTTATTTTTTTTGAATTTTTAGAATTTGAAAGATAAAAAATTAAAATTACTAATAAGTCTTGAAATTATTGTAGGTATGAAAAAAAGAATATTAATATAATTTAATTTTGTACTTTAATA
This sequence comes from Boesenbergia rotunda, assembly GCA_024364735.1. Classification (NCBI taxonomy): domain Eukaryota; kingdom Viridiplantae; phylum Streptophyta; class Magnoliopsida; order Zingiberales; family Zingiberaceae; genus Boesenbergia; species Boesenbergia rotunda. The sequence continues at coordinate 54,204 of JAGFNQ010006944.1, forward strand.
AATCAAGATAGTTGATTAGTAAAGAGTTCAATTTTTTTATTAAATAGCAAAATATATATATATATATATATATATGGACTTGAATAAGTTGGCAATTTTTTTCCCCCTAAAACATATTAGGGTATTCCCTTAAGTTAACCAGAAGAAACGAAGAGTCAAATAATTACTGTCTTTTTCGTTTGGAACGACTCAACTACGTACCAACTACCGGACGCCGGTTGGTTTGATCTGTGCGACCGCCACTTCTTTTCCCAATGTCCGCTCTTCATCTATAAATTCAAGCCAGTGGAAACGTTCAATGGAGGAAATCAATATTCGTTGCAGCTCTCATAGTGCGCTAGCTTCTAATTATCATGGCGGTACGCATATCCCCTGCTTCCTGGCTCAGGAATTCAGCAGGCATGGTATTCTCCTTCATCCTCAGTTTGCTGCTCTTTCTGTCACCGGAGAGAGCTGCAGCCCAAGCTCAAGCTCCGGCTCCTCAACCTCAATCTCGAGCAAGGACTGATCCAGTTGAAGGTAAAGCTTTCTTTTTATTTTTTTTATTATTATTATTATGTCATCTTGTCTTGTGATCTATTGCTATTGGGTTGAGATCGGGATGGGCGGGCTCCCCGGCGTGAAGCAGAGCACCTCAAGTAGATCGATCAGATGTGAGTTGGTTCGTTCTTATTGAGTTGGCTCCTCGTGGGTTGAGCAACGAAAGGGCTTGGGGACACCTGGTGAGAAGTTAATTTGGCTGCAAAAGCATTAGGAAAATTGAGAATATCGAAAAGAGTTAGAAGGGAGGTTGAGAAGGACCTCGAGGACAACTCCTCCGATGCTCCAATCACACCTCCAACAAAGAGAAGAAGATGAAAAAGTAGGCTCATAGAAAAAATGTATTGTGCGCGACCTTCGTCCGCGTGTGCAAGGACCTGTTTTTATATCAGTTTGGGAGGGTGGCCGGGGGTAGTCCTCACTGGGCATTCCGCGTGCTTCCTGCATGTTAGCTCACGTCCCTGAACGTGTTCACGTCGCGTGCGTCTACCCACATCCTTATCGGTACCATTTTCCTCACGGCATGTTTGTCCTTTGTGGATGGACTGATAATTAGTAATATAATCATTTTAAAATTTAGGAATCAAAATTTAATATAATCAGTATACTCATCTTCTCCATATGTTAATCATAGCATATAGGCTAGTAGTTATTATGATTTATCTCTTCCGTGTTAACCCTGAGACGAATTGATGGGGGCGCTAGGAGGAACGAATCACCTTTTGTCATCTTATTTGTCCCTTTGGTCAAGCCCCTCATGTGTGTCTACTCATATGGGCGTTATCTTCTTAAGATTTGAGAGTTAAAATATGACAAAGTCAGTATGTTCGCCTTCGCCACGTGGTAGTCACAGTATTCGAGCTAATAATCTCTATGATTTACCTCTTCCGCTTTGGGATAGATTGGAAGGGTCGCTGAGGACGAACAAATATTTTTTGCCACCTTATTTAATTTGTCCCTTTGGTCGAGTCTTCAATCGAATTTAACTCAAGTTGAACTATGAGTGTGTGACTCCATCTTTTAGTGATGGTTTGATCCGAGCTCGGTCTTAAATCAGGCTGGGTTGATCTGAGCTCAATTTTGAGTCGAGCTGACTTGACTCGAACACAGTCACAAGTTGACTGGACTTTTCATTGATCAAGCCCTGGGCCCATGACTTGGGTTGACGAATCTTGAACCCGTCACCACCCCCATCATCTTGCCTGCATGACTGGTCTTAACATTAGGAGTCGCTTTGGATCAGATCGAGTCCGGTTGCTTTGTCTTAGCTGAGGAGGTTCTATTCGGTAATGCAGAATCCAACAAGTAGCGAGAATAAATCGTTCTAAGCGAATCTTGTCTCTTTGCTTCAGTGAATCGAAAGGTTGGGCTTAAAGATCGTTAAATGGAGTCGAACGCAGAATTTGCCCTAACTGCGATCTAGCATTCCGTAGCTTCAATATGACAACACGTCGCTCTTGCTCAATGGAATCCGGGGATGCGAGGAGTTAGGACGCTATCGGCAGAGTTCATCCACTTTCCTAAGTCAAATTAAAGAACGGGAGAGAATGAAGAAACACTGGGGATTGATTGAAACCTATACTAAGGATCCTTCTCTCAATGGACATCAGTCCCCTAGTTTAGTCCTAAACATCCTGAATTCAAGTTGATTAATAGTTAAGCTTAGATCCTCATCATTCAGTTTGCGTCTTTCTTTGGACCTAGTTCGTCAATCATATTTCTCGTTGGTGTATTATGTTAATCAGACATAGTCGATCATTACAGATCTGTTAGTTTTGCTTTAGTATGCTAAAAAGAGTTAATGTTAATTACAGGGGTAGGATTGATGTTATCTTGTCCACAACTTCAACAATTTTTTATTGATTCTGAATCTTATTTTCTCTAGTATCATGTTGGTGTAAGCCCTAAGAAGTCAATCAAGAGTTGATTGACTTAGGTCATAAAGTATCATATTTATTAACAAAGGCAAAGTTTAGTTATTATATTTACTTTATGCTTGTGCCAGCTGAATAAATATAATAATGTCATAGAATAGTAGGTTCTAATATACAACACATTAATTGGATGCATTGATTGTGAGAGGTTGAACACTAATCTTAACTATTCCTAGTCAAACATTAATATACAAGAACAATATTAATGCATTGAGATTAGCATGTAAGTCAATTGATGACTTGATCTCACAAGTTATGGATATGGGATATCACGTTAACGCATAGGTATATATATTGGAGAATATATATACTGAGTTGACTCGCCATGAGAAAGTTTCATGGATCGTTATATGAGTATCATAAACTTTCTCATGTGACTATTAGTATGAATAGTCCTTAGACCTGAAGTCACTACAATTTCTTACATAAGAAGTTGTGTATTTTGGTATCGTCAAACGTTACCCGTAACAGGGTGGACTATAAAGGCGATCACTGGGTATGTAACAAATTATGCGGAGGGATGTGAGCGATGTAAATGAGATATATCCCTCCCATATGACGGGAGTGATATCTGTGAGTCGTTTGATCGAGTAGGACTATTAAAATGCATGATCATGCTCAAATGAGTCAATATGAGTGAGTCTACTTGGGGATCAAAAAACACAAAATTGATCAGAGGATGACATGATCTATGCCTTGATTAATCTAGATATCGAGGATAGAAGGATAAAGTCATACATTATAATAGACATGAAAATGTTATGTCGGATCTCAACATTTTTGTCACTTGGGTAGCAATGATGCATTGCTAGATGTCACTCATTATTTATGTATCTAAAGTGATTTAGATACATTGTCAACGTTATGAGAACCTATTGGGTCACACACAAAAGACACGATGTCTCAGAGATAAATTGATTTTAGTTTGACTAAAATGTGATTCGAAATTGGATTATTTGAGTTATACTCAAGTGAATCCAATTGGATTGAGGGATTGAGTCTAATCCGAGTTAAACTCATTTAACTTAGACTCAACTCTTAATTATGGATAATATTCATTAAAAGGTTTAATGAAATATTATTGGAGAGGAAGGCTAAAGGGCATTTTATTCATTAGATGAATAGAATATTGAGAGTCTCAAGGGATACTAAGAGACTGTTGGATCGAGAGAAACGATAGAGGGGGGGGGTGAATATCGTTAAACGCTTTTCGGATGAAAACTAGAGCAAGTACGCAGCGGAATAAAATCAATCGCGAACACAGGTAGTTTTACTTGGTTCGGAGCCTAGGTCGACTCCTACTCCAAGGCCCACGGTCGTTGACCGTTTTCTGCGGGCAATTCTATAAGTGCGCAAAACGTTTACAGAGAGATATTACAAAAGCAGTATAGTAAACTTAAAAGTAACTCTTCTTTTACCGACGTCCGATGTAGATTGAATTTTCGGAGCAACGGGACGTCGTCGGCGCTTGAGTCTCGAGTCGGGAGGTTTCCGGAGCAGAGCGCGGGAGCAGAAGAGCGTGATTGCGTTGAATGAATTGTTGTTCGAAGCCTTGGGGTCGAGGGCCTATTTATAGCCCCTGGGGGCGCCCGGGACGTCGGGGCGCCCCCCCCCCCCCCCCCCCCCACGTGTCAGCCGATCCGCTTCCGTCTCGGTCAGCTCTGATCCCTTAAAACTCGGGATCAGGCTTTGACGGGGGCGCCCTGAACGCTGGGGGCGCCCGGGTTGACCGGGTCTCTTCTTATCCGTTGGCTTCGATGGGATCTGCTTCGTTAGCTTCACCTGGGGGCGCCCGGACCATCCGGGGCGCCCGGGAGCAGCGGGGGCGCCCGGGAGCACGGGGGCGCCCTGCCCATGAGCTGCAGACGCAGTTCCTTTGCTTCAACTGTTTGTGTTCACCTTGGGGGCGCCCGGGACACTCCGGGCGCCCTACTCAGCCTTTGCCTCACTCCTTTGAGGCTCTCTGAGCTGCAGACACTCGTTCCTTCGGTCCTGCATCCAGGGTTAGTCCAAAACAATATAAAACAATAAGATGTTAGTTTATACAGCCTTAGCTGTCTTGGTTATGACTTTGGGTCTCCAAAATGGAACCCTAGGTTGGACCGACGCCTACTGTTCCCTCGACGGGGAACGCGTCCTCACCTACTCCTCTCGGGAGAATATACCTGATGCCAACCGGCTCCTCCGGTTGGACTTTTGCCTAGCGGTCCTTCGCCAGGTCTTGGATACCAAGCTGTCCTTCGCCTGGTGCCTAGCATTCCTTCGCCAGGTCTTCAGTCCCAAGCTGTCCTTCGCATGGTGCCTAGCAGTCCTTCGCTAGGACTTTTTACCCTGGCATTCCTTCGCCAGTGCCTAGCAGTCCATCGCTAGGACTTTTTACCCTGGCATTCTTTCGCCAGTGCCTAGCAGTCCTTCGCTAGGACTTTTTACCCTGGCATTCCTTCGGCAATGCCTAGCAGTCCTTCGCTAGGACTTTTTACCCTGCACACTTGAGTAGCATGTTAGATGACAAATAAAACTTAACTTTTGAACTCTTTTGCCATTATCAAAACTCAGGTTCGACTTGGGTGCTTTCTGCACCAACAATCTCCCCCTTTTTGATTTATGGCAATCCTGGTTCAAAAAGTTAAGTTAATCAGAGCAAGTAAAAATTAAATTTTGTTCTCTCCCCCTGGAAGGAATCTCCCCCTAGATTTTTCAAAGCTTCGTGGGGTTTTTGAAAATAAATTCTAAGTTTAAGGATGGATTTTTACTTAGAATAATTTTTAACAGAAAATAATTTTGGTTGTCTATCTTGTAGAATATTTAAGTTTCAATACTTAGAAAACTTAAGAAGGATTCTGAAAAACTTAAGTTTGAGTACTAAGGAAAATTTTGACGCCTTAAGTTTAAAGTACTCAAAGAAGTTTTGAAAACTTTAAGTTTTAAAGTACTTAGTGAAATTTGAAAAACTTAAGTACTTAGGAGTACTTTAGGGAAGTTTTGAAAAACTTAAGTACTTTAAAAAAAGTTTTGAAAAACTTAAGTACTTAGAAAAGTTTTAAAAGGCTTAAGTACTTAGAAAAGTTTTGAAAGGCTTAAGTACTTAGAAAAGTTTTTTTTAAAAAACTTAAGTACTTAGACAAGTTTTGAAAAACTTAAGTACTTAGGAAAGGTTTTAAAAAACTTAGTACTTTTGAAAAATTTAGTACTTTTGAAAAACTTAGTATTTTTGAAAAATTTAGTACTTTTGAAAAATTTAATTAAGTACTTTTTGAATAAAGGATAGAGTTTGAGTTAGAGAAAAAAATTTTAAACTCTCTCCTTTCCTATCTCTCCCCCTTTGCCATATATCAAACACAAATAAATACAGCAGAAACAGAATAATTAAATTGCATAAGGGAAATAACTTGCTGTACTGAACCAATTCATGATGAGAATTAAATCAAATCAGTTTCAATTTCCTCTTTTAGGGACCTGTCTAACCCAATTGGCTACTTACTAACTGTTATAAACAGTAGTTTTCGCTAGGGTTAGTCAAGTTAAGTGTTCTGTTCAAGTTAGATTTTCTAAACTTGACACTTAACTTGATTACTGTGTAAGTTGTATTTAGTGCCCCAATTACTGCAGATGCACTGACTTAAAGCATCTTGAATTAAGGCAAAGACCTAAGCATCCCAACCCTTTCTAAGTTATCAATCAAAAGTACCCTAAGGTGCTTGTGAGATGCTGGCTTCTAAATCTATAGGTGCATGCAGTTCTAGGGTTAGGGCCTAGGCTAAGTCCGTTTTCGAAAAAACCCTAGTTTTGAAAGGGATAGTTTTGAAAATAAAACTAAGTGAAAAACTTTAGTTTAAAACTTTTCAAAACTGAATAAAAGCTGATTTTGAAAGCATTTAAAAATTTCTTTAAAACTGATTTGAGTAAGAAAACCAATAGTAGACTGAACCTATTCTACCAAGCATATTAAAGATCAGATACTCAAGTCAAATAAGTAGTCAAACAAAATAGGTTAACTGGTCAAACAGAGGTCCAGTAGAGTCAACCATGAGTCAAGTTTTAGTTATTTAGTACAATGCTGAAAATAGTTTAACTATGAAGAAGGGCCAGGGTGGTCAGATGAGCCAGGCTGCCATGATCGAAATAGTGCCATCATCTCGTGATACTGTGCGTCTCTGGTCTCCCTCTCAGCTCTAAGGGCGCTCATATACCCAGTGTAGTAGCCCAGATTTGTCTCCATATCTTCGGCATGATTTGCCTCCACTTCCTCTCGGAGGCTTTGGACATGTATCTCCAGCCGTGTCACTCTCTCGTAGAGTGTCGGTGGAGGGGGCTCGTCTATGTGTGCTCGGACCTCTGCTGCCAGATCTGCAACGTCAACGTCTACCTCCTCGTCGGAGTCGATCTGCGCTCCGGCTCGCTATCGTCTCCAAGTCAAAACCCCGGTGGCCGATACATCTATACCAGCTAAAGAGAAGTTCCTAAATCCTATCTCGTCAAAATCGGTCATCTCGGTTATTTCACCTACGGTAATGTCACTACCGTGGTGATGAAGGATAGAGGTGATGATGTGGCAGAAGGGGGTGCGTACCCGACCCTGAGTCGTGACACTGGAGGCATGTAAGATAGCGTGGAACATGTGAAGGCCAATGCCAATGTCTAGATGATGGATCAGGGCATACAGAAGGAAAGTATGGAAGGGTCGCATGGTCGTGACATCCCTAGTGGATAGTGGTAAGATGCATCGGACCAGAACTCTGTACAGGGCGTAGTCCTGGACCTGAAGGTCAATGGACTGGAATCGTCTATCTGCGGGGAGTCTAGCTTCCCTATAGAAATAGGAGTGGAGAGTGTCTAGAGTAATGTGAGAGTAGGGAGGATCAAATGGAGGATTCCTAGGTGGATAACAACAAAAGGTGGACTGGGAGGGTCGTAGTCCAAGGAATCGATTTAGTAAGGTAGGGGTGATCGACAGGGGTATCCCTTGAACTGTAGTGTTAAACATGAGATCGTTCTGTCTAACTATGTTATTATAGAATTCGACACATAAAGATGTATTAATCGAATGAGTGCAGAATACTAGATTATCTAGTTGATAAAAGTTTATGACATTTATGGCTAAAGGACAAGATTGGCTAAAAAAATGTCTATTAAGATAGCTAGTTTTGATAGGCTTGTAAGTCGTTTGAGCAAACTTATTACACAGTTCTAGAGTCGGGAACCTAGGATCGAGACTCGGTTCGGTACCGGGGTTCGCTTGGTTTGCTCGGCGTTTTCTAAGTTGAGAAACATGCATTTATAAGAAATGAATTAAGAAAATAATTCTAAATGCAAAAGGAATTAGGAAAGTAATTCTAAATGCATAAAACAAATCATACCGGGGAGGCATGGTTGAGATTGAGGAAGCATAAGTGTCACTTGATCTTCTTGGAAGGAAGGAAGGGAGGAAGGAGGATGGTTTTTGGTGTGGGAAGAAGAGGGGGTTCGGATGCCTTTTTATAGGTAGGTTATTGGGGGCGCCCGGGAGCTCCCGGGACAGTGGTCTCTGCCTTTGGCAGTGACTAGGGCTATTGGGGGCGCCCGCAGTGGTCCGGGCGCCCTGGTCAAGGGTTAGAGGCAGCTTTTTTGCTTTGAGATAAGATAAAGTCACCGGGGGGGGGGGGGGCGCCCAAGGAGTCACGGGCGTCCGGATCATGTAGTAAGTGACAAATTTGATGTCTTGTCATCGTTTGACCATGGTTTAGTTGGTTTGACCATGGTTTAGTTGGTTTGACTGCTTTGACTATGGTTTGACTGCTTTGACCATGGTTTGACTATGTTGACCTTGGTTTGACTGCGTTGACCATAGTTTGACTACATTTTGAACTACAGGATTAAACCACAACATAGGTATTAAAGGAATTACAATTGTGTTTAATTTTACTGTCTCACCCAAATCTAGGGTTTTCAATCACGTTAGCCTTACAGGTTTTGTGAGACAGGTTTTGATAAAGGAATTTTTTGAAAAACATGATTTATTTTGAAAATCTTAATTAATTTTGAAAACAATTGAATTTATTTTGAAAAGAATGTTTAAATCTACAACTAACTGAAAATTTGTGTTAGATTCGAATTTGACAAAGAATAATTTGAATTTGAATTTGATTTTCAAAAATTGGCTTCCAGGTCTTGGCGAGGCACTAGGCCTTCTTTGGCCGTAGCCTTATTGGATCATCAACTCTTTCCTTGACAAAGCCTTTTAATGAAATTTCATTTTCAAAATTAATCTTTGAAAAATTCTGGTCTAACTAGTTTGGGTCTTGGATCGGTAGCTTCGGCTAGTTTCACCAGTCTAAAGAGACCAAGTATACTTGACCTTATTAGAATTGGTTTCCCTAACGTACTATCATCTCACCTCCACCCAATACTATGTTGTCAAGTTTCAGTTAAGTTTGTTCAGTCCTTAAACTAACCATTCCTAAGTCTAAGCATGGTAAATTGCAGAAATTAAATAAACAATCAGTCAAGCAAATTACAATCAAGAATTAAGTTTTATCTAACAATAAATATAGTTTTTAATTTAGCTCCCCCTGGACTGAAGCCACAGTAATGGTTAGGCAAGATGTGAATCTTGTCCTTGGGGATCCAATACTGATTTGATCCAGTTGGTTTGTTCAGGTACAGTTTAGGTACTCATGCCTGAATTTTATTTCTGGACTGATTCAGTACAGCAAAGTAGGATCTTTGTCTAGATTTGGTTCTATAGCCAAGTCCGGATCGATTTAGAACTGATTTCTGTTTTCCAAGAATCATGTCAAGACCCTTGGAACCAGAAGTGAATCGTTCTAAAGCTGATCTAAGATCCTTAACCTGAGTTTTCAAGGAGGAGTTCTCTTTCTCAAGTTTTTCAACTTGAGTAGAGGTTCCTTCTTGAACCTTCTCAGTTAAGGGTTTAGAGTCAGCTCCCTCTTTCAGGAGTTTTACTTCCTGTCGGAGGGATTCGACTCGGTGTTTAGCTTTCGCCAAATCTCGAGAAAGATAAGATATTAACTCGTTTAATTGACTTTTAGTAAATCCACTTACCTTGATTTCGCCATCTTCTGAAAAGGTCAGTCTGCCGTCGTCCTGTTCTGATTCTGACTCGGTCTCGACTTCTTCTGAGGCTGTTAGTGCGAGTAGGTTCGATTGTGGGACCTCTTCTTCTTTGGAGGAGGACTCGTCCCACGTTGCTTGAAGTGCTTTCTTTTTCCTTGTCTTCTTTGCTTCCTTCAAGTTAGGGCATTCAGTCTTGTAGTGACCCTTCTTCTTGCACTCGTAACAGGTTACATTGGGCTTGTTCTTTTCGTTTGCGGGTTCAGCTGGTTCATCCCTTCTTCGGCTGATTTTCCGCCAATTCTTTGTAGTAGTTTCGTGCCAGTCGGACCAGCTTAGGTCGATCTCCTTCTTCGTCTTCTGAGTCTGAGTCTGAGTTAGACTCGGGTTCAGGTTGAGGCTTCTTCTTAGTTGTCCTTCCAGTTTTACCTGCAATAAAGACAATACCTTTCTCGGCCAGATTGCAGTTAGTCTGTTCATGTAACTCTAATTCAGAGAACAATTCATCTAATTTTATTTTCGAAAGATCCCTTGAAACCTTGTATGCATCTACCATAGATGCCCACAAGGTGTTTCTCGGGAAAGCATTTAAAGCATACCTTATTAGGTCACGGTTTTCAACCTTGTGACCAATGGTGTGTAGACCATTCATTAGTTCTTGAATTCGGGCGTGAAGCTGAGCTGCTGTTTCGTTGTCGGTCATTTTGATGGTATACAGTTTGTTCAGGAGCAGATCTCTCTTGCTGATCCGAGTGTCTGATGTTCCTTCGTGCAGCTCGATCAGTTTTCCCCACAGCTCCTTGGCACTGTTGAAAGGGCCCACCCGGTTTAGCTCCTCTTTTGTTAAGCCGCATTGAAGGGTCTGGGTCGCCTTTGCATCCGCTTCAATTTTCCGTTTCAGAGCGGTGTCCCACTCTGTGTAGCTTTGAGGTACTCCTTCAGCATTTTTCGGAATCTCCAGTCCGGACTGGATGATTATCCACATGTCCACCTGAGTTTTCAGGTGGACCTCCATTCTGCTCTTCCAGTAGGAGAAGTCTTCTCCACTGAAGAGAGGTGGTCTTGCGGTGCTGAAGCCTTCTTGCATGGCCATTTTTATCTGAAATGAAAACTAGACACACAAAAAAAGAATATCCCAAGACTTGGTCTTGGATTAGTAGTGTGGGATAAAGAAATAAAATATTTGTCGATGGGTGTTGCACCAGCCTCGATCAACGAGAAGAAATTCGAACGAAAAAGAAATATTAGAAGAATTTCGAACGAAAGAAAGAAAAATAAAAAAATTTTAAACAAATCCGAAAAATTTTCAAACTGGTGGTTGCACCAAATTTGAACTTCCCCGCTCTGATACCACTTATTGAATTGAGAGAAACGATAGAGGGGGGGTGAATATCGTTAAACGCTTTTCGGATGAAAACTAGAGCAAGTACGCAGCGGAATAAAATCAATCGCGAACACAGGTAGTTTTACTTGGTTCGGAGCCTAGGTCGACTCCTACTCCAAGGCCCACGGTCGTTGACTGTTTTCTGCGGGCAATTCTATAAGTGTGCAAAACGTTTACAGAGAGATATTACAAAAGCAGTATAGTAAACTTAAAAGTAACTCTTCTTTTACCGACGTCCGATGTAGATTGAATTTTAGGAGCAACGGACGTCGTCGGCGCTTGAGTCTCGAGTCGGGAGGTTTCCGGAGCAGAGCGCGGGAGCAGAAGAGCGTGATTGCGTTGAATGAATTGTTGTTCGAAGCCTTGGGGTCGAGGGCCTATTTATAGCCCCTGGGGGCGCCCGGGACGTGGGGGGCGCCCCCCCACGTGTCAGCCGATCCGCTTCCGTCTCGGTCAGCTCTGATCCCTTAAAACTCGGGATTAGGCTTTGACGGGGGCGCCCTGAACGCTGGGGGCGCCCGGGTTGACCGGGTCTCTTCTTATCCGTTGGCTTCGATGGGATCTGCTTCGTTAGCTTCACCTGGGGGCGCCCGGACCATCCAGGGCGCCCGGGAGCACGGGGGCGCCCTGCCCATGAGCTGCAGACGCAGTTCCTTTGCTTCAACTGTTTGTGTTCACCTTGGGGGCGCCCGGGACACTCCGGGCGCCCTACTCAGCCTTTGCCTCACTCCTTTGAGGCTCTCTGAGCTGCAGACACTCGTTCCTTCGGTCCTGCATCCAGGGTTAGTCTAAAACAATATAAAACAATAAGATGTTAGTTTATACAACCTTAGCTGTCTTGGTTCTGACTTTGGGTCTCCAAAATGGAACCCTAGGTCGAACCGACGCCTACTGTTCCCTCGACGGGGAACGCGTCCTCACCTACTTCTCTCGGGAGAATGTACCTGATGCCAACCGGCTCCTCCGGTTGGACTTTTGCCTAGCGGTCCTTCGCCAGGTCTTGGATACCAAGCTGTCCTTCGCCTGGTGCCTAGCATTCCTTCGCCAGGTCTTCAGTCCCAAGCTGTCCTTCGCCTGGTGCCTAGCAGTCCTTCGCTAGGACTTTTTACCCTGGCATTCCTTCGCCAGTGCCTAGCAGTCCATCACTAGGACTTTTTACCCTGACATTCCTTCGCCAGTGCCTAGCAGTCCTTCGCTAGGACTTTTTACCCTGCACACTTGAATAGCATGTTAGATGACAAATAAGACTTAACTTTTGAACCCTTTTGCCATTATCAAAACTCAGGTTCGACTTGGGTGCTTTCTGCACCAACAGAGACTTGGTATTCATTGGGTTTTATTAGCATTAAGATGAAGGTAGCTCAAGGGGCAAAGACTTATGGTATTCATTGGATGAGTATAAAACCCTTCCTTGTCAAAGACTAAGGATTGGATCCCTCTTCTTCCTCTTTGGCCGAAACTCCCTAGTGGAGGTTTTTGTGCTTTGTGAACCATCCTAAGTTGTTAGCACAACTAAGGTGGTTCTTCTCCAAGGCGTAGATCGTGTTCGTGTGGATACTACTAGAGGCACGGACATTCTGAACGCACAAGAGATCCGGCGATGCAAAGGACTAGCGGGATAACCGAATGACACACTCCAAAGGTATATTATCTTAGATCGAAACTTTGTACGTGTTTTTCGCAGGGATCACTAGAAGGGATCTCAAATTTCCGCTGCATTTTTAAGTGTTTTTCGCATAGAGATCCCTACATATCCTTTTGCATTGTCAAGATGAATATGCACATCTAATTTGTTACATTAGTTAAAATAAATAAGTTGAGCCGACCCTAACTTACTTGAATTCTTGGAATTGCATGTAGCTTTGGCGTTGAACACAATCTTTGGGAGATGGGGTTTGAAGGCACAGTCAACATGGAATATTAGTGGTGAACTATGCAATGGTGTTGCTATTGATTCAACTATATTGGAGGGCGATATCTTCAATCCTGGAATCAAATGTGACTGCAGTTTCAACAATGGCACCGTCTGCCATATTGATCAGTTGTATGGATTATGGAAATATAAATCTCCATCTGTTTCCTATTTTAGTTTTCTTCTTAGTTGCAAGACATCATCTTTGTGACTGTTTTAGGTAGCCTGTAATGGCCTTAAAATTTTGCATATAACTTATTTCACACGTATGATATATATCCTTACACGTCTACTGTTTTCATATTTCCACATAACAACCAATGGATCAGATAATGACTAGAATTGAGTGGGTAAAACATGGCTCTTATTATCAAATTATTTTCTGTTTTGAATATGATTGGTATAGTAATATTCTGTGTTATGTTTAACTTTATGGTTCAGTTACTCACTGATGACATTATGCATATTCAAGTCCACATTCAACAATTTTTCTTAATCCAATCTAGGTACATTCCTTTCAAATAAAGAAACATAAAATCAATATAAAAAATACCTATCAATTATCATGATTAGAACTGTGCTCTCTGTGCTAACAATGTAATCACTGAAAGTTGATAGATTCATTGGGATCATTTTCTTCTGTTTAACACAGTGTATTGCTAATGCATTAATGTAGTTTTAGACCTAATTTAGCTTGTAGGGAGCAACTTTTGCTGTTGCTCCAATAATCGCTTCTATGAGACGGGCATGGCTAGTGTTTGAATCATTAAAAAAGAAGCACTTTTTGCAAAACTAAATTTGACTATGAAGATTTGACTTTGAAGGGCAAATTGCAGCGCTCAAGTTATGTATCTTTTATTGGCTATTGTACCTTGATAAAATACCAACTAAAGTGAACCTATTTAGAAATGTGTTACAAATTTCAATAACGTGATCCACTTCTGTAACAGGACAAGGGATCACAATTATGGCTTATGTTTGATGCGATCACATAGCAAATTATGCCTTTTACTACCCATTTCTATCTCCTCATCCTTATGCAGTGAATGTTAGCGATCACCAAACCTCTTCACTAAATTTGCTTGTATAGTCATTTTGAGACAGGTCAGTTTGCTATTATATATTTATATTTGATCCTCTCAGATGCATCTATCATGTGCCACTTGTTTAGCCATCTGCAGTGATGTTTTACTAGGGTTAAGGTAGTTATTGTGTGTTCTTAGGTAAGTTAGTTCCTCTCTTCTTATGGGTGCTTATTGAGCAACATCTGCCTGTATCATTAAACCCTTTTGAAATGATATGTTTTTTCATCAATCATTCAGTCATGTTTGTAAAATGAAGATTCTCTCATTTAACAAAGGGACCTCATACACATACACTTATTATTATTCATGTTAGTAAAGGAATACTGGTTTTTTTTCCTTCCCTTATAAATGTATTATTTATTTATACTTTCTGCATCATGATTCTTTCAGGAGGATATTTAACTTGGATGTGGTTGGAACTATCCCCGAAGAGCTGCAAGATCTACCCTATCTCTGGAATCTGTAACTTACTCTTTCTCATATACAAGACTGTAGTTTAAAGGCACTTCTTCAATTTAAATGAATTTTGAAGTAAACTTGATAAGCAACATTTGAACTAAGTTTTTGATATATCCTTGTATGGTTAAGTGTCTCACTTATATTGTATTATTATTTGCAACTACAGTTTGGCAACTCATGCTCTCACATTTCGAATCTGTACAACTAAAGGCTTCTTTTTTCCTGCAGGAATTTTTGGAAAAATTACCTGACTGGTTCTGTGCCTGCATTTTTTGGGAACTTCACCAGGATGCAATACTTGTGAGACCATTTTAATAGAACAATGGGTCTATTTTTGTTATTGTTGTCATCTAATTAGTTCATATGATCGTCATCAGAAGCGTAGGGAATAATGCCTTGTCAGGGCCAATACCAAAGGAACTTGGCAACCTTCAGCGACTTATCTCTCTGTAAGATGTTACATCAAACAATTTCAAAATAATCATCGCCAAGCAATATAAAAGACATGATTGATTACTGCTAACTAGCCATAAAATCACCTTCTGTAATGTTTCCTAAACAAAAAGGGAATGGACTCTTGCAGGGGTTTATCTAACAATAACTTCAGTGGTTCCATCCCTCCAGAGTTTGGAAATTTGACCAGCATACAAAGATTGTAAGTATTTTTGCCCCTTTTTATTCTGGATGGTTAATACATACTGAACTAATTCATTGTAACACAATGATTACAGATATGTGGATAGTTCTGGACTTAGAGGTGAGCTACCACCAACACTGTCCAATCTGAAAACCTTGTCAACGTTGTAAGTTCTATTAAGATTATCTTTGATTATGTAAATATATATAATATATTTATCTATAGATAACATGGAATGCCATTTTGGTTGCAGTTGGGCTTCAAACTGTAATTTCATGGGCAAAGTTCCTGATTTCATCGGGGAATGGAGAAACCTAACTGACTTGTAAGTTCAATACTAGAGTTTTTATTCAGTAATCACTCATACTTTTGTTGTTTAGTTTTTTACGATGATTTTTTTTTTTCAGAATGGACATCTTAACTTTCCTTAGTATAACATGATCATGCTATTGAAAACGTGTAAACCAGGTTTCTGTCCCATTGTTCTGATCATTCAGGCTATAATATAAATCCATCCATTTGTTATGAGCGCTCAAGAAAAATATACAATAGTTATCTAAAATATATTTTTCTGTCTTGCACACCATCAATTGAGATACAATCTCGTGAGACCATCAATTATCACATGGACTTTGCTCACTTTGCTCAAGGGGTATTGGGGCTAGCTTGGTTACAATAATTGCCGACTTTGCTTACAACAATTCTACAAGCTGATCTATTAATAAATTTTCATTTCAAGTTATTTATGGATATCAACTTGTCTGATTTGATTTCTTCTAAGTTTGTCGAGAGTTATGTTAAGTGGATTTGTGAGGTACTGTCAATGTTGCACGAGAAATTTTACCACTTAAAATTATGATGTATATGTTGATATACCATATAATGTAAAAGAGACAATATAGAAGATTATATTCTTATACACATAGGCCAAGCATTTTCTTAAAAATTTATTCTTCTTTGTAGGGCTTTTTTGTATGACATATAGAAAAAGTTTGTTTTAATGTATATTCTCTTGGCTTGCAAATTGAATAAAAACTATTCTTATTTCAAGATAGAGGATTTGTTACTTCGCTAAGGAACAGTCAAACCTCCTTAGTTTGTTGACTTTCTCACAAGTGCACTCCTTGAATTGGGTGCATGCATTGTCTTCTACAACATTGTTGACCCTAAAAATTGAGAAGGCCCCATGATTTAACCCGATTTAAAAGTTATGACCTCTCAAAACTTACGATCAAAACGGTCCCAAAACTCTAAGCTCTGCTGTTCCGCATTACGGATCCCCCTACATCAGGAATCTCTCAAAATAAACTTGTACAACCCAGTCTATTGTGCTGTTTAAGTTTATAGCTTCAAAGAAAATTGAAGAAGAAACAAAATGACTCTATAACCTCTTGAAGGACATCTTCGGTTGGATGAAACTTGCTAGTAGTTATAAAAGACTGTGATAGCTAAACAACTAGGGAAGTACACAAATAGTAATCTTAGCACATTCATAGGAGATTTAATACCATTAAGTAGGGATCTTAGATCAATTAGTGATTACACAAAAACATGCTAACTTGAATCAAGTAGTGACAAGTAAGATATAAGATTTGGGACACCTACAAGTAATTACTCAAATGCATTCTTTTTGACACTTAAGGTGTGACTAAACTTTTGATTAATTAGGCTCTAGCGCATGTTTGAAAGCTACTAACACATCCAAAGAGCGAAGGCAATCACCTAAGTTATTATCATTTCAAGGTAAAAGGTGTTTGGCTTCCTATAGGATAAAAGAAAAATAAGCTAATTGCTCTTAAGGAATCATGATGTTTGGGGATATATGTGGTTCACCTATATAAATATAGGACTGTAGTCACAAATATTTAAGGTTAAATCCTAAACATTCATGACACATGGTTATTGTAATATTGAATTGTATTTTAGATATATGATATGGAGGATTATCTTTTGTGCAAGTTGTGTTCTATTTGCAATTTTATTTAACTTTAAGAATATTTAATTGAGCATAAATTCAAGTAATAAGATGTCTATTTATGTGAATCGCATACAAGCTTGTCCAATGTCCAAAAACTTGAATTTAAAAATTATCTTTCTTTTGATAATGACCGGAGTCTTCACGTAATGGTAAAGTTGCTTGTTGGGTTCAAGTCATGCATCGGGCTGCCCCTTTTTTTTTTTTTTTTTTTATAATGATGGGGAATTGTTAGAGTTTTTTAAAAATTGTTCTTTGAAAGAGTTTCCAAAACCATGAAGAAAGAAGAAGTGATCTCACTTTAGTCTCACATTTGACTTTGGAGGGAAATGAGTACTTAAAATAAGGTATACCCATAAAGTATTCTCTTAGATAAGTGGGTTTTGGTGGAGCCACCATGTGCAAAACACAACAGTGTTGGTGATTATGTGTAATGCCTATGAGCAATGTAAGTACCCTTGCAAAAACAGGAATTGTTGTGGGCTCACACGAGCACACGCAACAAACAAAGTTTACACAGTGCATTGCAGCACTTTGTTAGTGCACTTTGCCACATGATGCTTATCCCACCTAGGCCACAACATGGGATGGCCGGTCCTCCAATGGATTGCCCATGCGCCAATCGTCTAATTTCCAGATTGGTGCAATCTTGTGACCAAATATGTCTAGTAAACCAATGTGTTAAATTGGTGCAAATTGAATATTTCTAATGATCCAAGGGTGGTAATCAATCCTAAATGGGTGCAGTCCAACAAGCACAACCTATCTAAGGGGTGTGTACTGGTCCACCTGTTGGTAGGCTCTCCTCGGTGGTGCAAGTAGAAAAAGTGCATAAACCTCATCATATCCTAGAGGAAATTCATAGGATCTCAATAACATATCATTCAGGGGCGGATTTACATTAGGGCCGAAGGGGCCCACGCCCTCCCCAAAATTTTTTAATAACATTATTAGTATATAGAATTTTTTTTATTTTCTTAGTATATATATTGTTTAGCCCCATTAAAGATAACTATGTATAGTTGGTCTAATGGTATGTTTTGATTTTTTATAACACACATCTCGAGTTCGAATCCTTTGGATAATTAAATTTCAATTTTTTTCCTCTCTATTTCTCACATTTCAACTCAATATACATTATGCATCTTTGAAGGGTTAGGGGACTCTCTATTTCTCTCATTTCAGTCGATAAACATTATGCATCTTTGAAAGATTAGGGAGACCATTATTATACTGTACGTTTAATAATTATTTTAGTCACTTAGTATGTGGCCCCCCCAAACCTAAAATCCTAGATCCGCCCCTGATATCATTGGTGAGAAAGCAACAACACATTTCAAGATTGACAATTGCAACACTTGGATAATCCGTCATTTTGACCCACAAACAACTCTATTTCTAACATATGATAGATAATATTCACGTCCTATAAAAATATGCAATTGTGAAATTAATTTTGGAAATTCATGATGATGAGATGATAAGTAATCACTAGTTTTTATTGTTGCAATTAATTATCTTGAAACATAGAAATTACGTAGATTGGCATGAAACTCAATAAAATTCCATCCTATTATTGTTAAGATTATAAGCCACTATCCCATAGAGCACTTCCCACTCAATCATCCAAAATAATTCTTTGCTCTTCTTTTGTAGTCTCTCTCTATTTTTTTATTTTGATTGCATAATTATGATGTTTCCCAACTTAATTTTCCATTTTAGAGTTGATATTATTGTATGCTGTATTTATTATCCTCGATACTCCACAAGCTTTCCTTCATCTGTTCTGCTCTAACTCCATCCAATAGCCATAAATGTCATTGACATTTCTTGTAAAGTTCTAAGGTGTCATTGTCGGTAGTGCAACCACTAAGATGAGAGTTGAGTCTCAGGTGTGGAGGTCAAAACGAATAGGAAGCAATGGATGAAATCAGGAGGATGAGTTTTAGGCTTCCATCATTGGGAGGCAATATATGGGTAATGACTGTGTGATGTTTTATAGTAAGATGGAATTTTAACGAGAATAAATTAAAGTATTGGATATATTTTATAATTGCCCCTAAATTTTATATTTATGTTTCTATCTTGAAAATTAAAAGTTGTCTAAATTGGCAAACTCAATAATATTTCCACTTAACTGAGGGCACTTAGCCTCCTTTTATAATTTAATCGATCTGTGTATGGGTGGGCGTATATTCATGTTGTGTGTGTGCATGTGGGTGCCTTTGTGTGTGTGCGCGTGTGCGTGCTTTTGTGTGCGCGTGTGGACAGAGAACATCCTGAAATCATGGACATTTAGTAGCCTAGGGAAGAAGATTAACAATACGTACATAACTTGAATCATTTGTTCTAAGCAACTATGTACATGCCATACACTGTATGTTCCACTGTGCCTTGAAGGTTAAAACACAGTACTATATGTGATCGCTTTGTCATTGATAGTTTGAGTACTAGCTTTTATTTTTCTTATAGGCGGCTTCAAGGCAACTCTTTTGAAGGCCCAATTCCTGCAAGTTTTTCTAGCCTCAACAAACTTACTGAACTGTAAGTTATTTTATGCAAATTGATCATGAGATTCAATTGTTCCATGAATGCGTGGAATTTTTTAGAACATGACAATTTCTCTATGCAGTCTTCTATCTCTCTTTCTCCTTTTCAGTGAAGTTTCAGATGCACACAAAAGCATGAGTGAAGTTAGGATTCTTAACTATATATTCTCAATTGATTGACAAAATATTGATTTTTCTGGTACAGAAGAATAGGAGATGTCATAAATGGGAGCTCTTCTTTAGAATTTATACGTGACATGACATCTCTCAGCACATTGTAAGATACCCTACTTAGCTTGTTTTTTGTTTAGCAAAATATTTTCTCCGGCACATTAAATGATAAGTTATTATTTTGCTCACAGAGTGTTAAGAAACTGCAAGATTTCTGATGCTATTCCGTCAAACTTTTCACACTATAGAAGTTTACAACAACTGTAAGCCCATATGTGTGATGTTCAGGGCCGTGTTTCATTTAGTTCTGCTTTAGCATCACAATTTATTCCCATCTTGGTAATGACATTTTTATCCATTATTTGTGTCTGCAGGGATTTAAGTTTTAACAATATAACAGGGGAAGTTCCTCAGTCCCTCTTCAGTTTGAGTTCACTTGCCTACGTGTGAGAAAATCTTGATTCAACCATAAAGTTGATTAAACATACTCACTTGGTTAGAATTGATTTACTTTTGAACTTACAATTCTATTTTTTTTACTTCTCTTCGATCAGATTTCTTGGCAATAACAGCCTATCTGGTAACCTACCAGCGCAAAAGAGCAATGCATTGATGAATATGTATGATCCTTCTCATTTTGTATAAATTATTGAAATTGATTACCCTTTTTACATGATTCTCATCAGCGAGCTTTTTTTTTTTTGTAGAGATCTATCATACAATCAATTATCAGGAACCTTTCCCTCTTGGGTTAGCCAACGGAATCTTCAGCTGTATGTTGAAACATAGGAATCTCCTTTATATGAAAATTTTCTGGATACTTCCATTTCAGTATTACTGTTGGGTTAGTTACTAAAGATATCCACTTTCAAGGCTCTCACAAATTTATCCTCGACCTTTCAATTTTAAGAAATCATATCTATCGTATTTGATTTACTTTTCTTGAACTTTAAAAATTGATGACACTGTGTCTCAAATATCGTAAAGCTGACTAAATTATTTTCTATGTCATCATAATCTCAAAAAAGATAACTAAACCCTGAATGTTAGTTCCCCAATATTCTCTTTTTCCTTTTTTTTCCCTTTTGTTTTTTTAAAGATGATTTTCTCTAACATCAGGTAGGCCAAAATATTATTTTAATTTTAAAGCATGGGATAGATTTGTTAAATCCTTGAAAGTACATGATATTATTTAGTAGCTAGCCCAAGCTTATCAAATTCAGCATCTGTAGATTTTTTAGTTTAACCATATTCTTTTCCCAATAATTGCAAGTCTTTCTAACTTTTTTTCTCTGTTCCCTTTTCTCTTGGCAATGATTCTCCTCAGAAACTTGGTGTCAAACAACTTTGTAATTGATGATTCCGACAGCAGGTTTGTTCCCTTCCTACTACATCACATATTTTTGTTTACTTTCTCTAGTTGACTCTGTTCTTGTTCGTTTACTAACATTGGACAATATGCTATGCAGCATATTACCTTCAGGGTTAAGATGCCTTCAGCGAGATATGCCATGCTATCGTGGTTTTCCAAACTGTGAGAAACTATTCCCGATTTACTGAGATTATGTGTGAAAACAAGCATATTGAAACATTGTTTATTGATTCAGCCTGATTATTAATTATATTTCAGATTATTCCTTTGCAATAAAATGTGGAGGCAGTTATCCCGTTACAGCTTCTGATGGTACAGTATATGAGAAGGATAATGCAAGTCTCTCAAGTGCATCATACTTCGTGACAGATCCAGTTAGATGGGCTGTCAGCAATGTTGGAAGCTTTACAGATGCTTCTAATAGTAATTACATAATTACTATTAATTCTAACTTCCAGGGTACTCTAGACCCAGAATTGTTTTACACTGCTAGACTATCTCCATCTTCACTGAGATATTATGGTTTCGGTCTTGAGAATGGAAATTACACCATAAAACTCCAATTTTCTGAGTTTGCTATCCTTGATCCACCTACATGGAGAAGTGCTGGTAATAGGATATTTGATATTTATATTCAGGTACTAATTCTGGAAGTAAATTTGTATTTATCTATTCTAGCGAATAGTTCTTGATATTCATGAAAATTAATAAAATAGCGGATACACGAAAGTGCTTAAAAAATAAATTTGATAGTTATGACATACATTTTGTGGGCTGACATGGAGTAGAAAATATATTTTCCAATTTTAAGTGTACTTCGTTTCCAAAACCCACATTTCTCTTGGCACTGAAATTTCAGTAAATTCTGAAAATCAAACAACTTGCAGAAACGAGAATACTTTTCTGTTCGTTCTTCTCTTTCATGCTGTAAGCAATTAGTTGTCACGATTTAGAATCACATAACCATTGTAATTTACATTGAGATATTGATTCTAGCTATTACTTCCTGTTTATCTTTTGCTGTCATAGGGTATTCAAAAAGAGAGAGATTTTGATATAAAAAGGGAAGCTGGTGGGAGATCCTTACAAGCTGTTGTCAGGGAATATGTTGCTCCAGTCACCAACAATTTTCTTGAAATCCATTTCTTTTGGGCTGGAAAGGGTACTTGCTGTACACCATTTAATGGATATTACGGCCCATCTATCTCAGCTATCAGTGTATCCCCTAATGGTAGTTATTTTGGCAGACATATTTTTCTCCCTTAAATGATATGTCAACTCTTAACATTTAAAATTACTCTACAGATTTCAATCCTACTGTATCAAACCAACCACTTGGCATAAATTCAAAAAAAGATCCTAAAGGTTTGATTGCCGGCGTTTCCACTGGTGTTGCTGTTTTAGGATTGTTTGTTATATATGTGACTTTTATCTTGATACAAAGAAAGAAAAGGTTAAACAAACAAAATGCAGGTATTTGTTTTCTGTAAAGTTGTTACCTCAGATAACCATGTGATGTTTAGTTCATATTTTTAACACTTATATCCGGACCTCCTATGCAGTATTGACAGGACTAGATGTGAAACCTTACACATTTAGTTATGCTGAACTGAGGACTGCAACTGAAGACTTCAATCCTGCCAATGTACTGGGAGAAGGAGGATTTGGCCAAGTGTTTAAGGTAGTGTTACTTTTTTTTTTAATGCTAAATTAGTTATTATTTTACCAGTTACAGAAATAGTTTGAAACTAATGTGCTAACATGTAGGGCATACTGAATGATGGGAGAACAGTGGCTGTTAAGCAACTCTCAGCTACATCCAACCAAGGAAAGGACCAGTTCTTGACAGAGATTGCAACTATATCTGCTGTGCAACATCGGAACCTTGTGAGATTGCATGGCTGCTGTGTTGATGAAGACAAGCGAATTCTGGTGTATGAATACCTAGAAAACGGGAGTCTCGACCATGCAATTTTTGGTATGTTGGCTATATCATTAGTTCAGAGCTATATGTTTAGCATTGTGTTTGCCAATGGTGAAGTTCCGTAATAATGCTAAATAATTGTAGGATTCTTTGCTATAAAGCAAATGGTACATGGTTGAAGCATATGTACAGGATCAGATGGCCCCACTAACACATAATATAACGTGAATCGAAATTAATCATTTCTACTCTATGATCCATCATGTCCAATGTGACACCCTTAAATAATATCCATGACTCCTTGAAATGAGGCAATGGGGCAAACGGAGAACACATCTCTAGAGTTTTTCTGTAGCAAATCTAGGCACCGAGCTACTAATTAAGTCAATCCCCACTCGATCCTAGGTTGATCTACGAATCTGCCCCTGAAGCTAGGCACATCTTATGTCAATCCAGAAACTTCCTTAGTATTAGACACCTCCTAAGTGACCCAAGCGCTGAGTGTCCAGCTCAAATTGCTTTCGACCCTTGGTACTGCCTAGGTTGATCTAGGCAAACATTGTTGTTAAAGACTTCTAAGGAATGATACAAGAAACTATCAATATTTCTAGATACCCTCTAGAAACAATAACCTTCTCAAATGGCTCTTAAATGCCATATAATAAAGTACAAAAGCATAAGTAACTTCTATCTCACCCGTTGGATAAAAGATCTAACTATTGGTGAGAACAAGATACCAAAAAGAGCTTTCGGGTTAAAATTTGGATTTGCACTTTTCAAGTTTTTGTTTGGTCATGGCATTCGATATGATTATATGGGAGTTTAGAGCAGATTGCATGAGAGATTTGTGCTGAAGACCAATCAAAACGCTTTTATATTGTGGCCTCAATGCTTATATTCAAGTCACTTAGGTTGACCTAACAAAAACCTAGGTTAATTTATCGTAAATATTTTGATCATTGAATGCCAATGTTCAAATCTAAGTCAACCTATAAAAGTCTTAAGTTGATTACCAAGAGGATAGATTGACCTAATTTACATTTTATAAATTGGCTCTCTCGTATTTTACCTTCTTAGGTCCACTCATAAAAAGTCTAGATTGACCTTCAAATGGAAGGTTTTTTAGGCCGATCTACTATAAATCTTGAGTCAACCTACCTTCAGAAGGAACTTTCGGGATGTGCTTACCTAGGGTACAAAACTGCATAGGTTGACCTATCTCTATATTTGAGGTTTGGCTGCTCGAAACTAACATATAGGTCGACCTAATAAAACCTAGGTCTTACTTTTATCCCAAGGGTTAGGCTCTTGGAGTTAAGCTGCCTAACACTTTCTAAGTTGGCTTTCATCTTAATATTTCTTTTGTTCAAGCCCAAATTAATGGAAGCTGATCCAAAGACACTATTAAGTCCAATTAGTCATAGAGATTAAGCTCTCTAGATAGTAACCCCTACCAAGAACTAAACTTATGTTACAAATATCTAGTTGAAATAAGTAAAAAATGATTATAAACTTGAATCTTTTGTAATCTTCAAGTTTGACATCTTTCACTGAGTCATCTCCACATAGCTTTAAGCTCGTTCAGTTCTGCACATCAATCAAGCTTTCTCATAAAGCATGTGGGCATTAAATTGATTAAATAAACATGCGTATAAGTTCAAGAGTAAACCGTCAGTCCAAATGGTCTTCTTATATAAATGTGTTGTGAGACACTAACTACAAAGGAGGAATCAATTTTCCAAAAGTATATTCATGTTGCTACTTTGATGTGCAGGGAAGAAGAATTTACTCCTTGGTTGGCCAAAGCGTTTTGACATATTATTAGGTGTAGCAAAAGGCCTCACCTATCTACACGAGGAGTCAAGATTAAGAATTGTGCATAGAGACGTCAAAGCTAGTAATATTCTACTTGATGCTGATCTTGACCCCAAAATCTCAGATTTCGGTCTGGCTAAGCTCTATGATGACAAGATGACTCACATGAATACAAGGGTTGCGGGTACAATGTAAGAACTATTTTATCCGTATCATTTCATCTTTTTTTTTTTTTTGTGCTGAAAATCAATATTCTGATCAATATTTATCATTCAAGTGGCTACCTAGCACCGGAGTACGCACTGAGAGGACATCTAACTGAGAAAGCTGATGTGTTTGCATTTGGAGTGGTGGCTTTGGAGGTTCTTACTGGAAGGCCAACTCTGATGCAAGTCTTGGTCAGGAGACAATTTATCTTCTTGACTGGGTGTGTTTTTTTTTATGTTACTCGTAAAATCATAGAAAATTTTTATAAGACGAACCAGATTTCTAGTCTGAAACAAATTCTAAATTTTTTATCCATATATAGTCGAATCAACATTATTATCAGAGAAAAATTAATACTAATTCCTTTATTGTTTAGGTCTGGAACTTGCTCGAGAGCAATAACAAATTGGCAATGTTGGACGAGAAGCTGGAGTCATTTGATGAGGGAGAGGTCAACCGGGTTATTGGAATAGCTCTGCTTTGCACCCAGGCATCACCATCTTGTCGACCGACAATGTCAAGGGTGGTGGGCATGTTGGTAGGAGATATGGAAGTTCCACGAGTCCCTGACAGGCCAACTTATCTGCTTATATGGCAATATAGGGATGTCACTAGCAGCGTTGAGGTTGATGACACTGCTGATGCTTCAAGCGAAAGGCGAGCAAAGAACCGACTGAACCCTCCATGTGCATGGAGCAAAGGGGATAATGTGGAAACAGGACCGTTTTCTGTGCAATCAATTGGAAGCGATATCAGTACCGAGGGAAGGTGAATTTTGATTGCCAGTGTTTAAAATCATTACTAGGATTTGGCCAGCACCATCACCACTCAGTTAAGTCTTCAAATTTCAATTCAAATTTTACAGAAACTTGTATTTGTCTATAGATAATGCATATCCTCTAACGGATTGCCCGTGTAACTAAAGCAAGGTTCCAAATGTTTGGTTTAGATTGTTAGATCATTTTCCATCTTAGTTACCAACAAAATCAAGGACATTCAATAGATTGACCCTCATATGCATTGCACTTTTATTTGAGTATGTACTGCACACCATGTACTTCGGGGAAGACAAAAACGTCTAATAGTTTTGATTCAAATTATTATGCTTCTAAGATTTGACACGGATATCAGACGCATGATATTCTCTGTACTGGGTTGGGTTGATTTTCTGCGGGAGTTCATCACCCGTTGAGGCTCTGCCATGTGTTTGTCACTTCTGCTCTTCATGTATCTCCCTCCTAAAAACATGGGATAGTCATAGGGGATCGGTTCATATTTTTTATTCAAATTATTATATGAATATTAGTTAGTCACTATTAAAAAATAAAAGTATAATATTAGTCCAAGTGATCCCAGGAATAATATGTGTTCTTTTTATTTACAATTGAGTAAATTTAAACGAACCCGACGGTGATGGTTCTAGAATAGCATAATTAAGCTCCCGAAGGGATTATGGTATATCGGAAGGGTAACTAATTATCTCTCAATTAGCACTTGTAGTTCGATTTTCAGCTACGGTGAATTTTATAGAAATTTTTTCTTCAAATGGAGCACGCAATCGTAAGATGTTGAACTTCTGAACCGTCTGTCCCGAGTACTTCCTGATTTATCTTAACGGCCGGTGGGAAACTTTACTGAGGTCGGGCTAGTCGCCTCAGGTTCGACGTTACCCAATCTGGTTAATCATTTTAGAATAGCATAATTAGGGGTCCCTACGGGATAGACTAGTGGCTAGTGCATGAGGTGTTGTCGTCAAGAGATTTAGGATCAAATCTTAGCGAAACCAAGTGTCTGTCCTCCCTTATGTACTAGTCACTGTTCGTGCTAGTAGTCTCCGTGATTTACCTCATCCGTATTGATCCTGGGACAAGTTGACGGGGACGCTTAGGCGAACGAATCGCCTTTTGTCATTTTTTGCCCACTAAGGCAAGTTTGACAAGGATCATCAATCCTTTGGGTTGGATATTAGGATTGTACATGAGCCAAGTTGACTAAATTTTATGATGTTCATGATTATTTGGTAAGGTGATCGAGCTTAACTTGAGCTTAAAATTAACTAAATTGCTAAAATGGTTATTCAATTTTGGCTTTTTTATAGCTTGACTTTGACTTGAAATTT
Source organism: Boesenbergia rotunda (assembly GCA_024364735.1). NCBI lineage: Eukaryota > Viridiplantae > Streptophyta > Magnoliopsida > Zingiberales > Zingiberaceae > Boesenbergia > Boesenbergia rotunda. The sequence continues at coordinate 81,337 of JAGFNQ010006944.1, forward strand.
GTTTAAATTTGACATTAGCTTGGTTCATTTGATGTAATCGAGCTATTAATTTGAGTTTGTTGATTGTTTGAAGTTTTTACATTTTAAAACCAATTTGATTGGTTAGTAAGTTTGATATTGAAGCTTATTTGTTAATTATGAGAGTTTGTTTGTTTATTTATAAGGGTATTTATAAGTTTAATTAGAATTGTATTGATGAACATACTTCATAATTTTTTGTTCTCATACACATGATTCAGGAACAATTTTGAATCTCTCTTTGTGAATATTAACAAGTTCAGCCCACGTGCTCAAGCTTGCTTATTTAATTAACTTGTTCTTGAATATCAAAATTTGTTTATGAATGTTTGATTTGTTTATATCCCTAGTTGGATTTTTTTAAGTGTATGATTGGTATTAATATGATATAAGATGTAAAATTCTGTGAAATGTCTGATGTTTGATATAATCTTTTTTTTATATGTAATATATATTATCAGTTTAACATAAAATTCTTATATTATTTTTTTTTATATATTTATTTAATAAAATTTTAATATCTTTATTTAAATATATAAAAATATAGTTATTTATAAATTTTATGATTATAAATTATTTATAATATGTTAAAAATAAATAAATAATATAAGTTTCATGTATTAGAGAAATGTTTAACCTAACTGATGAGTATAACAACGTTGTTAGTTTAGCTCAGCAAATTAAAAAGGTTTTAAGCTTGATAAAATTTTTAATAAATAAGTTCAAATAAGTTTGATAAGAAAATAAAAAAAAAATTGAAGAGCATCCCTCATTGTATATATAGCTGTCTTTATCAATATTATTATTTTTTCAATGAGAAAATTTGACTTTACGAAATGCATCTTGCATTGTAGTTTTGGCACTGAACACGTACGATCCTAACGAGATGGGGTTTGACAGCATCATCGGCCTGGAATTTTAGTGGTAACCCATGCACCGGCGCTGCCACAGATCAAAATTGACATTCAGAGTAGCAATTTCCACCTAGGAATCAAATGTGTCTGCACTTACAATAACAACAACACTTGCCATATCACTAAGTTGTATCACAGTGCAATCTTTCTTGGCGCTATCTTCGTTTGGTTCTCTTTTAGTTTCCTGAATCCGTTCATATGTTTCAGTCTTTCTTCACAATTCGATAGAAGTGATTCACTTTAACATGAATTTCTCAATCACTTCTATCGAATTGTGCTAATAAGTGATTCACTTTTGTCAATGGTTATGCAATCATGAGATTTGTGCTAATAAAGCTAACATTCTCCCACTATTCTCCCACTGAATCCGTTCATTAGTGAACCATAGATTTAGTAGAAGTGATTTTGAAGTCTGTGTTGAAGTGGATAATCATGTTAATTATATAAAATTCATGAGAAATTGAAAAACCCGATGAGATTAAAAATTCATGGATCTTAGAACTTCATGATTATCACACCATTATTCATATACGATAGAATTATACCTTGAGTAGCCATAGATGTCTCTATGTAGAAGCATCAAGAAATCGATTTCTCTTTCTTCTCTTATCTTTATGCATAGAGTTGTTTGTCCTCTAATTGATAGATAATATGACCTCTGTGTAATTCTTTTATAAGGAGAAAGATGACCGTTTCTAATAATCAGTTTAAGATAACTTACACATTTATCAACGTGCATGTGAACTTTTCAACTGACCAATTCTTTAGATAAATATTACATATTTAAATCATAAATTAGATGTTATCTGTAAATTAGATATTATTTTAAATATCTAATTTACAGATATGATGTATATAAATAATTTACATCAACGTGAGCCACAAAACTTTATATCAACGTGGGCCATAAAGTTAACATTCTCCCACTTGACCCATGTGAAAATCTATGGTTCAATCACTTAACGCTGAGAGCATAACGATAAACGTATTCCTTTATTGGTCACATCATAATATCATAGTTAAGTATGTATGCTAATATGAGTCATGACAGTTCTATATCTTTAATTTAATATAGTTCCTTCCATGTACCACAATATTACTGTTCTACTTAATATGACTCATAAACTGAGAGGTTAATAATGGTCCACATTAGTATTTTTATTAAGACTAAAATTCAGTCAACTTCATGTATATACTAATAACAAGCATCATATCATTTGATATCAGAAACAAAATGAGCTCATATTGAGATGTCAAATGTTCAGTAGAATCTTTTAACAATGTTCATTTGTTCAACATGTTCAATAAATATCTTTGGCGGCAATCCTTTTGTCAATGGATCTGCAATCATGAGATTTGTACTAATATGCTCAATTGACATCTTTTGTTTCTGAACTTCTTCTTTAACGGCAAGATACTTTAGTTCCATGTGTTTTGCACCTTTAGAATACTTGTCGTTTCTTGAAAAGAAGACTGTTGCTGAATTATCACAATAAATTTTCAGCGGCTTGGCTATACTGTCGACTATTCCAAGTCTTGAAATAAAATTCCGCAACCAATTCCCTTGAACTGTAGCTTCAAGACATGCCACGAATTCAGCTTCCATAGTGGATGTAACAATTATAGACTGTTTTGCACTTTTCCATGAGATTGCTCCTTCAGCTAATAGGAACAAATAGTCAGATGTGGACTTTCTTGTATCGATACATCCAGCAAAATCTGAATCTGAATATCCAATCACTTCTAGATGATTTGACTTTCGATAAGTAAGCTATATAATCTTTGGTTCCTTGCAGGTACCTCAATACCTTCTTTGCTGGATGCTGCTTTCCAGTGTTCTAAACCTGGATTACTTTGATATCGGCCAAGCATTCCAATAACAAAACTAATGTCTGGCCTTGTACAAGTTTGTGCATACATCAAGCTCCCAACAATTGATGCATAAGGAATGTCTTTCAGTTGTTTGCGTTCCAATTCATTCTTTGGACATTGCATAAGATCAAATTTATCTTCCTTCTGAATTGGAACTATACTTGATGAGCATTTTTCCATCTTAAATTTCTCAAGATCCAGTAAAAATTACCGAATTAGCTTTTTGTTGCTTCTTAGAATTCTTGTCATTTTATTGCAGAAAATGGCGTCGAATTAGGCAATTTTCAGATTCGGTTTACATTGCGGATTTAAAATGGCAATCCGTTGCTTCTTGTTGCCGTACGTGTCTTATATACATCTAAGTTTTTAAAAAAAAAAAATCAAAAAGCTATCTGAATCAGCATTTACAATAGCTAGTTTTTAATGCCCTTACTGCTCAAGGGGCAGCAGTGTTAACCTGACCCTGTACGTTGGCTAATAGTGAGCATTGGAATCTCCAATAAAAACAAAGAAATAATAAATAAATAAATAGCGCTTTATGTTTTAATTATTAATTTAAAATAAGTTAATTAACTATAGAAAGATTAGGAACAGATTAGTCAAACATATAAACAAGTAAGACCTAGCTATCTGTTTGTCATTCATCTCATTAGAGTTTCTTCCTGAAGGAACCATCTCTCTCCTCGTCTCGATGGCGTCTAATTCCGTCTCCTACTCGATGAGCAACGTTCCAGATGGCGCTGTGTCTAATTCCGTCTCCTCTTCTCCTTGATGGCATCTAATTCCCGGGTGGGAAGCCAATGCTAATGGTTATGTCCTTAGTATGGAGGCTGAAGCGGCTACACGGAATTCGCATGACATGAACCCACTGCAATTGACCTTTCGGTTTTGCGTCCGAACGATTTCTCCTAATTCCACCCACATTGTTGAGCGCGCCGCCCACTTCACCATAGACGAGCCCCATCAGAACTTCCTCTATGACGCCGCTTGGGATGAGGAGACGCGGTGGATGCTCTCACACGTGGCGGCGTGTCAAGTGCGCACAGCCGATCTTGCCCTTCTTGTGATAGCTTTTCGCAGATACACCAGAGCCGTGCGTGACCGTTTGCCAATCATGGAATTATCCATGATTGAGTTCTTTTCGGTGATTGAGATTCCAATACTTCTACTGTTTCTTCCAATACTTCTACCGGTGGCCTTCACTACTTTGTACCCATGGAGACACAGCAATTTTTTTTCGAGAACGATGTCGATGAGGAGGAGGAGGAGGAGGAGGAGCCCATCAGAGGGCCGATGCCGGCGGCTGCAGCTGCGGTGGAGGGACTCCAAATGAAAATCGTAGAAGAGCCGGACGCATGCTCAATCTGTTTGGATGATTTCGACGTAGCGATTCGTGTTTTGGAGATGCCGTGTCGTCATATATTTCACCAGGAGTGTCTAACGGAGTGGCTGGCTCGAAATAATACCTGTCCACTCTGCAGGTTGGCGCTCACTGACTGACGATGCAGAGTAGCTACTCGATCGATCTAAATGCATGTAATTCCTGATCAGTTCATGGCATTATCTAACAATTTAATTAGTTTGACTGTTAATTTTTTTTTGTCTAGTTGATTGATTGGTTTATTGATCAGGAAAAATATTAATTAATGAGTTTTCCTATATATAATTCTTTATATTTAGTGATTTAAACTGGGTTTTGATTTCTCTTTAATTTGGCTGTCATCAAAAGTTCACCGTTCCAACAAAACCAAAAGAAAAAGAGAAGGCCCGGGAAGAACCCTAATTTGGCAGATCAAAATAAAAGTAAAAGGAGGAATTAATCTAAAAAAACAAACACAAAAGAATACCAAAGCTCACAATAGCTACATTTTCCACGATAAAAATAAAATAAATATCCGGTTATGGATTATTAAATGGGTAAATTTTCCTAAACTCCCCACTTACCAAGTCAACTTTGCATGCAATCCCTACCCAAACATTTCTTTGCATGCAGTCCCTGATGTGATGTTTGGTGAGTATTATTTGAAGAAAATTGAGTATAAAAGTTAGAAAACTGAGTATGGCAGTTTGCATCCACCACATCAATAACCCTGTACTCAATTTTCACTCTTTTATACTCAAGTTTCACTCTTTTATACTCAGTTTTCAGTGATGTATACTCAATTTTTACTCTTTTATACTCAGTTCCATTAGGGAGCAAAAACAAACAAAAACTTATGTGGGGAGTGAATGCAAAGTTTGACTCCCCATTAGGGATTTAAAGCAACTTTACCGTTATTAAATTAGTATGAATCCAAAATAGATTAATGCTTTAATCATGTTAGAAGATTTATTTAATCATATATATTAGTATGAACTTGAGAGACCTCCGTGTCTCAGATTCAATGATTATTATAAATTAATAAAAGGGCTTTTTTTTACATAATCTAATTATCCAAGAAAGGATGGTTTTTTTAAAAAATTAAATCTCTTTTAAATCACAAGGTATAAAATAAAGTAACTTTAATTAAAAAATTACAACGTAGACAATATCATGATATCGTGATATTGTATAGAACTTTGTTAATGTATACCTTCTGAGACAATCCTAACATTTCTTATGATATATCCCGAAATATTTCTATTCAGCCACATAGGTTGCTTCACCCATATCTTTCATTTCAAAATTCTTGAAAAGAAATTTCTTGATTTCATAAAGTAAATCAAGATCATTTGTTGCAAGTAAGATGTCATCAACATACAGAATTAGAAAAATAAATTTGCTCCCATTGATTTTTAGATATATACATCGATTAACAGTGTTTTCTTTAAATCCAAAAGAAGTGATGGTATTATTGAACTTAAAATACCATTGGCGAGAAGCTTGTTTAAGTCCGTATATTGCCTTCTTAAGTTTACACACCATGTGTTATTTTCCTTCAATGGAACTACTTTCAAGCTGGTCCATATACACTTCCTCCTCTAAGTTCCCATTCAAAAAGGTAGTTTTCACATCTACTTGGTGAAGCTCTAAGTCGTAATGAGCCACCAAAGCCATTATAATTCTAAAGGAATCCTTCTTACAGACAGGTGAAAAAGTCTCTTTGTAATCAACACCATTTTCCTGAGTGAACCCTTTGACAACAAGTTTGGCTTTGTACCTTTCGATATTTCCATTGGAATCGTATTTGGTCTTAAAGACCCATTTACATCCAACTTTCTTACGACCTTCTGGTAATTCAACAAGATCCTAGACTTCATTATGAGCTATTGATTCCAATTCTTCGTTCATGGCATTTAACCATTTATTAGAATTAGTGCCTTTTATGGCATGTGAAAAAGAAACTAGATCTTCATGGATTCCTATATCAAATTCATGTTCTTGAAGATAAACCACATAATCATTAGAAATAGCAGGTTTCTTTTGTCTTTGAGACCTCCTTAATACTATTTCATGTGTTTCATCCACTGTCAGTTCATTGATAATAACTTCATTTGTAGAATTTTGATCATCTATACGTTGTTCTTGTGAGTTATTTAACGGTTCAATAACTGTAGGAACAACAATATGAGAAAAGATCCTAGGTGAAGGAGACTCCACCCTTAATTCTTCAATGTCCACTTTACGTGGCTCTTTACTCCCACTAATGTCGTTATTTTCAATAAACCTGGCATTTCCAGTTTCAATGATTCTTGTACTATGGTTAGGATAGTAAAATTGATACCCTTTAGATTTTTCTGGATAACCAATGAAGAAACCACTGATTGTTCTTGAATTCAGTTTCTTTTCATGTGGATTGTAAAATCTTATTTCTGCCGGGCAACCCCAAACATGCAGGTGCCTTAAACTAGGTTTCCTATCGGTCCACAGTTCAAAAGGAGTTAAAGGAACTGCCTTACTAGGAACCCTGTTTAATAAATACACAGCAGTTTTTAATGCATGCATCCACAAACACATTGGTAATGATGAGTTACTCATCATACTCCTAACCATGTCCAATAAAGTACGATTACGTCTTTCTGCTACACCATTTTGTTGTGGTGTACCTGGCATAGTATATTGAGCACAAATGCCACGTTTCTCAAGGAATTTAGCAAATGGTCCTGGACATTGCCCCGAATCATCATATTTTTCATAATATTCACCACCTCTATCAGATCGAATAATTTTCACTTTTCTATCTAATTGTCTTTCAACCTCATTGACAAATACCTCTAAGGCATTTACTGATTGAGATTTTTCATGTATTAGATAGACATAACCGTAACGTGAAAAATCATCAATGAAGGTGATGAAATGCCAAAAGGTCCACAAATATCAGTGTGTATTACCTCAAGGAGTTGTGTGCTTCTTGTGGCTCCTTTCTTTGTGTGTTTTGTTTGTTTTCCTTTAATACAATCCACACAAATGCCAAGATCAGTAAAATCCAAATCCGGTAGGATTTCACTTTTTATCAACCTTTCTAATTTTTATTTGGAGATATGCCCCAAACGTTTATGCCACAAGTTAGCAGACCTTTTATTTACTAAACCACGCTTAGTTCCAACATTATGATGCGAGGTTAAAAGGGTCTCAGCAAAGAGATTATCAAGTCTAAACTTGTATAAACCATCATTAAGAATACCAGAACCAATAAAAATATTTTGTTTGAACAAACTAAAACAACCATTTCCAAATTTAAAATAATATTCAACTGAATCAAGTCTTCATAATGAAACTAAATTGCGGGAAACAGAAGGTACATAAAGAGTTTCAAACAAATCTAAATGATGCCCAGTATCTAGGATTAAACGATAATTTCCAATGGCTTCAACTGGAGCTTTGACTCGATTACCCATATAGACATATTTTTCATTTGGATTTGTGATTCGGGTCGTAAGGAATCCCTGCATCGAATTTGAAACATGAGTGGTACAACCAGAATCAAGCCACCATGTATTATTAGGAACTTCAACTAAATTTGATTCAAAACATACGAAAGAATGAAACATACCTTTCTTTTCGAACCATGCCTTACGTTTCAAGCAATCCTTTTGAAAGTGTCCTTGTTTTCCGCAAAACCGACACTTAAGGTTGTTGTGTTCCTTTTCTTTGAGTCGAACAGATGACTCATTCACTTTATGTAGCCTTTGTTTGCCTTTCATATTCTGTCTTCCAGTTTTCTTTCCAACTCCTTGATTGGTCATGAGATGAATGGAATGAGTTCCTTGATTCTTCAGTCTTGTTTCCTCATGAACCAACATACTGTGAAGTTCATTCACATTCCATTTATCTTTCATGGTGTTATAGTTCATTTGGAATGGACCATACTCAGTCGGTAATGAGTTTATAATAAACTGAACAAGGAAATTCTCATCCACATTCATTCCCAAGGACTTAAGTCTTGCTGCAATGTTCGTCATTTCAATAACATGCTCATGCATGCTACGAGAACCATCAAATTTCATGGTGGTTAAAGTAGCCATTAACGTCCCAGCAAGAGACTTATCAGCAGTTTGGGAACGCTCTCCCTCAAGTTTCATGAATTCCTTAGCACTTTCAGTATGAGGAATAGCAAACTTAATATTGTTTGCCACACTCATTCGCATAAACATTAGGCTTCATCTATTTGATTTCTCCCAAGCATCATGAATGCTCTTTTCTTCATCACTGCTACTATCAGTAATAACAATGGATTTCTCAACTCGGAGTGACAAATCAAGACCCAAAACACCAAGGTGAAATTGAATTTGTTCACACCAATCAAGAAAGTTGAGACCATTAAACATAGAAATAGACGAAACATGCGACTGAAACGAAATAGGAATAGGTACTGCAAGAATAATATAATAATCACATGTTAATTATAGATTCAGTAAAATAGATATTAGTGTGTACTGATGTTCATCTTTGGATGATCCAATAGTATATAGACAATATCATGCTTAATGATTTACTGGAATTTGGTAATTGATATATTAAAGCAACATTCTTTTGTTATCTTTGGATATACAAAATATCTAACATAATATATTAATTACCACACATCATATTCATAAGCTGTAAAGAAGAACGATCAACCTTTGGGTGATCTTTAAATGCCTTGCAGTTATGAATTTTAATTACCTATAAGTGTATGATAACTTGTAGTTGTAGGTAATTAAAGTTTGATTGTATAATTTAGAATTTATTAACTTTATGGTAAGATCAATTTGGTGATTAACAAACCAACATAAAATAAATTCAAATTATATAACCGCATATGTTATGCTATCACCATTAGTTTCATAAAGTCACAATTCGTAATATAATATGTTTGTACAGAAAGAATATTATATTCCGACATCACTGCTGAGTTAGAAATTTTGGTGAGCGTACACTTTGACCAATTCACACATAAATAATTACGAAGGCAAAGTTTAATCCCATGGCTTGAGAATATAATTATGAATTATAATCATAGACGAAAGGAAAATCACGACAGCGGAACATAATTATGAATTATAACATGACGAAAGGAAAATCATGAGTTCTTAAAACTTGGCTCTGATACCACATGTTAATTATATAAAATTCATGAGAAATTGAAAAACCTGATGAGATTTAAAATTCATGGATCTTAGAACTTCATGATTATCACACCATTATTTATATACGATAGAATTATAACTTGAGTAGCCATAGATGTCTCTCTGTAGAAGCACCCAAGAAATCGATTTCTCTTTCTTCTCTTATCTTTATGCACAGAGTTGTTTTTCCTCTAATTGATAGATAATGACCTCTATGTAATTCTTTTATAAGGAGAAAGAGGACCGTTTCTAATAAACAGTTTTAGATAACTTACACGTTCTATCAACGTGCATGTGAACTTTTCAACTGACCAATTCTTTAGATAAATATTACATATTTAAACCATAAATTAGATGTTATCTGTAAATTAGATATTATTTTAAATATCTAATTTACAGATATGATGTATATAAATAATTTACATCAACGTGGGCCACAAATTTGTGTTTTGCTGTTTTGCAGGAAGGTTTATGCGCTCCATATTGTGGTTGGGCCTTTCGCCCAAGAGCTAGAGAACCTGTCCTAAGTGTCGTAGCTAGAATTTTTAATAAGGGGAGGCAAATTTAAAAAATTAACAAAAATAATATAACACAGAAAATGTAAAATAAAAATTATATATTAGCCTCATATATTTTTACAATATCATTTTCTGAGATTTCATACTTTGAAAATGTTGAATTATAGTTTTATTATCAATGGTATCAAACACATCTCGCTCAATTTATGATATCAAATAATCATTTACCATATAATCTCCTAACCGATTTCGAAGTGAAGTTTTGAATATTTTTATTGTTGAAAATACTCTTTCTACAATTGCAATTGCAACAGGTAATAGCAATACTAATTTCAAAAATAAATATACCAAAGGATACATCATACAGTCATTGTTTCTTTAATTGAACCATCCTTTTAACAAGCTGGTTAATCCCCACAATCTTAGAAAATTGATTGCTACTCCGCATATCAAAAATAAAATTGTCAAGTTGGTGCTCAAGATGTATAAACTCTATCGGGGGAAAATCTGATGGATAAAACTGTACAAACTGAAATAATTTTCTCTTATCATAAGCAAAAAATGAATTTGATGGATTAAGACAAGTCATACATAACAACAATTCTGTGTTCACCTCGTTAAACCAACTATTCAACTCTTGAAGTTGCAAATCTATCACTTCATAAAACGTTTCAACACGGTAATAGTGAAGATTTGTCCTTCCTTCAATATTTCGTTATGATCTCCCATGAAAGATGAATAAATCTTCCATATGTGGGGTGACTATCTCATATTTAACACAAAATAAAGAAATTTCATTCAGTAACAAATCTCAACCATCATCTCTCATAGTTTCCAATTGATATTTGCTTGATCTTGCAAGAATCATGACATTTATAATATCTTGATCTTTTCTTTGTAAAGCTTGTGGTAAATCATTCGTTATTCCCAAGATATTCTTCATTAAGTGCATCTGAAATATAAACTCATATTTTCCAATCAATTCCAACAGATTATTTGCTTGTTCCCTTTGCTTGTGATCTTTTCCTTCCTCTTTAACAAATAAAAGGACATCAATAATTGAAGGATACAAGCATATCAAACTCAATAATGTATTATAATGTGAACCTCAACGTGTACTCCCAGTTTTTTTTAATGTCTTCTCTTGATTCATACCTTGTCTAGTGAAGATATCACCATTATAAATTCCTTTAATAACTTTTTCAAATTATTTCTCACTAAGTATGTCTCTTCGCTAGGGATGGCAATGGGGCGGGTCGGGGATAGAGTTGCCGTCCCCATTCCCGTCCCCGAAGTAAATCTCCATCCTCATCCCCGCCTCCACTTAATCGGGGAATCCCCGTCCCCGAACCCACGGGGATTAAACCTCCATCCCCATCCCCATCCCCATCCCCGCCACAGATATATCTCTAATAATAATAAATTAATAATTATTATTAATTTAGGCATTATATTAGATTTTCATACATCTTTAATATTATTGAAATTATTTTAATAATTATTATTAATTTATTATTAATTTATTATTATTAGAGATATCGAGGCGGGTTCGGGGATGGGGATAGCATCCCCATATCCGCCCCAATCTGATTCGGGGATTTTAAAAAAATCCCCGAATCCGAATCTAAATCCGATAATACCACTCCAAACTCGCCCCGTTTCGGATTTTCCCCGCGGGTATCCAAATCCGCGGGGAAAATTGTCGTCCCTACTCTTCGATTGCATGATGCTCCAATAATATTGTTCAATTGTGCAACCATGTCTGATTTGTAAGAAACTATTTTCTTATTTTGAAATTGTACAGTCTAATGGTCAGACACTCCAGACTCTCAAAAAAAATAATTCAATGGTTTCTGAATTGAATGAATTCTAAGCAACCTTTTTATAGAACCTTTAAGTTTCATTATCACAATGCTAGACGCAATAGAGAGTAGATGGGTTCAGCTTTGGCTACTGAAGTCAAGCCATGTTTCTAATACAACACATTTTAAAATAGGTTGTATAGTTTGAGAAATCATGGGCAAAAATCTGATATTACAGTAAGGAGAAGAAACTGAGCACCATAAAAGAGCGATAGTAACAAGATGAGCTCTACTTTTGCAGAAATTTAGTGCAAAACTACCTAACAAGACCTCTACCTGCATTCGTAGGAAACTTCATTGACATGCAATACTTGTAAGGCTCTTTTGCACCTCAAGCATTGTTTTACCATCATCGTTGTATTTAGTAAATTCCCGTAACCAACATAAATGTCGGGACAAATGCCTTATCGGGGCAACTACCACCAGAACTTTGTAACCTTCGGAGACTCGTCTCATTGTAAGTATTTCTTTTAAATCTTGCCTAATATGATGGTTCTTAAGAAATTGAAATATCTTGGTTGGTCTATTTCAGAATATCTAACAACACAGGAAAATGTCCCTTTCAGGAGTGTTGCGACAAATAGCTTCAATGGTTCAGTACCTTCTGAGTTTGAAAATCTCAAAAACTTACAAAAACGGTTAGATTTGATTAAATTTTCAACTGGATTATTTATTTTCCTCACCATTGCCGATAGACTACAACAATCTTACTTGTTCTTCCTCCTGAATGTTGAAATGCAGGTACTTACGTAGTTCTGAACTTAGCGGTGAGCTACCGCAAAGTCTATCAAACCTCAAAAGCTTGGGAATAATGTAAGTTTCTTGAAAGGACTAGTTTAGATATATGGAGACATGTATAGCTATTGAAAACAAAAATATAATTTGCAAAGCAATTATTCTTTCAGGTGGGTTACAGACAATAATTTTACTGGAAGAATATCTAATTACATTGGAACATTGACAAACCTAACAACCTTGTATGATTTAATAAATAATTCTAGTATGCTCTTCATCTACTTAAATATTTGCTTTCATTGACATTTGTATCTTAGGAAAGATACCTACAAGCATAACCTTCAATGTAGTCTTAAAAATGATAAGCCATGTTAATTGTAATGATTTAGAGTTGTCTACGTGTTAATTTTCTACTCTTATGACAACTCCTTTTAGGGTCCAATTCCTTCGAGCTTTGCCAGCCTAACTCAATTGACTGAATTTGTGAGTGTTCATTTTATGGTTCATCTAGAACCACAGGATTTGCCCAACACCAATAAGGGATTAAGTTTGTGAAGATTTGTCAGCTATATATATTTTGTTTCATTAGCAAACTAGTAAATTCGATGGTGTAGGAGAATAGGAGATATTATAAATGGAAGCTCTTCAATAGAATTCATTGCTAATATGACATCTTTGAGTACTTGTAAGATCCTAGACGACTTTTTGCTTCACAATTGACCTTGCTCTTCTATCTTGTGAAATAACATCTTATGGTTAAATATTTTTCTCTTGAATAGGGTACTAAGGAACTGCAAAATTTTCAGTACAATTCCATTGAGCTTTGAGAATTATAAGACATTAACATTGTTGTACGATTCCTGAGTTACGTCGGAGTTATTATTGTTGGTGTTCCGGTGGGATTCCTCCCTATATCCCCGGATTAAAAATTCTATTGATTAGAACTAACCCGGATAGGGAAAGAAAACTTCCCGAACGACCTTTTTCATATACATGCTTTTCGATTGAGTGATCGTTTGAACAAGCTTGTTGTTCAAGCAATCAAACTCCTTCATCGATTCGCAGCGGAATAGAAGATGAAGATTTGGATCGCCGGTTCTTGTGTTTATCTTCGGGATCCAAGTAAAACAAGAATACAATTAAATTAGAATGAAATAAAAACAAGATATACCTTTTGTTTTACCTCTTGATCTTCTATTATATTCCTATCATCTTCTTGGATGTCGTGTGGGTGACGATCTTCCAAGAACGAAAGCCACCAAAAGCCCTATTCTTCTTTCTTTCTCCCTTGCGCCACCTTCCTCTTGTTCTTGTTGTCGCACACCCAAAGGAAGAAGTGCTTGTTGGTGTCGCAAGCCACCAAGGAGAAGAGAAGAAGAGAAGAGGAAGAAGAAAGGTGATCTCCTTTCTCCCTAAAACCTAGCCGCCCCCCTCCTTTGGCTTGTTGTCGGCGCCGCACACCACATGAGAGAGGGAGAGAATTAGAGGCTTAGGGTTTGGTTCATGATGGCTTAGGAGGGTATATATAGGCTACAATAGGGATCATGAGGAGGAGTTGATTTTGGTCTCCTAACGGATCTTAAACCCGACCCGTTAATAATAACTCGCTCCACTAATGAGTTATTATTGAACTACCACACCAACCCCATAATAAAAGTATAGGCTCCTTCTTATTATGTGCACATAATCTTCCCGTGTTTAAGATATCGCATGTCCGTTAATTAATTAAATTACTGACAATTTAATTAATTATCATATAACTCCAAGAGTAGTACCACTCAACTTTATTATCATATCGGACCAAGTCCACCTGCAGAATTTACATGATAATTCTTATGAGATCCTCAAGGGGACATCATCATCCTAAAATAATTAGGACACAGTTTCCTTCTATAATCAACGACACACCATATAAATAATATTATTTCCCAATTTACCGGGCCTATTGATTTAACGAATAAATCTCGCCCATTGGTAAATTAAAAAATAAATATTAAGTACATGTGCCCGTTATTATATCGGGATTAAGAGCATGTACATCTATAATAACCTGAGGTCTTGTTCGATTATACAGTCAGTATAAATCGAATCACCTCAAAACGGTTCTGCTCAATACACACAAAGTACACTAATGTAATTCTATAGTCAAGATAGACTAATACCAAATTACACTACAACCATTCCAATGGTTTGTCTAAATCCATCTCGGTGGTGAGCCACTACTTATACTTCACAAGGAAACTGATAACATGATCTTCTGTATGACACTACACATCATGTTATCTACAATGTGAAGTAACAGACAATTGCATACATATAACAAATATAAAATGCAAACACATAACCATTGTGATTCTTATTCCAAAATAGATGTTCATACAAAAGCTAGACTTATATATACATCCTAACAATCTCCCACTTATACTAAAAGACTATGCTGCCAATCAAACTGTCATACATTTGATTCCCATTCCTTCAACATGCCTATCATAAGCTTTCGCTGGAAGGGCCTTAGTGAAAGGATCTGTCAGGTTATGTGCTAATGCAATCTTGGCGACAACTTCTCCTCGCTTTACGATGTCTCGTATCAAGTGGTACTTTCGCTCAATGTGTTTACTTGCCTTATGGGCTCGTGGTTCCTTCGAGTTTGCTACTGCACCACTATTATCAGAATAAATTGTGATAGGTTTGGCAAACCAGGAATCACCTCTAAGTCCATCAAGAAGTTCCTGAGCCATACAACTTCTTTGGCTGCCTCAGAGGCTGTCACATACTCAGCTTCCATGGTGGAGTCCGCAACGCATTTCTGCTTGATACTCCTCCATACTATGGCTTCACCTCCCAAAGTAAACACATAACCCGAGGTAGACTTACTGTTATCCCTATCTGATTGGAAATCAGAATCCGTGTAACCGACAAGGAGCAAATGATCTGCCTGGTAAACTAGCATATAATTTCTAGTCATTTTCAAGTACTTTAATATATGCTTTACCGCAATCCAATATCATTATCCTGGATTACTTTGATATCTGTTAACCATGTCCACGACAAAACAGATATCCGGTCTCGTACATAACATAGCATACATTAGGCTTCCTACAGCCGAAGCATAAGGAACTGTCTTCATCTCCTCTATCTCCTTTGATGTTTTAGGATACATCTCCTTAGATAAAGATACTCTATGCCAAAAAGGTAGAAAACCTTTCTTGGAGTTTTGCATGCTAAAACGAGCTAGGATAGTGTCAATATACGAAACTTGAGATAAGCACAACATCCTCTTCTTGCGATCTCTTATAACTTTGATCCCAAGGATGTGTCCAGCTTCTCCCAAGTTCTTCATATCAAACTGTTTGGACAACCATACTCTTACGTCTGACAACACTTTGACATTGTTGCCAATAAGCAAAATGTGATCTACGTATAGTATAAGAAATACCACTACGTTTCCGTCACTCCTCTTATATACACAAGACTCTGTAAGTACCCCTGGTTGATTTTGATGTGATCAACCGATTTAAGTTAGGTCCTGGTATATTTAATCCCTATGCTAAGTGTGCAGGAGCTTAGGTACAGAGGAAGTCAAGCGTAAGACGTAGCGGACGAGAAGGATTGTGTGGGGAAGTTAGCCGACAGACTCGGTACAATCCGAGGGACGCGAAAGTTGCGGAAGAGTACGTCGGTGGAGCGAGAAGGACGTGTACGGTGTCCGAAGGACGAGAAGCCGGGAGGAAGGACGCTCGAGGGGCGAAAGGGCGGAGTCGGGTTCAGGTGAGCCTAACTCCGGTTGGCCGGAAATCACCCAGAAGACAAAAAACCAAAAGATTGGTCAATTTGACCAAGTCAAACCAAGCGCCCGAAAAAAAGAGATTTATTTGTTGCTACGAAGATTCAAACCTCGAACCTCACAGGCATATATCTCCATACTCACCGATTAGGATAAGCAGGCAATATGATTAAAGTTGTTGCGAGCAGAAGATAAAGTCATTTAGCTGTTGCGAGCAGAAGACAAAACTTTAATTAAACTTTATCTCTTAAAGGATAACCTTATCCTTTAATCAGATTCAATGGATGCAGTTTAATCCCATCCAAGATCAACCATCCTGATTACTGACAGGCCCAAATATACTAACTAATTTGTCACAAAGGTATGAGTCTATCAAATTTAAATGTTAATGAATACTGGAAACCCTTTTACAAGCAAAATGTGTAAGAATGTAGCAAAGGGGCCACAGGTCGTATTTTTCTCGGGGATAGTTGTCTAGTTTGATTCAAACTTGTAATTATGTGTCGTTTTTGTGTTTTTGGGTTTCAAACAAGTAATTGGATTTTGGTTTGTAGTTGAAAATGAAATTTAAATGGAAAAATAGAAACCTTGATTTAATAAGCTTGAGCAAGAAAATTGGCACCAAAAAGCTCAACTAGTGGAAACTAAATCCAAACACTTACAAGGTTTTTGAATACTAATTTCTTATTTCAAACACAAATTGGAATGCTATGCAATGAAGTAAAAACAAGGATGGGAGTTTTCGAAAATCAGTGAGCTGAACTCAATTAAGAGCATGCGAGATTAGGCATCAACCACACAATTTAAACTCAACTAGCTAAATAGATTTTGGGAACCAACTACTGCCAATAAAATTCGGAAATGATTGACATGTAAACTTATTGACTCAAACACTCTCACATGCCATAAATACCAGCTCAATTCGGATGCAAATGGAGCCAAACCAATTGGCAAACAAAGGAGAATCCTTGTGCCAAAAACTAGCTACAATTCACTAAGTAAGTAAACTTGAAGCCCAAACCTTAAAACTGTTTGGTTCTTTTAGGAAACAAAAGTTTTAGGATAGAACTAAGCAAGATTGAGACACAAGGATCAAAACTGAGATCAGAAATAGAAAAGCACAGAAATTAGAAACCAATTGCTGAAATTCAGATTGCAAAAATTAAGGTTTGGCTACTGAATTTTTTCTGTTTTTTGCAAATGCTTAGAGGCTGAGCTAGCTAACATAGGCTGAGTTCATGTGACTGATCTAGGAGCAAAGAAGTTTCAGCTAGCAATTACTTAACAAACTAATGAAAGGGAATGAAAACAGAACACTCCAAGTCGAAAACAAATTAAACAGAAACAGATTTGATTTCCCTTTTTTTTTCAGACTTTAAATGGCAAGCAATTCGAAACTAAATTCTATGTTAATTATGCAAGCTATCTATCTAATGCTAGAGATGATATTAACTACTAAGAAACTCAGAAACAACTCGAAAACAGGAAATCTAAAGCAAATTCCGAAACTGAATGGTTTTTCTTCAGAAATCGCTTGGCACGCAGCAAATCAATTGGCACGCTGCAAATTAACTAAGAACTAAACTGAAATTCAATCTATTAATTCACTAAACAAGTGTCTCGATTACTCTACTTGCCGAATTGAAACTAACTTACAGCTAAGAGCTTAAAATTCGAAAAACTCAGTAACTACAATGGATTTTCAGAACAGACAATGCAGTAAATGACAGAACACCAAAAACTACAGCTAAAACAGAGATTAAAACAATAAATCTACTCCTCGATTCCTTCTTCAGCTCAGGTACTCCTTGGTTGTCAAGCAAGGGAGAGAATCGGACCCGCAAACTCAGCAAATCGTGGAGAAAATGCCATCTGCGATTGAGTCAAGTTCAGATTGCTTCATTTCTGAAATTTCCACTCGGAATCTTCATTTCGGTTGTGTTTGTGTGCGGGGATGAAATGATGATGATCTGAACTCTCTAAGGAACCCCTCTAGATAGCTCAGTTGGAATGAAATCGATCACAACCGATCAAAAGACGCCAAGTAACAGAACCGCGGAAACCTCTCAACAGTTCTGCGAATTGAGCAAATCTGATCCAGAAACTTCACGGATGGCTTCCTCGACGACCTAGCACTAGCTCTGAATCAAGAGTCGAGGGATCACGCCTTCGGATGGAGAGAAAAACGCAAGAACACGAAGAACACTCGGCAGAGAAAACACTGTAGCGGCGAAGACGCGATAGGGAAGCTGCGGCCGAAATTTTCCTTAAGTATTCATGCATGGACGGTCCAGATTGACTTGCTTCAATCCAACGGCTAATTTTGATCTGATTGGAGCCAAACTTTGACGATGATGATCTGGGGTCAGGATCTGCCTCGTGGTAGCTCGGATCCTCCAGATTTGCAACGGATGGTCCAGATCAAGCTAATCTTTGAATGGATGCTCTAGAGCCCTCCAAGCTTGATCCAACGGTTGATTGAGCTCTGATTGTGGTGAAACCTTCAGATCTTGATCAGGGTGCTTGATCAACCCTAGCCCTAGCTCGGATGGCTTCAGATCATCCCGGATGGCTCAGATCTAGCCGCTTTCGAATCGAACGGCCCAGATTTAATCGTGATCTTGATAATCTGATCCGGGTCACTTCCGACTCGAGTTTGACCCAATATGCTCTAGGTCCAGGAACCCTTCATGCCTACAAAAATAAACCAAGAATTTAGTGGCCAATTAACTCAAATATGTGTCATTTTGCATTTAAGTCCAAAATATGAATAAGTTCTAGAACCTAGGGCAATTTCACCATTTTAGCAATAAAAAACATAGATCAAACATGGATTTAAGCACTCAAATGATCAATAAGATGGAATCTATCAACTCCCCCACACTTAGCCTTGAGCGTCTCGCGAAAACAGTAAATTTGTATCCCCTAGATTTTCTTAAGCATAATTAGAAACAAATGAAAAGAAATTACCTAAGGTTGCCAATTCTCATAAATCTAAGCTCTATGGATTACTATCTTGTCCTTAAATCAACAACTTGGCCTTTTCATCTATCATGAGTCATTGAGATGAATTTAAATCTCTAGCCTTTCCAGGAAAATAGTGGTGGCTCTCTCCTTAAATTCTAAGTTGCTAATGGATGTGGAGCTCACTCAAACACACATGCTTCTTGCACTACCATAGGCTTGCTTATTATCTACTCTCTACCATTTATCATGATTGAGATCAACATATACAAAAACAAGTGAAAAGCAAGTAATTGGTAAGATGTGAAATACAAGTCAAGGGAAAGGAAAAGTTGATAAAGTGGAAGACTTGGTTGCTTGGGGATATTTTTGATGCTCTTTGCTCTCCATGCAGTCCCCTAATGATCTCCAATAGTGTTGTGAAGTAAACTCTTGCCTTGCACTTCCAAAATTCAACAAAAATCCCTCACTAGTCCCTTTGTGCCAATTTCCATTTACGTGTCAATTCTGCTTCTTTCTCTTCTATTCACTGATTTTCTTTTCTTTTCCTTTATCTTCTAGCAAGGTTAGACTTGTAGTGGAGCAAAGCTTTTAAATTGGATGAGAGAAACTTCAATGATTCCATGGTGCCGAAATTTCAAAGGTGTGCCAACTTGCTTCTTCTTTTCTCTTCTATTCACTGATTTTATTCCCTTCTTGTTTTTTTTTTCCTTTTCTGCTTTGAATTCTTCTCATGGAGCATTTCGAATCAGTGTTGCATCAGAGAACTTAAAACAGCAATTGACATAAATGCTCCACTCACAACCCTCACTTAACTACTCTTGCAACTCATTTTGATACAAATCTTTTATAAATTTGCACACTTCCTTAATTTTCTTTTTCCTTCTGTTTTGGTACAGATTTCTGTATTTCAATCTCAGCTCTACAGCATTTGAATGCTGATCAGAGTGGCTTCCCTCCAAATTGCTGTGAGCTTCAAAGGAGTAACTAGTTGCTGTTTTTTTAGTTCCCATTTCTTTTCTTCTTGTCTTTAGCTGCAATTTTTTTTCTGTTTTCATGTTTCAAATTCCACTTTTCACAGCTACCTTCAGAACTTGCCACTCTTCTATTGCTCTCCAACAGTTAGCATCAAAAGTTTGTATCAGCAACACTTAATTTGGACAGATTTTTCCAGCATTGTTTTCTGATCTGTCCAGTTCACAAAAATTCTCTGTTTTGGCACTGATTTCTGCTTTTCTGCTCTGATCAGACATGTTCCTTTCATTCAGCAGTTTGAAATCTACTCCCCAGGAGTCTAGTTCAATTGGAAACCACTCGGCAATAGCAACTCTTTCCATGCAGTTTAGAATTTTCCTTTAGCTTTAGATTCTGTTCAAATTCAGCAGTGCTTCACTGACTTTCCAAACCAGATCACATTTCCTTCAATTCTGATCAGCAGTGAATGTGCCCATCAATTCCAGATGCATTCATGTACTCTCAATTTCCTGATTCATAGCTTAGAAAAACAACTTCAGCTTCATCTTGATACAAATCTGCACAAACAAAACTGCTTTTTCCCAGCTGAGTTCAGCTTCTGATCAGCCTCAATGTAGCTCCAATTCAGCCTCCTTTCCTACTGATTTCTCAGCTTCAATTCAGACTTTGGCTTGTATCATTCATCAGCTCTAAGATTCTGCACAAATTTGGCAGATTATTGTATTGAATTCAGATCTGTCCAGCATTTTAGCTTGCCATGCAGTCTATTGATTTCAGATTCCGGCACTGCCTGATCAGATTTCTTCGCAGCATTTACACATTTAATCCTTTCACCAAGTCGTAGTGGAGAACTCTATGGTTTTACTTGAAATTTTTTTGCATCAGAATGTTTGAATTCCATCCACCACACAATCATTTTCAGGTTGGTACTGATCTGCTGCTTTTCAGATTTCTGATGACTGGCTGATCAGTTTAGATGCAATTGCAGAAACACTTGAATTTATACAGCTGCCATTGAAATTCGGTTTAAAATTCCAGCTCAAATCAGTCCACTACACTTCATTCCTAATCTACACAGACTTTTCCTTCTCTTTCTGATTTTTCTCACAGATTTGCTTGGCACAGCAGTTTGCAATTGCTTTATATATACCCAGCTTCAATTTTTAGCACTTATCAAGATGTTTCAGATTTCTTAAGCAAAGACAAATTGCAAGCCAAGAAAAATGTTTTCTTCTTGGATCTTCACTTGATGATGATGATTCTAGATGCTTCAACTGATTTCCATTCTTAACCACATCCTCTTGCTCATTTTCGAAATTCTACTTCAACTCACTTGGTCTTGGTATCAATCCAACTTAGCACAAAATTTTTTTTTTTTTTTCGAAATGAAATTGCTTCCAAATCACTAATCACTCCCCCACACTTAAAACTTTGTCCGTCTCGGGCAAAATAGCATCAAGAAAACATCCCAAGCAAACAAATCCATAGAAAAATGAGGGTCAAGATTAGCAATAAGGAAAGACAATTCAAGAAGAGTATGTATCAAACATGATCATGGTAAAATGGAAACAATAGGAGTAGTCTTCATAAATGTGATCCAATCAACGAAATATGGTTTTAAAAGAACCTAAGCAAGTTCTAGAGTTCAATAACATGTGTGTCACAAATAAGGCTAATCTCACTAGGTAAAAACCATTCATCTCAAATTCTCAATTAAGAATCCAAAGCAAAATCGTACTCAAGCATCCAAGATTTCATCCATCAACTTAAATCCTAAGTTTTGACAACCAAATTTGATTTATTTTCCAAAAGACTCTAAAATGCTATGGAGAAAACCTAAGGGATACATTTATTCCTAATCAAGCAATAATACGTGCTAAAATGAAATACATGGTAATTACAATGATTTTATTCATGTAATGTATCTTAAGCATTTATTGTTAACTACCTACTTCAAAAAGAGAAAGAATTTATTTCTAGAACATGAAAATGCGCTAAGAGAAAAAATATGGTATTTGCAATGAAGAATTTTATTCACACTTTAAAGTCCCTACTTGAGAAAATCAATTGCGCATGCAAATTTGAAATTATTCTTGCAAAAAGTAAGGAAATGGTATATACAAAGAAAAAATGCGTGTAAAGTTTAGCGAACTCCCCTTTTAAGTTGGGTAGATAGCGTCCTCAATGTACACATCCTCCACCTCTAGCTCCTTTAGTTCTTCAAGATACCTCTTGAGCCGGTGGCCATTAACTTTCCACACCAATCCATTAGCTTCGTCCCTAATTTCAAAAACTCCATAGGGAAAAATATTAGTTATAATGAATGGACCTTCCCACCTTGATCTCAACTTACCTCTTATCAATTTCAATCTTGACTTGTACAATAGCACTTTGTCACCAATTTGAAATTCCTTGTCCACAATGTGCTTGTCATGAAATTTCTTAGTCTTCTCCTTGTAGATCCTTGAATTCTCAAATGCTTCCAACCGGATTTCTTCAAGCTCTTGAAGTTGCAACTTCCTTTCTTCTCCCACCTTAGTAGCATCAAAATTGCAAGCTTTAACTGCCCAGTACGCCTTATGCTCAATCTCTACAGGTAAGTGGCATGATTTCCCATAAACAAGTCTATAAGGTGACATTCCAATGGGTGTCTTGTAAGCGGTGCGATATGCCCATAAAGCATCTTCAAGCCTTTTACTCCAGTCCTTCCTATGAGGTCCCACAGTTTTTTCCAATATGGATTTGACTTCTCTATTCGACACCTCGGCTTGTCCATTTGTTTGGGGGTGATAAGCAGTAGAAACTTTATGTAATACCCCGTACTTATTAAGAAGAGCCTTCATGTGCTTATTGCAAAAGTGGGATCCTTGGTCACTTATGATAGCTCTTGGAATACCAAACCTGCAAAAAATGTTTGTCCTGACAAAACTAACAACCACAGATGAATCATCAGTCCTGGTGGGAATGGCCTCCACCCATTTTGAAACATAATCAACAGCTAAAAGAATGTACAAGAATCCAAAAGAAGCAGGAAATGGTCCCATAAAATCTATACCCCACACATCAAATATTCACAAAATAAAATAGCTTGTTGAGGCATTTCATTTCTAGCACTTATGTTTCCTGTTCTTTGACATCTATCACAACATGTACA
The DNA here is from genome assembly GCA_024364735.1 of Boesenbergia rotunda. Classification (NCBI taxonomy): domain Eukaryota; kingdom Viridiplantae; phylum Streptophyta; class Magnoliopsida; order Zingiberales; family Zingiberaceae; genus Boesenbergia; species Boesenbergia rotunda. Next base: position 104,661 of record JAGFNQ010006944.1, read on the forward strand.
AAATCTATATGAATCTCTAAACAGGGTGGGCCAGTACAATCCACATTCTAAAATTTTTCTAGCAGTCCTTTGTGGTCCAAAATGCCCACCACATGCTGAAGAATGGCAAAAAGTGAGTACAGAATGAAACTCATGATTTGGTACACATCTCCTAATGATTTGATCACTACAAAATTTCCACAAGTAAGGATCATCCCACACATAATATTTTGCATCACTTTTGAATTTATCCTTTTGAGCTTTCGAAAAGTGTGTGGGAAAAACATGAGCTACAAGAAAATTCACTAAGTCTGCATACCAGGGTGACTCACCATGCATCTGTAAAAGCTGCTCATCTCTGAAATCATCATCTATGGCCGTGGGATCTCCATCTCCCTCCAATCTGCTCAAATGGTCCGCTACTAAATTTTCCTTGCCACTCCTGTCTCGTATCTCCAAGTCAAACTCCTGTAGTAGTAGCATCCATCTAATAAGCCTTGGCTTCGCATCTGGTTTCTTCAGGAGGTACTTCAATGCTGCATGATCAGAAAACACAACAACATGAGAACACAATAAATATGATCTGAATCTATCTAAGGCAAAAACAATGGAAAGAAGCTCCTTTTCAGTCGTGGTGTATTGGCTTGGGCGGCATCTAGGGTTTTGGAGGCATAGAAATGACATGTGGTGCTCCATCTACCCTCTGTGCTAATACAGCTCCCACTGCAAAATTAGAAGCATCACACATTAATTCAAAAGGTAAAGACCAGTCAGGTGATGTAATAATAGGAGCTGAGGTAAGAGCCTCCCTGAGCCTATGAAAAGCTTCCTTGCATTTTTCATCAAAATGGAACTCAACATCTTTCTGCAGAAGTCGTGTCAAGGGCCGAGCAATCAAGCTAAAGTCTCTAATAAATCTGCGGTAAAATCCTGCATGTCCAAGAAAAGCTCGAATATCCCGTACGCATACGGGGTAAGATAAAGAAGAAATAACACTGATTTTAGCAGGATCTACCTCAATACCTTTCTGAGAGACTATATGTCCAAGAACTATCCCATGCTCTACCATAAAGTGGCATTTCTCAAAATTCAAAACAAGGTTAGTTTCAATGCAACGATGTAAAACCCTAGACAAGTTATTCAAACATGAATCAAAAGACGTGCCATAAACTGAAAAATCATCCATAAATACCTCCATGCAGTCCTCTAGCAACTCACCGAATATACTCACCATACATCTCTGAAAAGTACCGGGTGCGTTGCAGAGTCCGAAGGGCATACGTCTATAGGCAAATGTGCCAAAGGGGCAAGTGAAGGTGGTCTTCTCCTGGTCCTCTGGATCTATGCAAATCTGAAAATAGCCTGAAAATCCGTCCAAGAAACAGTAGTGTGACTTCCCTGCCAGTCTCTCAAGCATCTGATCAATGAATGGTAGAGGGAAGTGATCTTTCCTTGTGACCTTGTTGAGTTTCCTGTAATCAATGCAGACTCTCCAGGAATTCTTGACTCTGGTGGGTACTAATTCATTACTTTCATCTGCCACCACGGTCACTCCAGATTTCTTAGGCACCACATGTATAGGGCTAACCCACTGACTGTCAGAAATAGGGTAAATAATACCTGCCTGTAGAAGTCTAGTCACCTCTTTCTTTACTACATCCAAAATAAGTGGGTTGAGCCTCCTTTGTGGTTGCCTCACAGGTTTGACATTTTCCTCTAAAAAGATCCTGTGCATGCAGATAGCTGGGCTGATACCTGGTATATCTGATAGTGTCCACCCAATTGCCTTTTTGTAGTGCCTCAGGACTTGCAATAATTTCTCTTCTTGTTCTGACTCCAAATGCTGTGCAATAATAACAGGAAAAGTCTGCTCCTCTCCTAAGTAGGCATACTTCAAGTGACCTGGTAATGGCTTCAATTCACTCTGGTCCTCCTCAGTAGAAATAAGTGGTCCCTGGGGCTTAGTGCAATCCCCTACACTCTGAATATCAGTAAAAATAGGTGATCCTTGGGGCTCTGTGCAATCCCCTACACCTAGAAAAATGTCACCAGCTGGAAGTGTGTCTGAAATGTCTTCTGTAAAATCCTCAGTATCAGCAGTCAGTACTCTCTCAGCCTCTTCTGAATCTGTAGCTCCTCTAGAAAAATCCTCCAGAAATCCCTCAGTCTCCAACTCAGTCTGCGCCAGCTCCTCTAGAATGTCCATGCTCATGATAGAGTGGTCCTCTCTTGGATGCTTCATGGTATCAAAAAGGCTGAACTGTACCACCGTATCTCCTATCTCCATAGAAAGTGTCCCGGCATATACATCAATCTTCGTTCTGGCCGTCTTCAGAAAAGGCCTGCCTAAAATAAGTGGAGAACGGTGTGCCAAGTAATCTCCCTCCATATCCAAAATATAAAAATCAGCAGGAAATATAAGCTCCTTTACCTTCACCAAGACATCTTCAATCATACCTGCTGGGTGGGTCTGACTCCTATCTGCTAGCTGTATCACCACCCCAGTGGGCTGTAAAGGGCCTATGCCAAGCATCTGAAAAACTGACTTGGGCATCACATTTATTGAAGCTCCTAGATCTAACATGGCGTCGTGGAAAATGGTGCTCCCTATCTCACAAGAAACGGTGAATACCCCTGGGTCTTCGCACTTCTGAGGGATAGTGTGGATAAGTGCTGAGATGTTCTTCCCAAAGCTGACCAATTCATTTCCTTTGAGTCTCTTTTTATGTACACAAAGATCCTTCAAAAACTTAGCATATTTGGGAATCTGCTTGATCATGGTCAACAAAGGTACATTGATCTCCACCTTGCTAAACAATTCCACTAACTCATTGAATTCCTTGGCTTTCTCTTCCTCTACTTGCTTCTTGGCATTTGTTCTCTGCTGTGGAAAGGGTAAAGGAACCCTAAATTCATCAACCTTGGCAGGAGGTAAAGAAGTAGAGGCTGAATTCTGCTGTGCTGTCCCCTGCGTAGCAGCTGCTGTCCCATGCGTCTCGGCATCGATTTCTTCTCCGTTTGCCACCAAATTTGGAGGGTTGCTTGAGGATTGAGTTGGGAACGGGCTAGGGTCGGAATCAGCTGAATTTGAACTCATTTCAGTGTGGTTTTGGGCCGGAATTTGAGAAGCTGTCCGGCTGCCTGAAAATTCTGCTCTTGGACTCTTCGGTGATGTTGTAACCTTCCCACTTCTCAAAGTTATAGCACTCACATTCCCTTTGGGATTAGGAACGGTTTGGGAAGGGAGTTGGCTTGATCCTTGAGCTTGATTTTGGTTAATTCCACTAGCCAATTGCCCTATTTGCCTCTCAACGTTTTGTTGTATTGTTGTTGTTGTTGTTGTTGAAGCTTGTTGTTGTTGTTGGCTGTTTGTCATATTGTTGAAACATTCCTCAACCCTGTTGGGACGCATTTCCTCCACTTGAGCTCCCATAACCTCCTTGGTTAGAATAGTTCCTTGTTGACCTTGAAAGATGAGTTAGTTGGCTGAAATTGTGGAGCTTGCTGATTCTGTTGAAACATGCTGTTGGGGCTGATTAAAGTACTGATTAGAGGGTTGATATGCTGGGAAATTTTGCTGGAGGTGTACCCTTGAAACTCTGATTTGGAGCTTGAAAATTAGGTGGTGAGGGCTGAAAATTCTGGCCTTGAAACCCTTGATTGTAGGGCTGAAAATTCTGATCATGGGCTGTGATGGTTGGAAATTCGATTGGTTTTGAGCTGGAAAAGCTGGGAATGAGTGCCATCCTTGCTGCCCTTGGTAAGGTTGCTGAAATTGAGGTTCAAATGGTTGAAATTGTTGCTGAAAATGTTGAGAAGTAGGCTGAAATGAAGGCTGAAAACTTGAGTTTGATGGCTGAAATTGTTGCTGCGTGTTCTGAATTGGTTGGGTCTGCTGTAAGTTTGGTTGGGGCTGCTGAGATGACTGAGTTTGAGGCTCTTGTTGGCAGAAAGCATTCCCATACCTCAGGTTAGGATGATTCCTCCAACCGGGGTTATAAGTGGAGGAATAAGGATTGTTTCTTGTTGGAATTGTCCTCTCACTAAGCGCTACTGTCTCGTCCTGTTGGAGATTGGGGCATGAGTCTGAAGTGTGCTCTTGACTAGAACAAATGCCACACACACTTGTAATTTGAGTAGAGGGTGGAGTACTGAAGGAGTAGAACTAAGTCTGTCCACTTTCAAATCCATTTTCTTCAAACTGAGGTGAGCTCCATCAATGCATTCTTAACCTCCTTGTTATCAGTGGGAACTGCCTGAACTTCACCCACTCCTCTGGTGCTCAAGGCTCTGCCTCCAAATTGTTGGGAATTCTCAGCCATATTAGAAATTAACTCCCTAGCTTGCTGTGGTGTTTTGTTGACCAAGGCCCCTCCAGATGCAGCATCTATAAGGACTCTATCGTCTGCAGCAGTCCTTCATAAAAATATTGAATCAATAATTGCTCACTGATTTGATGCTGGGGGCAACTTGAACACAACTTGTTAAATCTTTCCCATAATCATGCAGTGTTTCTCCCACCACTTGCTGAATCCCACAGATACTCTTTCTGATTATAGCTGTGCGGGAAGCTGGGAAATACTTCTCCAAAAATGCCTTCTTCATGGCTATCCAACTAGACACATGTCCTGTAGGCAAATAATAGAACCAGTCTTTGGCTGCTCCTGTCAATGTAAAGGGAAAAGCTCTCAGCTTGATGTCTTCTTCAGAAATGCCCTGAGGCTTCATAGTAGAGCACACCACATGGAATTCGTGCAAGTGTCTGTTTGGATCCTCCCCAGATAAACCCTGAAATTTTGGCAACAAATTAATAAGCCCAGATCTTAACTCAAAACTTTCTCCCAGCTCTGGATATGCTATGCTGGAGTACTGAAATGCAGCGTCTGGTGCTGCAAGCTCCTTCATGGTTCTCTGGTGGTCTGCCATATCAATGCCTGAGTGAGTGCTGATAGTCTGAAGTGGAGGGATATCTGCAGTCTCAGAAAGAATAGCCTGGCTCCTCCTGACTCTGAAAGTCCTCTCAATCTCAGGATCGAAATCTTCCAATTCAGCACCTAGAGACCTGGTCATAAAAACAAAACAAATCGCAGTAACCGTAGATAAAAAGATAAAACAAATAAAATCAAATCCAAAAGATATGACAATAAGCACAGAAACAAATCAAGAATGATATGAAATAAGTGCACAAGAAAAAATCAAACAAGTCAACTAACAGTTTCCCCGGCAACGGCGCCAAAAATTTGACGGGCCCAAATTATACTAAATTAATTTGTCACGAAATGTATGGGCTCATCAAATTTAAATAATTGAATACTGGAAACCCTTTTACAAGCAAAATGTGTAAGAATGTAGCAAAGGGGCCACAGGTCGTATTTTTCTCGGGGATAGTTGTCTAGTTTGATTCAAACTTGTAATTATGTGTCGTTTTTGTGTTTTTGGGTTTCAAACAAGTAATTGGATTTTGGTTTGTAGTTGAAAATGAAATTTAAATGGAAAAATAGAAACCTTGATTTAATAAACTTGAGCAAGAAAATTGGCACCAAAAAGCTCAACTAGTGGAAACTAAATCCAAACACTTACAAGGTTTTTGAATACTGATTTCTTATTTCAAACACAAATTGGAATGCTATGCAATGAAGTAAAAACAAGGATGGGAGTTTTCGAAAATCAGTGAGCTGAACTCAATTAAGAGCATGCGAGATTAGGCATCAACCACACAATTTAAACTCAACTAGCTAAATAGATTTTGGGAACCAACTACTGCCAATAAAATTCGGAAATGATTGACATGTAAACTTATTGACTCAAACACTCTCACATGCCATAAATACAAGCTCAATTCGGATGCAAATGGAGCCAAACCAATTGGCAAACAAAGGAGAATCCTTGTGCCAAAAACTAGCTACAATTCACTAAGTAAGTAAACTTGAAGCCCAAACCTTAAAACTGTTTGGTTCTTTTAGGAAACAAAAGTTTTAGGATAGAACTAAGCAAGATTGAGACACAAGGATCAAAACTGAGATCAGAAATAGAAAAGCACAGAAATTAGAAACCAATTGCTGAAATTCAGATTGCAAAAATTAAGGTTTGGCTACTGAATTTTTTCTGTTTTTTGCAAATGCTTAGAGGCTGAGCTAGCTAACATAGGCTGAGTTCATGTGACTGATCTAGGAGCAAAGAAGTTTCAGCTAGCAATTACTTAACAAACTAATGAAAGGGAATGAAAACAGAACACTCCAAGTCGAAAACAGATTAAACAGAAACAGATTTGATTTCCCTTTTTTTTCAGACTTTAAATGGCAAGCAATTCGAAACTAAATTCTATGTTAATTATGCAAGCTATCTATCTAATGCTAGAGATGATATTAACTACTAAGAAACTCAGAAACAACTCGAAAACAGGAAATCTAAAGCAAATTCCGAAACTGAATGGTTTTTCTTCAGAAATCACTTGGCACGCAGCAAATCAATTGGCACGCTGCAAATTAACTAAGAACTAAACTGAAATTCAATCTATTAATTCACTAAACAAGTGTCTCGATTACTCTACTTGCCGAATTGAAACTAACTTACAGCTAAGAGCTTAAAATTCGAAAAACTCAGTAACTACAATGGATTTTCAGAACAGACAATGCAGTAAATGACAGAACACCAAAAACTACAGCTAAAACAGAGATTAAAACAATAAATCTACTCCTCGATTCCTTCTTCAGCTCAGGTACTCCTTGGTTGTCAAGCAAGGGAGAGAATCGGACCCGCAAACTCAGCAAATCGTGGAGAAAATGCCATCTGCGATTGAGTCAAGTTCAGATTGCTTCATTTCTGAAATTTCCACTCGGAATCTTCATTTCGGTTGTGTTTGTGTGCGGGGATGAAATGATGATGATCTGAACTCTCTAAGGAACCCCTCTAGATAGCTCAGTTGGAATGAAATCGATCACAACCGATCAAAAGACGCCAAGTAACAGAACCGCGGAAACCTCTCAACAGTTCTGCGAATTGAGCAAATCTGATCCAGAAACTTCACTGATGGCTTCCTCGACGACCTAGCACTAGCTCTGAATCAAGAGTCGAGGGATCACGCCTTCGGATGGAGAGAAAAACGCAAGAACACGAAGAACACTCGGCAAGGAAGACACTGTAGCGGCGAAGACGCGATAGGGAAGCTGCGGCCGAAATTTTCCTTAAGTATTCATGCATGGACGGTCCAGATTGACTTGCTTCAATCCAACGGCTAATTTTGATCTGATTGGAGCCAAACTTTGATGATGATGATCTGGGGTCAGGATCTGCCTCGTGGTAGCTCGGATCCTCCAGATTTGCAACGGATGGTCCAGATCAAGCTAATCTTTGAATGGATGCTCTAGAGCCCTCCAAGCTTGATCCAACGGTTGATTGAGCTCTGATTGTGGTGAAACCTTCAGATCTTGATCAGGGTGCTTGATCAACCCTAGCCCTAGCTCGGATGGCTTCAGATCATCCCGGATGGCTCAGATCTAGCCGCTTTCGAATCGAACGGCCCAGATTTAATCGTGATCTTGATAATCTGATCCGGGTCACTTCCGACTCGAGTTTGACCCAATATGCTCTAGGTCCAGGCACCCTTCATGCCTACAAAAATAAACCAAGAATTTAGTGGCCAATTAACTCAAATATGTGTCATTTTGCATTTAAGTCCAAAATATGAATAAGTTCTAGAACCTAGGGCAATTTCACCATTTTAGCAATAAAAAACATAGATCAAACATGGATTTAAGCACTCAAATGATCAATAAGATGGAATCTATCAATGCACATCAAAAAGGGGAAGATTGTTGCTGCCCCGGTTGGTTTTGATGCGATCAACCAAGTTAGGTTAGGTCCTGTTGGTTTTAATCCCTCTGCTAAGTGTGCAGGAACTTAGGTACGGAGGAAGTCGAGCATAAGATGCAGCGGACGAGAAGGATTACGCGGGGAAGTGAGCCGACGGGCTCAGTACAATCCGAGGGACGCGGAAGCTGCGGAAGAGTACATCGGTGGAGCGAGAAGGACGCGCGCGGTGTCCAAGGGACGAGAAGCCGGGAGGAAGAACGCTCGAGGGGCGAAAGGCCGAAGTCGGGTTTGGGTGAGCCTAACTCCGGTTGGCCATAAATCACCCAGAAGATGAAGAATCAAAAAGACTGGTCCAAGCGCCCAAAAGAAAAGAGAAAATTATTTGGTGCCAAGAAGCATCGAACCCGAGACCTCAACAACACACACTAACCCACTTACCATTTGGGATAAAGGGCGATGGCAATAAAATGTTGCCAATATTACTACATAGAGATTACAACAGTGACATAGAGATTCCAACAACCTATTAGTAATATGAGAGAAGTGTCCTAAGGCAATCGCCTTATGATTGTAATCATTTACTTTAATAAATGAATATTCACTATTTCAGTATACATGTTAGTGTATTTGATTGAGATCTTAAACTCATTTACTGAATGTCCGCAATACAATTCACAGTATGAGAGAATTTGTGATGAATTCTCAACTAGTGATTATCTCTACATGTGCAATTGTAAAGTATTGAAATTGTCCCTAGTCGATGAATTGATAAATACGGACACTATCAATTATGTTGAGACTAGCATGGGTTATTCTCTAATCAGCTGATTCTCACTGGCTGGTGACATTGGGATGTCCGAAGATAAACATGAATGCTAGTTAAGGGAACTAGTTCATTGGAGTGACTGGCTGTAAAACTTCATATGGTAATCTATATATAGATATGTCAATGAAGTTCTTACTGCAGCTTAAGTGTGATGTTCCTTTGACTTGTGGTGTTCAAGTCATCTTAGTCGTGAAGACTTATACCTTGACATCTTAAGCAAGCATCTCCAAGGAGGTGTGGACCCAGGATGATTGGGTATAAGCCGAAGTGCTCGAAGATGTTTGAACAGCCTACAATAGATTCACCACTCCTTGCGAGGAGATGTATACCCAAGGCCTATCGTCGGATTGTTACTCGAAGCCTCTGGCCAGAGCATCACATGTTCCGAGTATGAATCTCTCAAAAACATGAGAGTTATGAATCCATTGGACGAGAAAGACATTACTTGGGCTAGGGGTGACGTAGTCAGCCTAGTGGGGACTGACACACATAGACCGTGTCCTGAACCAAGTGGGTATAAGATGGTGAAGGGAATGAGGCACGATTCATTAAAACTGCTGAAGGGTTTCAGAATTATTTCTGAGGTCAACCACTGATCATTCGATTAATTGGGGATCATGATGTACTACTAGGTGTCACTCATGATCGTTCTATAATTGGTTGATTATAGACGGCCAACATAAATCGAAAGCCTATTTAGTCACACGCACTACGAGTGATCCGAGGGATTTAAAATGAGTTGAAAATTAGATTTTTCGATCAAGAGAGATAAGTCGAATCTGAATTTTTCAGAGACGCATTGGAAGCATAAAATGGCTAAGTCTTTTGAAGACTTATTGGACGAATTAAATGAGTTTAATTCGTATGGTTTTAGCTTGGGTTTGGCCGGCCAAAGAGGGTCCCCACCCTCTTTGTTTGGCCGGCCACAACAAAAGGGGAAAATCGAATTTTTGGTTCAAATTATAAAATAAACCGAGCGTGGTTTGTTTTATAAAATTATGGATAAAGAAATTTATATAAAGAAATTTATATAAAGAAATTTATTTTTCATGGAAATTAAAATGAACCATGGATTGGTTTATTTTATTTTATAAAATCAATAATGGATTGATTTACCATGATAAAGAAATTTATATAAAGAAATTTATATAAAGAAATTTCTTTCCATAAGAAAAGGGAGACATGGTTGTTTTTATCATAAATTAAATTATGATAAAAACTTGGCATGATGGAATAATTCATAGAAAAATTTATAGGATAAATTTCTTATGAAAATTTATTCCATAAAAAGGAGACTTGGCGATTAAAGAGGCTACTATATAAAGGAACCAAGGCAAGGCTTGGAGATTAATCTAAGAGATCTAGAAATAAGCCCTCTCTCTCTCTCCTTCTCTCCCTCTCCCTCCTCTAGTGCCGCCGACCCTAAAAGGAGGACCCCTTTGTTGCCGTGAGCTTCATCCACCAAGCAGCTGCCGAAGAAGAAGAAGAAGCGGGTGCAACTCCTTCCTTCCTCCCGGAATCTTGATTCCGTTCTTCGTTTGGTGGTTAGTCTTCCCATCTCTCTCTTGGTATTCTTGTCGTGCCTTTGGAGAATCTAGTAGTTCTTGTCGTCATGAAACTCGTGGCTTTGCGAAGTCATCCCGAAGAAAACTCGGCGTGGACGCGAATAGAGGCGGAGCTTCCTTCGAGTTACGCGAGGTATTAAGTAAATTAGTTTACTTTCTGCAAAATTTAATATATGATCATGTCTACACAATATAAGGTTGCATGCTTAGATGTGTGGTTAAATAATTTGGGAAATTATTTATGCTAAATCTTCCGCTGCACGTAATAAATTTTAAAATTATGAACCCGCATCCATGTCAACATGCACCCGGTCCCAACAGTGGTATCAGAGCCGGTTAGTGTTCGACATAATCATATAATTGTTTTGCGGAAAACTTTGTCATGATCTCAATTTTGGAAAATTTTCCAATTATGGAAACTTTCCAATTATGATAAATTTTAGATTTAGGAATTTCAAAGTTTGGAAATCCTCATGAAATTTCGCAAACTTTTGAAATATCCTAGTTTCTGAAATTTTATGATAATTGTGAAAACTTCCCATTTTTGGAAACTTTCCAATTTTGGAAATTTTCTATTTTGAAATTTTCCAATTTTAGAAATATGTAAGTTTTCTTTGTACCAGAAACTTACAATTATTCTGAAAACCTATTATGGAAATCTCGCAATTTTGGGCACTTTCTTTCAAGAAAGTCTAGACAAATTTATGGATCATTAATTGAAAATTAAATTCGAATTGCTTTTAAATTATTAACAAAATTAAAGTTAGTTGTTGTAATTTAATTTCCTATTTTGAATAAAATTGTCATGTTTAATTTGGCTACGCCTCGGGGAGCGAGCCAAATTAGATTTACAACAAATTTCTTTTCTTTGGGTATCTGAGCCTCGGGGAGCCACCCAAAGAAAATAATTTGTTGTAATTAATTAGTCCATAAATAAAATATGTAATCAAATCTTGGAAATTTTGAGGTGATTCTCAAACGATAATTTCCTTATTTGATTTAAGAGGTGATGCTCTTACATATTGTTGTCTCCAAAATTAATTACGAAAATTTTTTCCTATAGAGTTTTCTTAAATAAGATTTTCATGAAAATAATATGTGGTTGAATTAAGGGAATCTGTCTCTTAATTTAATAAGATTTGATTTAGAGAAATCAAAGTCTTAAACATATTATTTCCGAAATTGATTATGACAATTTAGGAAATTGTTTCCAAAACAATTCCTTGAATAAAATATGAAATTAGAATTAGGAAATCCGGTTCCTAATTCAATTAATGAGACTTGATAAATTAAGTCACATACATACTTTATTAAGGAAATCGTTACTACATGACATAATTATATGTCATGAATGTGCTTAGAAAGAAAAGGATGAGACCCAAAATCCCTTACAAAATATTAAGGCCAACACCTTCCATTAATATGGTTAGAACCGGAGTTTTGTTTCTCGTTTGGGTTGATGGACACATCCATGCCCGGCTTGAACCTCAACATGTTCAAACCATGAATTAGTTTATGATTAATATAGTTGGAGTCAGAGGTCAATCCTTAGTTTTGGTTGTTGGACACATCCAAGCCTGACTAAACGGTTGAATGAGCTCCAACCATATTAAAACTATTTCTTGATTAATGGGTCAGCCTTAAGCTTGGAGCATCGATTTGTTGTGCCACAGCCAAGGTCGATGTAAAGAGAGGTGCAGTTGGGTGCTATGTATATTGTTGCATACTTGTTAATGAGTTAACAACCCAATGATTTATGCAAACATTCAATTAGTTGATAGCATAAAGTGTAGTTACATATATGTGATATGTAATCGGTATAATTACCTACCTTCATAGCTAAGAATAACTTGATGGCCACAGCCATGGTTGTTCTTATCTATGGTTGGATATCAACCTATTTGGAGATGTTCCTACGATCTCCCGAATTGATAAAAAGGGTTATTCAATTCGAAAAATAAATAGGATTTAATTAATGTATGTTGATGCATTCTTTATCATTCTTCTCACATAAGCTCAATTTGTATTTCTAGGATAATCACTCGATCATGTCTTCTCTGAATTTGCGTTCCATTTTGGACACCAATAAGCTGACTGGGCCAAACTTCATGGACTGGCTTCGAAACCTGAGGATAGTCCTCAAGGCAGAAAAGCTTGCTTATGTCCTTGAAGATCAACTTCCCAACCGTCCTCCAGAAGATGCAACTCCAGACCAGTTAGTGGCCTATCAGAAACATGTGACCGATTCTGAACTTGCGAGTTGCATCATGCTAGCCGCTATGGTACCTGAGCTGCAAAAGCAGCATGAGCATATGGATGCTTATACCATCATCTTCCATCTTCATGAGTTATTTGACGAGCAGGCGAGATCCGAAAGGTTCGAGGTCTCCAGACTCCTCTTCACCTCTAAGATGCAGGAAGGCACTTCTGTCTCACAGTTTGTGTTGAAGATGTTGGGGTACATTGAGCGACTGGGCACTCTTGGTTTGCAATGGATCATGAACTAAGTATTGACTTAATTCTGCATTGTTTGCCCAAAAGTTATTCACAATTTGTGATGAACTATCGGATGAACAAGCTGGAGACTACCATTCCTGAGTTGCTCAACCTGCTGAAGACTATAGAGCCTTCTGTGAAGCAGGATCAGAAGACGGTACTGTTAGTTGGTTCCTCAAAAAAGGCTCTAAGAGGAAGGCCAAAGAACAGAATAAGGGAAAGAAGAAAAAGACCAAAAAGACTGAAAAGACCCCAAAAGGCACTTGCCATCACTGTGGCAAGGAGGGTCACTGGCGAAGAAACTGCAAGGTTTATCTTGAGTCCTTGAAGAAGAAAGCATCCGATGCCCCATCCTCTTCAGGTATCTTCGTTATTGAATGTCACTCTATTTCCTCAACCGCCTGGGTACTTGATACCGGGTGTAGCTCACATATATGTAATGACATACAGGGGCTAAGGAATAGAAGAAGACTCGTCAAGGGAGAAGCGAATCTGCGAGTTGGAAATGGAGCAAAGATTGCTGCTGTTGCCATCGGAACATATTTGCTAAAGCTCCCTACTGGACTTGTCTTAGAGTTGGATAATTGTTATTTTGTTCCTTCGTTAATAAAGAACATTGTATCTATTTCATGCTTGAATGAAAAGGGTTATCATTTAACTTTTAGTAACAATTGTTGTTACATAACTTTAAATGGTGTTCTTTATGGGACCGGAACTTTGTGCAATGGTATCTACACGTTAGATTTATCCGGTGACATTTTCAATATCGAAGTTAGCAACAAACGTGCTCGAATAGATAATCAAATAGACTCCTATACGTGGCATTGTCGTCTTGGCCATATAAGTAAGAAACGCATGACCAAATTACACCGATGTGGAATTCTGGAATCATTTGAACCCGGTTCATTTGATACATGCGAATCATGCTTAAAAGGCAAGATGGCCAAATTACCCTTTTCCGGAAAAGGTAATCCAGTGGGAGAATTGCTTGGTCTAATACATACTGATGTATGTGGACCAATGTCAACTCTTGCACAAGGAGGCTATAGCTACTTATTACCTTTATCGATGATCACTCACGATTCGGGTATGTGTTCTTGATGAAACACAAATCTGAAGCTTTTGAGAAATTCAAAGAGTTCAGAAATGAAGTAGAGAAACAGCTTGGCAAAAGTATTAAGATACTTCGATCCGATCGGGGTGGTGAATACTTAAGTCAAGAGTTTCAAGATTATCTTAGGGACAATGGGATATTGTCTCAATGGACTCCGCCGTATACACCACAGCATAATGGTGTATCTGAGAGGCGTAACCGAACCTTGATGGACATGGTTAGATCCATGATGAATCATGCAACTCTTCCAAAATCCTTTTGGGGCTATGCGCTCAAGACAGCTGTTTACTTGCTAAACAGAGTCACGACCAAGGTAGTCTCTACTACTCCATATGAGACGTGGAATAGTAAGAAACCTCACTTAACTCACCTTAAGATATGGGGTTGTCCTGCTTATGTGAAGCGGACTGTATCAGACAAATTGGATGCTAAGTCTGATAAATGTCTATTTATTGGATACCCTAAGGAAACAAAGGGTTACCAATTCTATCATCCCTTGGAACAAAAGGTGTTTGTTTCAAGGCATGCTGTATTTCTGGAAAAAGAATTTCTTTTACAAGAAAACAGTGGGAGTAGTATTGAACTTGAAGAAGTTCAAGAAATCCAATAGACATTACAGAGACACCTAGTCTAACCCACAACCAATAACTCATAATGATGAGCTATCAGTTGAACCTAAAACAACACCACTTCTTCGTAGATCTGATAGGACACGCAATATTCCAGAGAGATACGGATTTCTCGTAAGTGAATCGAACGACGTGTTACTCATTAGCGATGACGAACCTATCAGTTATGATGATGTTCTGAAAAGTTCAGAAAGGGACAAATGGCTTGAAGCCATGAAGTCGGAAATGGATTCCATGTACGAAAATCAAGTATGGGACTTGGTTAACCCACCTGAAGGGATTAAGCCCATAGGGTGCAAGTGGGTTTTCAAGAAGAAAACCGACATGGAAGGTAATGTTGTTACCTTTAAGGCTAGACTAGTGGCAAAAGGATATCGTCAGAAACAAGGAATTGATTATGACGAAACCTATTCGCCAGTAGCTATGCTTAAATCCATTCGGATGCTCCTGGCCATAGCAGCTCATTATGATTATGAGATATGGCAAATGGATGTGAAAACAGCTTTCCTTAATGGAAACCTGCTTGAGGATGTATACATGATACAACCTGAAGGTTTCACATCGGTTGATAAAACCAAAATATGCAAGCTTCGACGATCCATATATGGACTGAAGCAAGCATCCAGGAGCTGGAACATCCGTTTTGATGAGACAATCAAAGAGTTTGATTTCTCACAAAATCCTGACGAACCTTGTGTGTACAAGAAGGTTAGTGGGAGTGCAGTCGTATTCCTAGTATTATATGTCGATGACATATTACTTATAGGAAACGATATATCAGTCTTACAGTCGGTTAAAATTTGGTTGTCCAAAACTTTCTCCATGAAAGACCTGGGAGAAGCAACCTATATCCTTGGGATTAGAATCTATAGAGATAGATCAAAACGGTTGCTTGGTCTTTCGCAGTCTACATATATAGACCGAGTGCTAAAAAGGTTTAGCATGTCGGAATCCAAGAAAGGTTACCTTCCCATCAGGCATGGGATCAACCTTTCAAAGTCTATGTGTCCGCGCACAGAAGACGAGAGGATTTGCATGAATAAGATTCCTTATGCATCCGCGATAGGATCTATCATGTATGCTATGTTATGTACTAGGCCCGATGTATCGTATGCTCTGAGCGTCACAAGCAGATACCAGTCTGATCCAGGAATGGATCATTGGGCGGCTGTCAAGACAATCCTTAAGTACTTAAGAAGAACTAAGGATGTGTTCCTAATATATGGAGAAGGAGATATGATAATACGTGGGTATACAGATGCCAGTTTCCAGACAGATAAGGATGACTCCAAATCTCAGTCCGGATACGTATTTATTTTAAATGGAGGCGCAATAAGTTGGAAGAGTTCCAAACAAGACACTGTAGCGGATTCTACCACGGAAGCGG
>JAGFNQ010006944.1:136426-235958 GCA_024364735.1 Boesenbergia rotunda
AGAAAAATCCTCCAGAAATCCCTCAGTCTCCAACTCAGTCTGCGCCAGCTCCTCTAGAATGTCCATGCTCATGATAGAGTGGTCCTCTCTTGGATGCTTCATGGTATCAAAAAGGCTGAACTGTACCACCGTATCTCCTATCTCCATAGAAAGTGTCCCGGCATATACATCAATCTTCGTTCTGGCCGTCTTCAGAAAAGGCCTGCCTAAAATAAGTGGAGAACGGTGTGCCAAGTAATCTCCTCCATATCCAAAATATAAAATCAGCAGGAAATATAAGCTCCTTTACCTTCACCAAGACATCTTCAATCATACCTGCTGGGTGGGTCTGACTCCTATCTGCTAGCTGTATCACCACCCCAGTGGGCTGTAAAGGCCTATGCCAAGCATCTGAAAAACTGACTTGGGCATCACATTTATTGAAGCTCCTAGATCTACATGGCGTCGTGGAAATGGTGCTCCCTATCTCACAAGAAACGGTGAATACCCCTGGGTCTTCGCACTTCTGAGGGATAGTGTGGATAAGTGCTGAGATGTTCTCCCAAGCTGACCAATTCATTTCCTTTGAGTCTCTTTTTATGTACACAAAGATCCTTCAAAACTTAGCATATTTGGGATCTGCTTGATCATGGTCAACAAAGGTACATTGATCTCCACCTTGCTAAACAATTCCACTAACTCATTGAATCCTTGGCTTCTCTTCCTCTACTTGCTTCTTGGCATTTGTTCTCTGCTGTGGAAAGGGTAAAGGAACCCTAAATTCATCAACCTTGCAGGAGGTAAAGAAGTAGAGGCTGAATTCTGCTGTGCTGTCCCCTGCGTAGCAGCTGCTGTCCCATGCGTCTCGGCATCGATTTCTTCTCCGTTTGCCACCAAATTTGGAGGGTTGCTTGAGGATTGAGTTGGGAACGGGCTAGGGTTGGAATCAGCTGAATTTGAACTCATTTCAGTGTGGTTTTGGGCCGGAATTTGAGAAGCTGTCCGGCTGCCTGAAAATTCTGCTCTTGGACTCTTCGGTGATGTTGTAACCTTCCCACTTCTCAAAGTTATAGCACTCACATTCCCTTTGGGATTAGGAACGGTTTGGGAAGGGAGTTGGCTTGATCCTTGAGCTTGATTTTGGTTAATTCCACTAGCCAATTGCCCTATTTGCCTCTCAACATTTTGGTTGTGTTGTTGTTGTTGTTGTTGCCAAGCTTGTTGTTGTTGTTTTGTTTGTACAACTTGTTGTAGCATCTCCATCACTTGCTGATGCTGAAAATCTCCTCCACTTGAGCTCCCATAACCTCCTTGGTAAGCATATGGTTTCGATGGTCCCTGGAAGATGAAGTAGAAGGCTGAAATTTTGATTGCTGATTTGGTGAAAGCTTGACTGTTGGGGCTGATATGCAAACTGATTTGCCTGATTGAAGGGCTGATTAAATGGTTGATTTGCATGGAAACTTTGCTGGGCGTTGTGACCTTGAAAATACTGATTTGGAGCTGGAAAATTAGATGGCGAGGGCTGAAAATTCTGGCCTTGAAATCCTTGACCATAGGGCTGAAATTGCTGATTCATGGGCTGTGATGGTTGGAAATTCGATTGGTTTTGAGCTGGAAAAGCTGGGAATGGTTGCCATCCTTGCTGCCCTTGATAAGATTGCTGGAATTGAGGATCAAATGGTTGAAATTGTTGCTGAAAATGTTGAGAAGTAGGCTGAAATGAAGGCTGAAAACTTGAGTTTGATGGCTGAAATTGTTGCTGCGTGTTCTGAATGGTTGGGTCTGCTGTAAGTTTCGGTTGGGGCTGCTGTGATGACTGAGTTTGAGGCTCTTGTTGGCAGAACGCATTCCCATACCTCAGGTTAGGATGATTCCTCCAACCGGGGTTATAAGTGGAGGAATAAGGATTGTTTCTTGCTTGGAATTGTCCTCTCACTAAAGCCGCTACTGTCTCGTCCTGTTGGAGATTGGGGCATGAGTCTGAAGTGTGCTCTTGACTAGAACAAATGCCACACACACTTGTAATTTGAGTAGAGGGTGGAGGTACTGAAGGAGTAGAACTAAGTCTGTCCACTTTCAAATCCATTTTCTTCAAAACTGAGGTGAGCTCCATCAATGCATTCTTAACCTCTTTGTTATCAGTGGGAACTGCCTGAACTTCACCCACTCCTCTGGTGCTCAAGGCTCTGCCTCCAAATTGTTGGGAATTCTCAGCCATATTAGAAATTAACTCCCTAGCTTGCTGTGGTGTTTTGTTGACCAAGGCCCCTCCAGATGCAGCATCTATAAGGACTCTATCCGTTTGCAGCAGTCCTTCATAAAAATATTGAATCAATAATTGCTCACTGATTTGATGCTGGGGGCAACTTGAACACATCTTATTAAATCTTTCCCAGTAATCATGCAGTGTTTCTCCCACCACCTGCTGAATCCCACAGATATTTTTTCTGATTATAGCTGTGCGGGAAGCTGGGAAATACTTCTCCAAAAATGCCTTCTTCATGGCTATCCAACTAGACACATGTCCTGTAGGCAAATAATAGAACCAGTCTTTGGCTGCTCCTGTCAATGTGAAGGGAAAAGCTCTCAGCTTGATGTCTTCTTCAGAAATGCCCTGAGGCTTCATAGTAGAGCACACCACATGGAATTCGTGCAAGTGTCTGTTTGGATCCTCCCCAGATAAACCCTGAAATTTTGGCAACAAATTAATAAGCCCAGATCTTAACTCAAAACTTTCTCCCAGCTCTGGATATGCTATGCTGGAGTACTGAAATGCAGCGTCAGGTGCTGCAAGCTCCTTCATGGTTCTCTGGTGGTCTGCCATATCAATGCCTGAGTGAGTACTGATAATCTGAATAGGAGGGATATCTGTAGTCTCAGAATGAAGTGCCTGGCTCCTCCTGACTCTGAAAGTCCTCTCAATCTCAGGATCGAAATCTTCCAATTCAGCACCTAGAGACCTGGTCATAAAAGCAAAACAAATCGCAGTAAAAGTAGATAAACAAGTAAACAGATAAAATCAACTCCAAAGATATGACAATAAGCACAAAAATAAATCAAGAATGATGTGCAATAAGTGTACAAGCTAAAATCAAACAAGTCAACTAACAGTTTCCCCGGCAACGGCGCCAAAAATTTGACGAGCCCAAATTATACTAAATTAATTTGTCACGAAATGTATGGGCTCATCAAATTTAAATATGATTGAAATGCTGGAAACCCTTTTTTTTTTACAATCAAAAATATGGAAATGTAATATAGGGGTCACAGGTCGTATTTTTCTCGGGGCTAGTTGACGTTGTTTGATTTGCGCTTGTATTTAGGTGTCGTTCGTGTTTTTAGGTTTCAAATAAATCTGAATTGGGTTTGGTTGAAATCAAAAATGAAATTTAAATGGAAAAATAGAAACCTTGATTTAATAAACTTGAGCAAGAAATTGGCACCAAAAAGCTCAACTAGTGGAAACTAAATCCAAACACTTACAAGGTTTTTGAATACTGATTTCTTATTTCAAACACAAATTGGAATGCTATGCAATGAAGTAAAAACAAGGATGGGAGTTTTCGAAAATCAGTGAGCTGAACTCAATTAAGAGCATGCGAGATTAGGCATCAACCACACAATTTAAACTCAACTAGCTAAATAGATTTTGGGAACCAACTACTGCCAATAAAATTCGGAAATGATTGACATGTAAACTTATTGACTCAAACACTCTCACATGCCATAAATACAAGCTCAATTCGGATGCAAATGGAGCCAAACCAATTGGCAAACAAAGGAGAATCCTTGTGCCAAAAACTAGCTACAATTCACTAAGTAAGTAAACTTGAAGCCCAAACCTTAAAACTGTTTGGTTCTTTTAGGAAACAAAAGTTTTAGGATAGAACTAAGCAAGATTGAGACACAAGGATCGAAACTGAGATCAGAAATAGAAAAGCACAGAAATTAGAAACCAATTGCTGAAATTCAGATTGCAAAAATTAAGGTTTGGCTACTGAATTTTTTCTGTTTTTTGCAAATGCTTAGAGGCTGAGCTAGCTAACATAGGCTGAGTTCATGTGACTGATCTAGGAGCAAAGAAGTTTCAGCTAGCAATTACTTAACAAACTAATGAAAGGGAATGAAAACAGAACACTCCAAGTCGAAAACAGATTAAACAGAAACAGATTTGATTTCCTTTTTTTTTTTCAGACTTTAAATGGCAAGCAATTCGAAACTAAATTCTATGTTAATTATGCAAGCTATCTATCTAATGCTAGAGATGATATTAACTACTAAGAAACTCAGAAACAACTCGAAAACAGGAAATCTAAAGCAAATTCCGAAACTGAATGGTTTTTCTTCAGAAATCACTTGGCACGCAGCAAATCAATTGGCACGCTGCAAATTAACTAAGAACTAAACTGAAATTCAATCTATTAATTCACTAAACAAGTGTCTCGATTACTCTACTTGCCGAATTGAAACTAACTTACAGCTAAGAGCTTAAAATTCGAAAAACTCAGTAACTACAATGGATTTTCAGAACAGACAATGCAGTAAATGACAGAACACCAAAAACTACAGCTAAAACAGAGATTAAAACAATAAATCTACTCCTCGATTCCTTCTTCAGCTTAGGTACTCCTTGGTTGTCAAGCAAGGGAGAGAATCGGACCCGCAAACTCAGCAAATCGTGGAGAAAATGCCATCTGCGATTGAGTCAAGTTCAGATTGCTTCATTTCTGAAATTTCCACTCGGAATCTTCATTTCGGTTGTGTTTGTGTGCGGGGATGAAATGATGATGATCTGAACTCTCTAAGGAACCCCTCTAGATAGCTCAGTTGGAATGAAATCGATCACAACCGATCAAAAGACGCCAAGTAACAGAACCGCGGAAACCTCTCAACAGTTCTGCGAATTGAGCAAATCTGATCCAGAAACTTCACTGATGGCTTCCTCGACGACCTAGCACTAGCTCTGAATCAAGAGTCGAGGGATCACGCCTTCGAATGGAGAGAAAAACGCAAGAACACGAAGAACACTCGGCAAGGAAGACACTGTAGCGGCGAAGACGCGATAGGGAAGCTGCGGCCGAAATTTTCCTTAAGTATTCATGCATGGACGGTCCAGATTGACTTGCTTCAATCCAACGGCTAATTTTGATCTGATTGGAGCCAAACTTTGATGATGATGATCTGGGGTCAGGATCTGCCTCGTGGTAGCTCGGATCCTCCAGATTTGCAACGGATGGTCCAGATCAAGCTAATCTTTGAATGGATGCTCTAGAGCCCTCCAAGCTTGATCCAACGGTTGATTGAGCTCTGATTGTGGTGAAACCTTCAGATCTTGATCAGGGTGCTTGATCAACCCTAGCCCTAGCTCGGATGGCTTCAGATCATCCCGGATGGCTCAGATCTAGCCGCTTTCGAATCGAACGGCCCAGATTTAATCGTGATCTTGATAATCTGATCCGGGTCACTTCCGACTCGAGTTTGACCCAATATGCTCTAGGTCCAGGAACCCTTCATGCCTACAAAAATAAACCAAGAATTTAGTGGCCAATTAACTCAAATATGTGTCATTTTGCATTTAAGTCCAAAATATGAATAAGTTCTAGAACCTAGGGCAATTTCACCATTTTAGCAATAAAAAACATAGATCAAACATGGATTTAAGCACTCAAATGATCAATAAGATGGAATCTATCACACACCAGGTACTAGTAGATAACACCGCTAAACATGTTACAATGACAAAAGAAAAAGATATGCCTTTCTCTTGACAATGGGGACAGTTCGCCTTCTAATGTCTAGTCTGCTGGCACGTGAAACACTTGCCTTTCGACTTCTTCACACCAGCTTGAGGTCCCTGCGATCCTGCTGCCTTCTTATGCCCACCTTGTTTCTTCTTCTTCCAGCCTTTCAGCACAGAAGTAGAAACCTTCTGAGTAACCAAGGCCTGAGAACTTTGATGAAAAAGGCCCTTTGCCGCCTGGAGTTCTCCTAGCAGTTCCCCTAACGTATATTCACGTTTGTTCATATTGTAGTTGAGCCGAAACTGCTCAAAACTCCTAGGCAGATATTGAAGTATAATGTCGACCTGGGTTTCCCTATTTATCTGTGCTCCAAGGACCTTAATCTCATTGAGATGGGCCATCATCTTAAGGACATGATCCCTTACGGGTGTCCCTTCGACCGTGGTAGTCATCATCAAGCTCTTCATCGCAACCTGCCTAGCGGCCCGACCCTGGTGCCCGAAGAGCTCCTTGAGGTTCTGCATCATATCATAAGCAGTGGGCATGACCTGATGCTGATGTTGCAATACATTCGACATAGATGCCAGAATGTAGCACCGCGCCATCTTATCTTCCTTGACCCACTTCTTAAAGCGCTCCCTCTGCTCTTCACTAGATTTCTCGGCAGGCTTTTCAGGACACTCCTCGAAGAGCACATATTTGTACTCTTCAGCAATAAGGACAATGTCTATATTTCTTTTCCAGTCTATGTAATTGGGTCCAGTAAGTTTGTTTTCCTAAAGTATAGTCGCTAGTGTTGGATCGAGAGAAACGATAGAGGGGGGGGGGGTGAATATCGTAAAACGTTCGGATTCATAAAAGAGAATTAGCAGCGGAATTAATTAAAGCAAAACACACGCGAACACCAAGATTTTACTTGGTTCAGAGTCGCGGTTGGCTCCTACTCCAAGGCCCACGGTCGTTGACCGTTTACTGCGGGCAATTCTATATGTGCGCAATAACAGTTTACAAAATGTATTACAAGAATAGTACAGTAAACTTAAAAGCAGCTCTTCGTTACCGACGTCCGGTATAGATTGTATTTTAGGAGCAGAGGGACGTCGTCGGTGCTTGTATCTCGAGTCGGGAGGTTTCCGGAGCAGAGCGCGGGAGTAGAAGAGCATGAATGCGTTGGAAGAATTGTTGCTTGAAGCCTTGGGGTCGAGGGCCTTTTTATAGCCCCTGGGGGCGCTCGGAACGTTGGGGGCTCCCCCCACGTGTCATCTGATCCGAGCTCCTCTCGGTCAGCTCTGATCCCTTCAAACTCGGGATCAGACTTTGACGGGGGCACCCGGGACGCTGGGGGTGCCCGGGTTGACTCGATCCGCTGGCTTCTCGCTGGTTTGATGTTGATCCGCTTCGTTGGCTTAAACTCGGGGCGCCCGGAGCATCCGGGGCGCCCGAGAGCACGGGGGCGCCCGGGAGCATGGGGGTGCCCCGCCCATGACCTGTTGAAGCGTACGTTTGCTCCACTTTTTTTGTATTGACCTTGGGGGCACCCGGGACACTCCGGGCGCCCTACTCAGCTTCTGCCTCACTCCTTTGAGGCTCTCTGAGCTGCAGACACTCGTTCCTTCGGTCCTGCATCCAGGGTTAGTCCAAAATAACATAGAGCAATAGTATGTTAGTTTTATACAGCCTTAGCTGTCTTGGTTCTGACTTTGGGTCTCCAAAATGGAGCCCTAGGTCGAACCGACGCCTACTGTTCCCTCGATGGGGAACGCGTCCTCACCTACTCCTCTCGGGAGAATTTACCTGATGCCAACTGGCTCCTCCGGTTGGACTTTTGCCCAGCAGTCCTTCGCCTGGTGCCTAGCTGTCCTTCGCCAGGTCTTTAGTACCAAGCTGCCCTTCGCCTGGTGCCTAGCAGTCCTTCGCTAGGTCTTTGTATCCTGACATTCCTTCGCCAGGTGCTTAGCAGTCCTTCGCTAGGGCTTTGTATCCTGGCAATTCCTTCGCCAGGTGCCTAGCAGTCCTTCGCTAGGGCTTTGTATCCTGGCATTCCTTTGCCAGGTGCCTAGCAGTCCTTTGCTAGGACTTTTCCTGCACACTTGAGTAACATGTTAGATAAACATTATATCTTAACTTTTGAACCCTTTTGCCATTATCAAAATACAGGTTCGACTTGGGTGCTTTCTGCACCAACAATCTCCCCCTTTTTGATTTATGGCAACCCTGGTTCAAAAAGTTAAGTTAATCAGAACATATAAGACGAAATTTTGTTTCCTCCCCCTGGAAGGAATCTCCCCCTAGATTTTTCAAAAGTTAGTGGGGTTTTGAAGCTAACTTCTAAGTCTAAAGATAAATTTAATTTTACTTGTAACAATTTTCAACAGAAACTTTAAAGACATATTTTCCAAAATAATTTGGTTGTGCACTTTGGAAAATTTATACTTTAAAGAAAATTTTTAAAAGTTTAACGTACTAAGAAATTTTGAAAACTTAAGTTTAAGAACTTAGGAAAATTTTGAAAACTTAAGTTTAAAGTATTTAGAGAAAATTTTGTAAACTTCAGTTTAAAGTACTTAGAGAAAATTTTGTAGACTTAAGTTTAAAGTACTTAGAGAAAATTTTGTAAACTTAAGTTTAAAGTACTTAGAGAAAATTTTGAAAACTTAAGTTTAAAGTACTTATAGAATTTGAAAACTTAAGTTTAAAGTACTTAGAGAATTTGAAAACTTAAGTTTAAAGTGCTTAGGAAAACTTAGTACTTTTGAAAATGAATTAGGTACTTTTTGAATAAAGTATAGAGTTTGAAATTTTGGAATTATTTTTTAAAAAATTTTAAGATCTCTCCTTTCCTATCTCTCCCTCTTTGTCATATATCAAAAATAAAGAAATATAGCAAAAAAAAAAGATTGCATAATAGCAAAAAAAATAAACTGCATAATTTGCTGTACTGAACCAATTCAGAATTTGAGCTAAACCAAATCAATTTCGATTATCCCTTTTAGGGTCCTGTCTAACCCAGTTAGCTACTTACTAACTGTTATAAATAGTAGTTTTCGCTAGGGTTAGTCAAGTTAAGTGTTCTGTTCAAGTTAGATTTCCTAAACTTGACACTTGACTTGATTACTGTTTAAGTTGTATTTAGTGCCCCAATTACTGCAGATGCACTGACTTAAAGCATCTTGAATTAAGGCAAAGACCTAAGTATCTCAACCCATTCTAGGTTATCAATCAAAAAAGTACCCTAAGGTGCTTGTGAGATGCTGACTTCTAAATCTATAGGTGCATGCAGTTCTAGGGTTAGGGCCTAGGCTAAGTCCATTTGCGAAAAAAGCCCTAGTTTTGAAGGGGGTAGTTTTAAAATAAAACTAGGTCGAAAAAACTTTCAAACTTAGTAAAAGCTGATTTTGAAAGAAAAAAACTATTTCAGAAATTGATTTTAAAATGAGTTAAGCAGTAGGAAAACTAGAAAATAGTGTAAACCTATTCTACCAAGCATAATCCTAACAGTCTTCTTAGTGAGCTGAACTCAGACTCAGGTAGGGGTTTAGTGAATATGTCAGCCAAGTTAGATATAGAGTCTATATGCTTAAGTACTATTTCACCCCTGGCTACATGGTCTCTAACAAAGTGATATTTAACTTCTTTGTGTTTAGTTCTGAAATGTTGGATTGGATTCTTAGTTAGATTAATTGAGCTTATGTTGTCAATGAAAACCTGAGTTTGGGTGTAGTTGAGCTGGAAGTTCTTAAGAGTGTGCATCATCCATAAAAGTTGTGCTACACACTCTCCTAAGGCAACATACTCAGCTTCAGTTGTGGATAGAGCTACACAGTGTTGTTTTCTGCTGCACCAACTTACTAGACTATTTCCTAACAGTTGGCAGCTTCCACTTGTGCTCTTTCTATCTAATTTACAACCAGCGTAGTCAGAATCCGAGTATCCTGACAAGTCAAAAGTTGAGGTCCTAGGATACCAAATCCCTACATTTAGGGTGCCCTTAACATATCTTAATATTCTTTTTAGGGCTGCTAAGTGTGTTTCCTTAGCACAGGTTTGGTATCTAGCACACATTCCTACAGAAAAAGGATATCAGGTCTGCTGGCTGTAAGGTACAGTAGACTTCATATCATACTTCTATAGAGTTTAAGGTCTACTGGTTTACCATCAGGGTCACTATCCATTTTTACATTTGTGGCCATGGGGGTACTTATGCTTTTAGAGTTATCCATTTTAAATTTCTTTATTAATTCTTTAGCATATTTGGATTGATGGACATAGTTTCCATCTCTAGTTTGTTTGATTTGTAACCCTAGGAAAAAGTTGAGTTCACCAACTAAACTCATTTCAAACTCATTTTCCATTATTTTCACGAACTCTTTTAAAAAATTAGAGTTGGTGGACCCAAAGATTATGTCATCAACGTAGATTTGGGCAATAAAGATTTCTTTTCCTAAGGTTTTAATAAATAGGGTTGAGTCAATTTGTCCTTGTTTAAATTCTTTAGAAATTAAGTAAGTTGATAAGCGTTCATACTAGGCCCTAGGTGCCTGTTTTAGTCCATATAGTGCTTTAGTAAGTTTGTAAACGTGGTCAGGTCTTTCTAAGTCCTCAAATCCAGGGGGTTGTCCTACATAGACTTCTTCCTTAATGAATTCATTTAGAAAGGCTGACTTTACATCCATTTGGTATAATTTGAATCCTTTATGGGATGCAAAGGCTAATAACATCCTAATGGACTCAAGTCTAGCTACAGGGGCATATGTTTCGTCGTAATCTAACCCTTCTACTTGGCTAAATCCTTTCGCTACTAAGCGGGCTTTATTTCTGACTATTTCTCCTTGATCATTTAGCTTGTTCCTAAAAACCCACTTAGTGTCAATGACAGATTTGCCCTCAGGTTTAGGTACTAACTCCCAGACTTGGTTCCTCTCAAATTGGGCTAATTCTTCTTGCATAGCTATGATCCAATCAGGATCAGGTAGAGCTTCCTCTATAGTCTTAGGTTCTATTTTTGAAATCATTGCTATCTGACTAAGGTTTCTATAGGAAGATCTAGTTCTGACTCCTAGAGTTGGATCACCCACAATTTGATCGGTTAGGAGACTAAGTCTGGGTTTCTTGGTTTTTCTAGAGCTTGGTTCAGCCTCAGGTCCGGCTGGTCGGTTTGGTTCACTATTTGATTGAGTCGGTTCAATTATTGGTTCAATAGTTGGTTCAACTGACTCATTAGTTGGTTCAACTGACTCATTAGTTGGTTCAATAGTTAGTTTGTTTATGGATTCAATTAAAGATTCAACACCTTGTTGATTATCTTCTTGATCAGTATTTGATGAAGCCAGATTTAGATTGTCAGATTTTGAGTTGATTTCTTCATCAAATATTAAGTTTGTTGTTTCTTCAATTTTCTGAGTTTGTTTGTTGTAAACCCTATAGGCTCTACTTGTAGTTGAATATCCTAGGAAGATGCCTGGGATTGACTTAGACTGGAATTTCCCTAGATAGTCCTTGGTGTTTAGGATATGGACTTTGCATCCAAAGACTCTTAGGTAGTGTAGATTTGGAAGTCTATGGTAGTATAATTCATAGGGTGTTTTGTTGTGTCGCTTGTTAATTAGGACCCTATTTTGAATGTAGCAAGCCGTACTAACTGCTTCTGCCCAATATTGGTTGACTAGGTTGAATTCGTTGAGCATAGCCCTAGCGGCTTCCTGTAGTGTTCTATTCCTCCTTTCGACTATCCCATTTTGCTGGGGGGTTCTAGGACACGAAAATTCATGTATCTATCAATTTACCTTACAGAATTCCTCGAACCGTTGATTTTCAAATTCTCCCCCGTGGTCACTCCTAAGTCTTTTGATTTTAGTATCGTTTTGATTTTCAATTAACTTACAGAACTCATTAAATAGGTTTAGGGTTTCATTTTTGGTCTTTAGAAACCTAACCCAGGTAAACCTAGAGTAATCATCAACTATTACTAAGCAGTACCGGTTTCCGCTTAGTGACTTGGCTCCATGTGAATCAAATAGGTCAAGGTGCAGGAGCTCAAGTGTGGTTTGAGTTAGATCAGATTGAATTAGTTTGTGATTAGATCTGGCTTGTTTACCTTGATTACATGATTCACATATTAGGTTTTCATGATTTTTAATTTTGGGGATACCTTTAATTAAGCCAAGTTGGGTGATTTTCGAGATAATTCTCAGATTAATGTGACCTAATCTCCTATGTCAGAGGTTTGATTGTTCTAACTGAGTTAACATACATTTTGGTACCAGGGGTAGGTTTATAGTGTAAACATTATTTTTCCTAGTGCCCTTAAGCATGATTTCCGAGTCTTGCAGGTTTTTAATCAAGTAGTTAGAATTGTTGAAGGTAACTATATAACCAGAATCACACAACTGACTTATGCTAAGCAAGTTAAAATTGAAATTTTCAACCAAAAGCACTTTCTTAATAACATAGTCAGATTTAAGTTCAATATTATCTGACCCAATTACCTTGAGTGTAGCATTGTTGCCAAATGCCACTGAGCCTAGGTTCTTGAATTTGAGTTTGGTGAATTTCAATTTATCTCCAGTCATGTGTTTGGAGCAACCGCTATCCAACATCCATTGGTCCAAATCTTTATGTTCCTACACATAAAGAGTTTTGTTGATTTGGATCCAATTAGAGTCAGGAATAGCCTAAATTGATTTTCACAGCCTAGTCTGTCTCACCCATTTCTAGGGTTATCAATCACGTTAGCCTTACAAGTTTTGTGAGACAAGTTTTGGTGCATAGTATTATTTTTAAAAAAATTATGATTTATTTTGAAAAACTTAAATTAATTTTGAAAACAATTGAATTTATTTTGAAAAGAATGTTTAAATCTACAACTAACTGAAGATTTGTGTTGGATTCGAATTTGACAGAGACTAATTTGAATTTGAATTTCAAAGATTGGCTTCCAGCGCTTGGCGAGGCACTAGGCCTTCTTTGGCCGTAGCCTTATTGGATCATCAACCCTTTCCTTGACAAAACCTTTCAATGAAATTTCATTTTTAAAATTAATCTTTGAAAAATTTTGGTCCAACTAGTTTGGGTCTTGGATCGGTAGCTTCGGCTAGTTTCACCAGTCTAAGGAGACCAAGTAGAGTATACTTGACCTTATTAGAGTTGGCTTCCCTAACGTACTATCATCTCACCTCCTCCCAATACTATGTTGTCAAATTTCACTTAAGTTGGTTCGGTCCTTAAACTAACCATTCCTTAGTCTAAGCATGGTAAATTGCAGAAATTAAGTAAACAATCAATCATACAATTTGAAAACAAAAAATTGAATTTTATCTAATAATAAATATTGTTTTTAATTTGGCTCCCCCTGGACTAAAGCCACGATAATGGTTTGGCAAGATGTGAATTTTGTCCTTGGGGATCCAATACTGATTTGATCCAGTTTTTTTGTTCAAGTACAGTTTAGGTACCCATGCCTGAACTTTATTTCTGGACTGGTTTAGTATAGCATAGTAGGATCTTTGTTTAGATTTGGTTCTATAGCCTAGTCCGGATCGATTTAGAACCGATTTCTGTTTTCCAAGAATCATGTCAAGACCCTTGGAACCAGAAGTGAATCGTTCTAAAACTGATCTAAGGTCCTTAACCTGAGTTTTCAGGGAGGAGTTCTCTTTCTCAAGTTTTTCAACTTGAGTAGAGGTTTCTCCTTGAACCTTCTCAGTTAAGGGTCTAGAGTCAGCTCCCTCTTTCAGGAGTTTTACTTCCTGTCGGAGGGATTCGACTCGGAGTTTAGCTTTCGCCAAATCTTGAGAAAGATAAGAAATTAATTCATTTAACTAACTTTTAGAAAAACCACTTACCTTAATTTCGCCGTCGTCTGAAAATGTTAGTCTGCCGTCATCCTGTTCCGATTCTGACTCGGTCTCGATTTTTTCTGAGGCAGTTAGCGCGAGCAGGTTCGACTGTGAGACCTCTTCTTCTTCTTCGGAGGAGGACTCATCCCACGTTGCTTGAAGTGCCTTCTTCTTCCTCGTCTTCTTTGTTTCCTTCAGGTTGGGGCATTCGGTCTTGTAGTGGCCCTTCTTCTTGCACTCGTAACAGGTCACGTTGGGCTTGTTCTTTTCATTTGAGGGTTCTGCTGGTTCATCCTTTCTTCGGCTGGCTTTCCTTCTGTTGGTTTGGTTCTTCAATTCCTTGTAGTAGTTCCGGGCCAGTCGAACCAGCTTAGGTCGATCTCCTTCTTCATCTTCTGAGTCTGAGTCTGAGTCAGATTCGGGTGCAGGTTGAGATTTCTTCTTGGATACCTTTCCAGCTTTACCTGCAATAAGGGCAATACCTTTCTCGGCTATGGTGCAGTTAGTCTGCTCATGCAACTCAAGTTCAGAAAAAAGTTCGTCTAGTTTAATTTTTGAAATGTCCCTTGAAACCTTGTATGCATCTACCATAGATGCCCACATGGTGTGTCTCGGAAAAGCATTAAGAGTGTACCTTATCAGGTCACGGTTTTCTACCTTGTGACCGATTGTGTGTAGTCCGTTCATTAGCTCCTGAATTCGGGCGTGGAGCTGAGCTGCTGTTTCATTGTCATTCATCTTGATCGAATACAACTTGTTCAGGAGGAGATCTTTCTTGCTGATCCGAGTGTCTGAAGTTCCTTCGTGCAGCTCGATCAGTTTCCCCCACAGCTCCTTGGCACTGTTGAATGGACCCACCTGGTTCAGCTCCTCTTTTGTTAAGCTGCATTGGAGGGTTTGGGTCACCTTTGCATCAGCTTCAATCTTCCGTTTCAGAGCGGTGTCCCACTCTGTGTAGGTCTGAGGTACTCCTTTAGTATTCTTTGGAATCTCCAGTCCGGACTGGATGATTATCCACATGTCCACCTGAGTTTTCAGGTGGACCTCCATTATGCTCTTCCAGTAGGGGAAGTCCTCCCCACTGAAGAGCGGCGGTCTTGCGGTGTTGAAGCCTTCTTGCATGACCATTTGTCTGAAACAAAAAAAGAAAAGAGATATCCCAAGACTTGGACTTGGATTAGTAGTACGGGAAGTAAAAGAAAAATATTTGTCGAGGGGTGTTGCACCAACCTCGATAAAAAAAAGTTTCGAACGAAAAAAATATTAAAAAGATTTAAAAAAAATCCGAAAAAATCTCAAATTGGTGGTTGCACCAATTTTGAGCTTCCCCGCTCTGATACCACTTGTTGGATCGAGAGAAATGATAGAGGGGGGGGGTGAATATCGTAAAATGTTCGAATTCGTAAAAGAGAATTAGCAGCGGAATTAATTAAAGCAAAATACACGCGAACACCAAGATTTTACTTGGTTCGGAGTCGCGGTCGGCTCCTACTCCAAGGTCCACGGTCGTTGACCGTTTACTGCGGGCAATTCTATATGTGCGCAATAACAGTTTACAAAATGTATTACAAGAATAGTATAGTAAACTTAAAAGCAGCTCTTCGTTACCGACGTCCGGTGTAGATTGTATTTTCGGAGCAGAGGGACGTCGTCAGCGCTTGTATCTCGAGTCGGGAGGTTTCCGGAGCAGAGCGAGGGAGTAGAAGAGCGTGAATGCGTTGGAAGAATTGTTGCTTGAAGCCTTGGGGTCGAGGGCCTTTTTATAGCCCCTGGGGGCGCCCGGAACGTTGGGGGCGCCCCCCCACGTGTCATCTGATCCGAGCTCCTCTCGGTCAACTATGATCCCTTCAAACTCGGGATCAGACTTTGACGGGGGCACCCGGGACGCTGGGGGCGCCCGGGTTGACTGATCCGCTGGCTTCTCGCTGGTTTGAAGTTGATCCGCTTCGTTGGCTTGAACTCGGGGCGCCCGGAGCATCCGCGGCGCCCGGGAGCACGGGGGCGCCCCGCCCATGAGCTGTTGAAGCGTACGTTTGCTCCACTTTTTTTGTATTCACCTTGGGGCGCCCGGGACACTCCGGGCGCCCTACTCAGCTTCTGCCTCACTCCTTTGAGGCTCTGAGCTGCAGACACTCGTTCCTTCGGTCCTGCATCCAGGGTTAGTCCAAAATAACATAGAGCAATAGTATGCTAGTTTTATACAACGTTAGCTGTCTTGGTTCTGACTTTGGGTCTCCAAAATGGAGCCCTAGGTCGAACCGACGCCTACTGTTCCCTCGACGGGGAACACGTCCTCACCTACTCCTCTCGGGAGAATTTACCTGATGCCAACTGGCTCCTCCGGTTGGACTTTTGCCCAGCAGTCCTTCGCCAGGTGCCTAGCTGTCCTTCGCCAGGTCTTCAGTACCAAGATGCCCTTCGCCTGGTGCCTAGCAGTCCTTCGCTAGGTCTTTGTATCCTAGCATTCCTTCGCCAGGTGCCTAGCAGTCCTTCGCTAGGGCTTTGTATCCTGGCATTCCTTCACCAGGTGCCTAGCAGTCCTTCGCTAGGGCTTTGTATCTTGACATTCCTTTGCCAGGTGCCTAGCAGTCCTTTGCTAGGACTTTTCCTGCACACTTAGTAACATGTTAGATAAACATTATATCTTAACTTTTGAACCCTTTTGCCATTATCAAAATACTGGTTCGACTTGGGTGCTTTCTGCACCAACAGCTAGTGGGTTAAAGGTTATTTTGAAAACTACCTGAGAATCACAACAATCATAACTTTAGATTTCTAAAATAAATTGATTCTTCGAACAATAAATTTTTGAAATCAACCAACACCTCTAAACATCGAAAAATTCGCATGCCGCGATGGTGTGGACGTATACGAATTTCTACATTCGTAAGAGGAGGTTTTACCCATTAATCTTACTATTTTGTCAACCTAACTTTTTGACAAATAAGATTAATAGTTGGTTCACTTCGGCCCTACAAATAATAGCAGTGACTTCGATGGGGAGGATACTATTATTTGTATCTAAGTGTTTACCATTACACGACACTGAGAAAATTATTTCCGATTATGTGCCGTCCGATGGGGAAGTACACACGCTCTTCAATAATTTTTCTATAATCTTTTTTGACCCAGTGATCTACAGAACAAGCCCATCCGATGGGGAGGAAGGCACTTAGAGCCGATGCGCAGACTTGTTCGCATCACTTATCAGATTGTAATGGAGGCCACGGGACCCTTAGGGTCCCTCTCCCACTTAGTTATTTAATTTGAGAAATTTTACATGCACACACACGAAAAGCACATAAACGAACATAATGAAATAGAAAAATCCTAGATTTTTCCAACTATCATGGTCTTGGTCTCCAATGCGCCTCCAGTCGTGTTGTCACCTCGTCCACTCCTCCCTACACCATACGCAAGCCACCATTGAAGGGATCTCCGAGTCGAGATTACTAGCTAATTATTTACATCTATCGATTCTATACTCCATGAAGGAGTGTACATAATATCTAGATCAAAAGCAAATAAAAAGCTCAGCTAAACACGTGCCGTATTTAATTACAAAAATTAAATACCTATCTAGCCTTGTCAACCCCGAGGATTTAATTAATTACAGAAATTGCATAATCAATCACACAACCATTTTTAAGCCATGATAAATTGGAATCTAGTGCCTGCAATAAAGAGTTAGCCTACGCACATCCATATATCATCCAACAAAAATAATATATATGATAATGTACAAATAATTAACCGAATACTAAACACACAAAATCGGAAACCTCAGCTCTGATACCAATTGATGGGTATGACTTGGCGGGCTTCCTAAGCGAATACTTGGTCATCATTGAGAGACCTCTCCATGTATACGGATTAAAAATTAATCTGAATGGAGACCCGTCTCCTAAACGACCATCTCGTCATCATATCGTTCGATTCGAATTACAACTTGGCCAATCTCAAAGATCGAGCCTTGTAATTCGCCTAAGCGAACGATCACAGAAAAGACAACGAGTGGATCACCGGTTTTTGTGTTTATTATCAGGGTCCAATGATTAATTATCAACCATGATTATCAAATAATCAAAATCATAATAATTAATTAACATACACATGGAATGATAGAAACAAGGAACCAAAGAGAAAGGATATACCTTTTCTTTTACCTCTTGATCTTCTACCTTATGTCCCTTCCCTCCCGGACATCGTGTGGGCGATGAGCTACCGAGAACCGGAATCACCAAGGAGCTCCAATTATCCACCTTCTTCCCAAGCCAACACAACCCTAACTCCTAGGGTTATCGCCGGCACAACACTCCCTCTCCCTTGTCCTTGCGTTGCCGGCCACCGAGAGCCACCCTAGTTCCGCCGACCACAAGGCAGCCCTTGAGAGGAAGATGAAGGAGATAAGACACCTCATTCCCACCTCAACTGGCCGGAAAAGCTCCCTTCCTTCAAGCTTGCGGTGCCGCCGTCACAACTCCTTTGCGTCGGCTCCTACCAGCCGCCGACCCTCTCTTCCTCGTCGTCGGACACCACAAAAGGGAGAGGTGATCTCTCCCTTTATCTAGTGGAAGGCAGCCACCAAGTGGATGAGAGGAAGAGAAGAAAAAAATTGGAGAAGGAAGAACTCCTCCTTGCCGTGACCTAGGAGAGAGAAGGAGAGGAGAGAAGCCTTGAGTTGTTGATTAATTGGATTAAGCCTTGGTTTCTTGATCTCATGGGGGTATATATAGGGCTAAGGTAGGGACCAAGAGGAGGAGTTGGGTCTTGGCCCGCTAATGGATCTAAAACCGATCCATTAATGTAGATTCATTCTACTAAATGATCTCCATTGAACTTCCTCACCAACCCCCATATTTTCATATGGGCTCCACCTATTATGAGTACATCCATCTCTCCGTGTTTAAGATATCGTATGCTCATCGATTAATTTAAATTACTGACAATTTTAATTAATCAACTTCTAACTCCTTGACTAGTACCACTCAACCTTATCATCATGTTGGATCAAATCCACCTGCAGGGTTTAACATGATGAACCTTATGAGCTCATCAAGGGGCATATGTTAGGATGTATACTAAAATTCTTGCCTTTTCTATATGGGCATCCATATTTTGAAAGAGAATCACAACAACACAGTTGCATGTTTATATTAGTATATGCATAAAAGTCCGATACTTTGAATTGTAGATAACATGGTGTGTGGTGACACACACCATGTTATCAGTCTCTTACATAGTATAAGTAGAGGCTCGTAACCGAGATGGAGTTGGACAAACCATCGGGATGATTGTAGTGTAATTAGGTATGATTTGTCTTGGCCATAGAATTACACTAGTGTGCTTTGTGTACATTGAGCAGGACCAAAATAGAGGTCATCCAATTTGTACTGACTTAATAATTGGATTGGACCTCGGATTATTATGGAGTACAATCTCTAAATCCCGATATAATAATGGGCACGTATAGTTAATATTTTATTTCTTTGATTTACCAATGGGTGAGATTTATTCTGCTAAATCGATATGTCCGATAAGTTGGAAAATAATATTAATTATATGGTGTGTCGTTGATTATTGACGAAATCCGTGTCCTGGTGAGTCGGGATGATGATGCCCCCTTGATGAGCTCATAAGGTTCATCATGTTAAACCCTGCAAGTGGATTTGATCCAACATGATGATAAGGTTGAGTGATACTAGTCAAGGAGTTAGAAGTTGATTAATTAAAATTGTCAGTAATTTAAATTAATCGATGGACATTCGATATCTTAAACATAGGGAGATGGATGTACTCATAATAGGTGGAGCCCATATGAAAATATGAGGGTTGGTGAGGAAGTTCAATGGAGATCGTTTAGTGGAATGGATCTTCATTAATTGATTGGATTTGGATCCATTAGCGGGCCATGACCCAACTCCTCCTCATGGTCCCTACCTTAGCCCTATATATACC
The DNA here is from genome assembly GCA_024364735.1 of Boesenbergia rotunda. Classification (NCBI taxonomy): domain Eukaryota; kingdom Viridiplantae; phylum Streptophyta; class Magnoliopsida; order Zingiberales; family Zingiberaceae; genus Boesenbergia; species Boesenbergia rotunda. Next base: position 155,943 of record JAGFNQ010006944.1, read on the forward strand.
TCATGGAATCATTAAACCAAAGCTAATCCAATTAATCATCCAAATCAAGGCTTTTCTTTTCTCTCCCTCTGCTTCTCTCTCTTAGGGCAACCGGCCGGCGCAAGGTAAAGAGAGGATCTCTTCCTCTTTTCTTCCTACCTTCTTCTCCATCTCTTGGCCAAAATTCACAAGGACAAGGAGAAGTCTTCCTCTTCCTTTTGTGGTGCTCGGCAACAAGAAGTAGGAGAGGAAACACCCCGGTTGAGGAGAGAAAGCTCTTTCACTTGGTGAGGTTGGCGCCGCAAGCAAGGGAGAAGATAAGGGGATAGGCGGCTTGTTTTGGTCAAGGAGAGGCTTGTTTCTCTTCTTCTTCTTCTTCTTCCTCTCCGATGCTTCCTTGTGGTTGGCAAGCTTGGGAAGCTCTTTGTGGCCAGCGACGCAAGGTATTGGGTGGGAGGTGTGGTCGTCGGTGAACCCTTGGCTAGGGTTTTTGCTAGGCGTGTGAAGAAGCAATTAATTAGAGCCCCTTGGTGATTCTGGTTCTTGGTAGCTCATCGCCCACATGACGTCCAAGAGGGAAGGGACATAAAGTAGAAGACTACGAGGTAAAAGAAGAGGTATAACTCTTCCTTGGCTCCTTTCGTCTTATCATTTCATGTGGATGTTTAATTAATTATCTTGTTTAATTATTTGTTAATTAAAATTGATAATTAATTATTTTGGACCCCGATAATAAACACAAAAATCGGCAATCCACTCATTATCCTTTCTGCGGTCTATCGGTTAGGCGAATTACAAGGCTCGATCTTTGAGATTGGCTAAGTTGTAATTCGAATCAATTGATACGATGACGAGACGGTTGTTTGAGAGACGGGTCTCCATTCGAATTAATTTTTAATCTGTAGACATAGAGAGGTCTCTCAAGGACGACCAGGTATTTGCTTAGGAAATCCACCGAGCTATATCCAACAGATGTCATCTCATTAATAGGTCCTATACATGGGAGACCACTAATGAGCCTCAAGTTAGGGGTGAGCTCCCTTCGATCGGCCAGGTTCCGGGACTGCCGGCCAGAGGTTGGTCGACCGATAGACTATCAGTAGCCAATAGGGCAACTATCCAAATGCCTGGTTTGCCCTTGTCCTTCTATACCCTTGACTCCACGTTAGTTATCATCTGCCGACCAAATCATAAATTTCCTCCTCGAGTCTAGTCGAAGGAAGCGCCAAGTCCGACTGACTGGACTGTCCAATCAGGAATCTTGACGCAGTTGTCGTGTAACGACCCGACCCCTCAGCCCCTTGGGCGGCCATATTCCATTTTTGGCGGCCCAACAACCTGGCCCCTTTGGTCGTCGACCGTCGACCGTGCCGTTACTCACAAGAATTTCCAACCCCTGGCCAGTGGATTTTTGCCTTCCCTAGGATTCGAACTCTAGACCTCTAGGCTAAGTACTAAAATTTATGAATCCTGGTAGCCAAGTTCGAACTCCTCTTCATCAGCTGATGATACTTCATCATTTTCGGTCTTTCTTGAGTGAAGGGCAATGTTGTTCATTTTTCTTACATTCCTACACATCGAGACTCATGAAGTTATAAAGTACAGAATAACTTTTTTAGAGTACTTACCTCTAAATTCTGGGAGATATAATATTAGTCTATTATAGACGTCCACTCAGTGGGTTCATGAAAATGCATTTAAAGCAGTGTTCTGAAAACCGGACCGGACATTGAACCGGTCGGGGTAAGGGTTTAGAGGTTCAAAGGTTCAATCGGTTTAACCGGGGGTCCAACCGGGATATAACCGATATATAATAAAGCATGTATTTTTATAAATATATGAAACTAACAACTTATCCAACTACTTTCTTCATGATTAGATCAACTAGGTCGAACATGTGATATGTTTTTGTTAGTAACTCAGCACGGTATTCTTGAAAAAAGGGTTAGTTTCAAAGAATAATTCAAGTTTAAAACCATTGGGTTCAAGAAATCTAGATACGAATTGAAGAATCTTATTAGAAGTTAAAACTAAATCACGATAGCATTTGTTCACCAATAAACACATAAACAGAGGACACTAGCAAAGCACATGCAAAATCATTCTTCCAAATATGTCATATATTGTTGTCTTCGTATGCTAGCACGACAACACAACGAGGCTGGCGGCGGGGCGAGGCTAGCGGAGGCAGGGCGACGTGGCGAGGCTGGTGGAGGCAGGGCGACGCGGCGAGAGGCTAGCGGTGGTGGCTCTCTTGCAAGCAAACAACAGGTTTGTTCATTTGGGACTTAAGGTGAAAGCAAACTAGGTTTTTGACATTTTGTTTTTCAATTTTTATTTTTCAATAAGAAAGCAAAACTGCAAAAGGTATAAAAATCAAAAAATGAAAAATAAAATAAACCAAGCCGGTTTGTTCGATTTTTCCGATTTGCCTGGTTCATCGGTTCCCGACTAGTTCAAAATAATTCACACTCGGTTCTTGAGTAGCCGATTTTCAAAGTCAACTCGGATCGAAAATTTGGCCGGTTCCCGGTTCAACTAGTCCGACCAGCCGATCCGGTCCGATTTTCAGAGCGCTGGTTTAAAGCATACCTTTGTGAATCTCGGTTAGTTACTATTTCTCTGAGATTCGTGAGTTCGGTGATTAATTCTTTTATCCTCGCGTGCAGTTGCGCTACCGTCTCTCCTTCTTCTTTCCAGAGGTTGGTGAGTTAGTTCCAAAGGATATCTAGTCGTGCCAGCTTCGCTTCTAAGGTTCCTTTATGCAACTCCAGGAATTTCTCCCAGAGCTCTTTCGCTAACTGGTAGGTCCCGATTCGATTGACTTCTTGTGATGGTAGAACGGTTAGCAAATGAAATTCTGCTTTTCCGTTTGCTATGAATTCCACCTGCTCCTTCTTTGTCCATAGGCTTTCGTCTTTGGGTTTGTCATCAACGTCCTTAGGAGCTACAAATCCATTTTTCATGATTAATAATAAATTGAAATCTGTTTTAAAGAATACCTGCATCTTGCGCTTCCAACTCATGAACTCCCTCTCGAACTTTGGCGGGTGGATGAACGGTCTGACCATTTTGTTAATTGCTTCAGACAGCGGTTAGTGTTGATGCAGTCTGGCCCTGATTGCTGTTTTGGTGTTGACAACGATTTTAGTTTAAGAGAATGATTATGATATGGAAAATCCTAATCTGGGAGGTTAGGTGGATTATGATTAAGTTCTGATCGAGGATTAGGCATGATATGGAAAACCCTAACCTGGGAGGTTAGGTGTGATGATTGTGATGATTGTGATGATTATGATTAAGTCCTAATCGAGGATTAGGCATGATGTTGGAAAATCCTAACCTGGGAGGTTAGGTGTGGAAAATCCTAGCTTGGAGGGCTAGGTGTTGAAAATCCTAACCTGGGAGGTTAGGTGTTGGAAAAGTCCTAATTCGGAAGGGTTGGGTGAAAAGTCCTAGCTTGGAGGGCTAGGTGAAAAGTCCTAACTTGGAGGGTTAGGTGCAAATTCCCATCCTGGAGAATTAGGTGAAAAAGTCCTGGCTTGGAGGGTCAGGTACCTAGCTTGGAGGGCTAGGTTGGATGATGTTCTAACTCGGAAGAGTTGGGTGAAAAGTCCTAGCTTGGAGGGCTAGGTGAAAAGTCCTAGCTTGGAGGGCTAGGTGAAAAGTCCTAACTTGGAGGGTTAGGTGCAAATTCCCAACTTGGAGAGTTAGATGGAAAAATCCTTAGCTTGGAGGGCTAAGGTGGATGAATCCCTAGCTTGGAGGGCTGGGTAGAGTCACTGGATCGGTCTGGTGACCGATCAGGGACTGTTGGCACGCTGCTCCTTAGTGGATCGGTCTGGTGACCGATCCAGCTATGTCTGATCGGACTGGTGACCGATCAGGGAGCGCACAGTGAGATTGGGAATCTACTGTGTGGCTCCTGATCGATCCGGAGACCGATCAGGGAGCAGGCTGCTTCCTTGCTGTCTTGCTCCTGATCGGTCTGGTGACCGATTAGGGAGCAAACAGTGAGTGAGTTCCCGTGCTGATCAGAGCCTTGGATCGGTCCGGTGACCGATCAGGAACCTTGGGTTTGATTAAAAAGTTACTGTTCATCTGCTTTGATCGGTCTGAGTGACCGATCAGGATCCAATCTGATCTGTCTGGTGACCGATCAGGATCAACCCTGATCGGTCTGGTGACCGATCAGGCGTGTATTGCTGTAAGAGCTGAGAATCCCAGCAGAGCAGTGGATCGGTCTGGTGATCAAACCACGCACCCTGGATCGGTCCGGTGACCGATCACTTTAATTCAAATTTCACTGTCAGACGTCGTCAGAGCGTCTGATCGTATCCGATTTGCTGATGTATGTGATATGCTTTGTGATCTTCTGCTCTAATGCTCTGATTGAGTTTCAGGTGACAGGGGAGGATTCAAACACTCAAGGAGAAGTCAGAAAGTGCTTTCCTTGGAGCAGGTTTGTCCCTTTTCCCATCTCAGGTTGCAACGGCGAGCTGCGGACTGGAGCTAAGACTGGAGCTCGACTGAGGAGCTCAGTGAGTCCAGAGATAGCTCAGTAGAGGCTGGCGTTGGCAGAGAAGTAGCTGGGAGCTACAGAGATGGTGTCACCCGTCGCTTGGCGGAGAAACAAAAAGAACGCGAGAGTTGAGTTCAAAAAAAGAAAGAGATTCAGTTTTTGAAAACCTGTGTGTTCTTGCGTTCTGCTGCGAGAAGCTTGTTGCTCTTGAGTTCTTCATCCATTCTAAGCAAGCTATTGAGAAGCATACATCATACTTGAGCGCTTGAAGGAGAAAACAAGAAGCTTGGAGTCCGACAGTGGGAAGACACGAAGCAGACGGGGTCTGCGTGAGATCGCCACTGGGTGGAGCTCGGGAAGCTGACTGTGTTTAATCCTTGCTAAGTGTTTGAGTAAGATCTTTCTTGTTGTTGTTTCATTGTGCTCATTATATATCATTGTTTGAAACACACTGTGGAGAGGTTTCTCCACCGAGAAGGAGGTTGCTTCATATCCGGTGTCAACCGGGGCTTGATCTGCCGACGATCAAGGGATCGCCCACCTCAAGGGCACGCCAAGGAGTAGGGGCAAGTTATCCCCGAACCTTGTAAACCTTCCTTGTTAGCGATCTTGCTAGTTGTGTGTGCTTTGCAATCATTTGTTTTCTGCATACTCTGTTTTTCCATTCTTTCCGCTGTGCTACTGATATTTGAGTTGCAGAAATCGTGATTAGTTTTCAAGGGGCAAGCGATTGTCTATATTCACCCCCCCTCTATAGCCATCTCGTTCCCAACAGTTAGTCCTTCTGGAGCATCCTAGCTCTGATACCAATTGAAGACTATCGTGCAGTCGGCTAGAGGGGAGGGTGGTGAATTACCCCTGAAAATAAAAACACTATCTTTTGTTTTAACTAAACAAAGATGGATGTTAGTTCAAACAAAACAAACATTAATAGATTTAAACAAAACAAAAAAAAGAGCCAACCAGAATTACTTGGTTTGCAACCTGGGAGGTTGCTAATCCAAGGTAAAATAAAGTGCAGATCTCCTGAATAACTCCTTCGGACAGAGAAGCCTCTTACACGATGAAGAGCTCAGAAAACAGAAAAGATTACAACGACCAACTCTATCCGAATGTTGACGTGACACTATATGGGCGCCCGACTACTTGAGGGTGCCTGACACATGGCTTGAGTGTTATCCGATGCACAACGTTAACAAATGGCTAAGTTTGGATGATTTTTCACATCTCGGGCGCTTGTTTGCATAGGGGCACTCGAGAATAGGGGCACTGGCATTCACAAGCGCCCGAGTGCTCTCGGGCACCCGAGTGAGTTTGAGTCAGTCCAATGCTGACCAACCTCTCGCGACATTTCTTGGGTGATTTTGGGCCTTCCAGAGTTGGACTCACCCGAACCCTCCTCCGACCTTCTCCTCGAACGTGCTTCCACCCGACTTCTCGTCCTTCGGACGTCGCGCGCGTCCTTTTTGCTCCACCGCCATACTCTTCCACAGACCTTCATGTCCCTTGGATGCACAGAGCCCGTCGGCTACTTTTCCGTGCCATCCTTCTCGACTACTGCGTCTTCTGCTCGATTTCCTACGCTCCTAAGCTTCTACACACTTAGACACAGGGATTAAAATACAACAGGATCTAACTTGACTCGGTTGACCACATCAAAACCTACCTGGGGTACTTTCAACTTCACTATTAATTGATTATGCATCTTTGACTGATGAGGGGATAAATTTCTTGGATGAACAATTGGATTGTATCTACAACAAAATTAAAGAGATGAATATTAGTAGAACATGAGACAATAGAGGTCAAAGGAAAAAATCTATGGATGAGTCCCCTAATATTATTGATCCTTTTTTAGTAAGAACAAAGGGATGTGGGAAAATATTGAAATCACCAAAGGAATAGTCAACCTCAAAGTCTCGCCTATGTCGTGGATGTGAGCATCGAGGTATGTCATATGACAAACGCAAGTGACCAATTTTACAACAATGGTATGTGTCGGTTAATTCTCCATTTGTATGATAATTTAATTTATAAATCAATTATTTTTATTAGAAATAATAAATATGACGATGCGTTGATTGTCAGATCAACTATAGATAACAATGATGACGATACATATGAAGAAAAATTGACACCTATAACGGGTACTCTCAAAGTTTAATTTTATAAATTTAGTGCTTGATTGATTTATATATTAAAATTAATAAATGTATTTATTATTGTAAGTTCTAACAATATGCATTAGCTCGGATAAAACTTTTGTACATCTAAGAATAACAATTAGATTGACAAGTATTCTTCTTCAATCCCTGACTTGCTATCTTCCACCAATTGAGCTTGTTGAGTTATACCCTTGTTGATATATTGATTCATAGTTTCATAATTATATTCATGTCTAATAAACTCTTTATGCCAAACATATTATCCAAATTTGTTGTCATACCTTCAATGTTTACATTTATTTTGCCTTTTCCCCTTTCTTTTTGCTGCCTTTTGACCCATTGGACGAGTTTTTTCTTCGTTTAGGTCTACATATAAACTCGCATCTTGGTTAGATAAGGTGTTGCTTGCCCGCAACTCCGAGGTTCTTGCCTTCTTCGTGTCAACAAGGTGATCAACGGACTGTGGAGTAAACATTGGACGACCTTTTATGATCCTCCATACATGCTCGAGATTAAATGCAATATCGTTATTTTCCTCGTGATATTTTTCATATGCAAGTCGTAATATATCCTCATTAATGTGGCTGCTACATTACACACTATAAACACTATTATAATTTGCATTGAAGTGATATGTCTTTTTTATATGGTATTGTGTCAGTGCGATCGTATGATACTTGCAATTCTTTTGGGTGTACCTGGAGGACTATTCTCATTGTAGTAGCTTTCAACACAACCCCAAAAAGCATCTACCTTTTGATCATTGCTGATGATTGGATCATCGCTAATATTGACAAACGATCTCTCTAAAACCTCATCTTGAACCTTACTCCATGTTGATCGTTTTCTTCTACCTGTAGCGTTATAGTTCGTCTTCTTTAAATTTACAAGCTCAATTGAGGATTCACAGTTAGACAGCTGAGTCTCTGGAACAAAACTTGGAATAAATGATTCATTTTTCGTCGGAGATGTAAAAGGTATATCAGTTTCAAGTGGATTAGATGAATAATTTTGTGGATATGGATTATATGGATAATTTGGTGGATATGAACTATATGAGTTATTTGGTAGGTATGAATTATGTGGATAATTTAGTGGATATGAAGAATATGGATAATTTGGTGGAATTTGTGAATTTTGGGAAGAAGTATTTTATAAATTTTTTTAAAAAAATCCTCAATTATTTTCATCCATTTCGGAGGAAAATAGTAGAAGGAGATTTTTAGAGAGACTTAGGTGTTTGAATGATGAAATAAGTTTGTAAGGTGATGAGTATTTATAGATAAAATTTTGTTTATTTTATTAAAATAACCGTTAACCGACCGTTGTATAAATTTACTAGCCATTACTTAGCCTTTTAAATAATTTAATTTAATTTTGTTAAAATAACCGTTACTAGCGGTTAATCTAGCTGTTTTAAATTGTATATCTATATTATTAAATGGTAAAATCAACTTTAAAAAATTAAAAAAAGTTGACCATGTGGGTGGGTGCTCCCACGCAGCTTTAAAATTTATTTATTTAATATAATAAGTGATGAACGTATTTAAAGAAATGAACGCGTTCATCACGTTAGCGTTTGAACGCTGACACCACAGCGACGTTAATGCACACAGTGCTTTTATTGTGCATTATAATGCTCACTGAACGCATCAGTGCATATGCTCAAAGAGATGATAGAAAAGTGAGAAAAAATTACTTAAGATACTATGCATATATTCAAAGATGACCAATAGATTCTATTGGTTAGGAGAGTTAGAATCTATTAGAATGGAACATACAAGAGTTAGAAGGAGATAAATGAAAACAATAGTCAACATAGAAAATTTAATTTAATTAATTTGAATATTATTATTCTATTTCCCTGAATCAAACTTAATACAGGGATAAGGTTACCACAATGTATTGGGACAAATATGGGTTAGATGCTAATGAACTCAGGTAACCTATATTATTCTATTTCTCTTCAGAAAAAGTACTCCTTGCAATTTTTCCGTCAACATTTGCCAAAATCTTAATGCACAAACATCTTTCGGATCCAGAATTACAAGAACAAATCGAGTCTATACAAAAATGAGTATCATACTTTTCTCACTTGCTTGGTTACGGATAAAAATTCATTATGTCAATAATTTTGTTTGTTTGTTTCATAGTCATTATGGGAAATGTTCTTGTACATTTTGGCAAATATGAAAGTTATTGATGTAGAAATCCATGAAAGAGCCATTGAATATTTCACACTATGTAGAAAAGGGGAAGTTTTAGTGGACGTATAGGCAGAACTGTCCAAATTTCCAGAATGCCAGATAGACTTCTGGGTTTGATTTATTTGTTAATGAATGAAGCAGGAGTGAAAGAATTTTTATTTGTTTGCTAAAGCTAGTGAAAGGCAAAAGGTCCATTTTCTACCAATTCATGTTTTTAATTGTCAACACTAGTCTGCTTTGCTTAAAAGCCTGAGGCATGCTGAAGTCCTTATATCAGAGCAAAGCGCAATAATCAGAATAAGGAGTAAGCAACAAACATCAATTGCTTTGGTTGTAACTGACCAATGCCTGGCTGCAAATGGATCCTTCCATCAGTCAGCTTGCCTTTGTTAGGATGGCAAGTGAAAATATGGTTAGGGTTAAGCCTTTCTATTAACTTGTAGCTAATGATTGTTCATGGTAATAATGCTCAATAAGTTCAAATGCAATATTCAGGAGGCTAGTACTTCTCATGATAGAGCTATCTCTGAAATTCAAGTTGACTCTCAAGATCAATAATTGTGCCATGAGAATGGGTCCATCAGTACAGTTGTCTCTCAAGTGGATGAATTGACGGGGGCATAAAAAAAAAATGAATCATCATTTTACCATCTTTAATAGGCATTAACAAAGTTCACTTACCATTTGTTTCTTTTTCCAAGAGCACTCTGCACAGAATAATTTCTGATGTGCAAGCAATATAAGATAGCTTTTAAACAAACACTGTCAACATTCATAAATTGCCAGAAATTTTATTCAAGAAAATTTACATAAAATATTAGAAGACCAATAAAAAAAGCTCACAGGAACTCACTTAGCAAGCATCTCATTTGCATACTTTCAAGATTTTTAGTACTAACAGAAAACTCATAAATAACACCTTATGAAATTAGATGATTAATTATTCTTCATTACTAACTTATGTTAATCTTTTAATGCAGTTGCAACATGAAGTTGGCATAATCTATCACTGAGTTCAACATAAGCGATCGATAGTGGTCACGTACACTATCTAACAAGATATCAAACGGGATTTTGTATTCATTAACATGTCGATAACAATTGACTTCGAGTTAATTAGCTACAAGGCGAATGAGTTTGAATCAAGCAGTGCATGCTAAAATTCAAATCTGTACTGAATGATGTAGCTCCTGAATTCATCTACCTCCAACATAGAATGCAAGCCTTCTCTCCTCAAACGAATACTCCACAGGTGCTACTACCTTCACCACAGCTTCATTGAAAAGGCAAGTTGGGGCAGGTGTTGTAGCCACATGCATTAGCACTGCTGCAGCTGTCGCTGGAGTTTTTGGGGTCGGGGACAGCAATGCATCTGGGATCTTGTTCTCTTCTAAAGCACTGGCGATGAGGGATTCGGATGGCATCAATGGAATGGTGTTGACTGGAGCTACGGGCGAGAATGGTTTGCGTGGCCCTCCTTGATATGTAGTCATGGCGTTATTATATGACAGCTTCTTCACAGGAAGGCCAGCAATATCTAATCCCCTTGCACCTGAAATTTACAGTCAGGATTGGATGCACTTGTTTGAAGAATTTGAGTAATTGGAAGTAAAGAATCTAACCGGCCGGGAGAAAGTGTACCGAGATCATCTGTCTTCTTCACGGAGCGAGTGGACTTTGCAGAATGCATGTAATCAGATTTAGGAGTCTGCTGCAATGCTGCTGCCCCACCAAGAGATAGCCTTCGGTTTGGACCTACTTTCTTGGCACTTTGAGGCTTTGAAGGGCTTGGTTTTGAACCGTAGAGGGCTTCCTGCTCAGCAATGAGTTGGCCTTGGAGTTTCTTCTGATCCTGAATGAATGAATTATAAATCCAAAATATTTATCCAAAGCCACATTTATTATTCTAGCAACTTAATATAGTTAAAAAAAAAACTTACCCTTTGTCTCTTCCGCTCTTGCTCTTTCTCTTGCCTAAGTGTGGCGTACTCTTCCAGCATCGAAAGAAGCCGCACCTAAGTATAGAAAATCAGGTATTTTTTTTCCTCAATCTATTAACTGATTCACACAGCAGACCACTTAATGAAAATGCTCACGCCATCATATGTGAATCCAATGCCTCTTTCTTTCTCCCATTGTGTAATTTTGGCTACCAAAATATCTACAATTCCTGCTCAAAATACAAGTTGCGAATTTATAATTCTCCACCAACCTTTTTTTTTATGTAAAACTACCTGGAATCTTGTTAACTAGAGCACGGGCTTTCTCAGCACGCTTAAGCGTTAGATGTGCACCCCTACCAGCATTGTATCGATTCTCATCCTACAGTAGATCGCACAAAATATATAGGAGTCACATGGTATAAGACTAAACTGTTAAAGCTACCATTCGAATAATATTTCAGACCCTATTATACTCCTCCAACCATGCTTCCTCCTCGCATGCCGTTAACCATTTTTCTACTCTTTCAAGAATTTCTTTCCTGCTGAAAGCTTCCTCTTTAACTATTGCTACTTGGCTCTCTATCTGTTCCAAAACTAAGCAAGCATCAATAGCTCCTGCAAATTACCAAACGTGTCGCTTTAACTGACAAAGCCTATTTAATTCAAAACTGGAAAATGCAGGAACATTATAGATACCAGATTCAATCACACTAATTACAACTTCAGGTTCATTTTCTGCCTCAACCACCAAATGGGCTCGTCGACCAAGCTCTTCCAGTTCTGTTTTTTTCTTCAAGATTAGTTCTTTCATCTTGCTTACTTTTAGTTGTTCAAGCCTCAAAACCTCCGCTTCCACCTGCATATAACATAATTCTTCTATTGGTAATATCCAACCAAACATATGACCAACGAGGAGTAGGCAAAGCAATCCGCTAGTTGGATGACTCACACAGCTAAGAAAGTTCAATGAAAGAGTATTAGCCTCAGTAATTTCTTCTTCTGAAGCAGCTATGTTGCAGGCAACGTTCTGGAAAAACTGTTGCTCTTCAATAGGCGTATCCATCAAATTCCACAACTCCAGCATTGTAGATGCAAAATCTTGAAGCTGCAAGATATTGGTATACAGGTTCATACTATGCTAAATTTCATAGATACTGTACTCAATGTGTGGTTTACCTTCTGCATCCTCTCTATCTTAATCTCTCTTAAGCTACCTATGGCAGTAGCAAGCCTTTCAATTGTGGCACTGCAGACACTCTTGGATGCTTCAGCATCATCTAAACTAGGGTGTATCTCTCTTGTTGTTTCTTTGAAATCAACCCCAAGAACAGAACATAAAGCATTCAGAGTTGACAAGTGATCCATGATCTGTTTCAAGCGGTCGCTCTGCAGCAGCCAAATGTTATGGTTAAAAGGGCAAATCTGCAGTACAAGTATTCAATAGAATCTGTGACAAGAGAGTAATTGAGTTTCCAACCTTCTCCTTTTGCAGCGACTCTAGGTATCTGCACAATTCTTCAAGCTTTCTAATGGATAAATCAGATTCATCAACAACATACCTTGATGGGTTGTACTCAGTAGCCATGATCTCAACTGAGATATTTCTTATCTGTTGCATTACTTCTGAAAATTGATTCAATCTCTCACCTTTCCTCTTTCTCATCTCCTCTAGTTGCGGTGCTATGGACTTCAGCTCCTCTTTTAAACTCCCTACTTTTTGAATGGACTAGAAAAATAAGTACTATTAATATCATCTTAATAAGGTTATGGACACCAAATAAAATCTCTCTCAACCGATAAGAGCAACTTCAAGGTGTGAGCAAGACTTTTCCAAATAATTCTTGGGGTCTTTTGTAGAATTTGAAGCTCAATGAAAAATAAATGCTTATTTGACAACATGGACAAAGACCCACCCTCGTGTGAACTGGCGGCTCACCCATAGAGGAGCAGATGGTTGCAAGCTCAGCTTCAGAGTCAGCGATTGCTTGTCGCAGCTGAGCCCTACAACGGTTAGCCTGATCAACCTTTCTTCTATACACCTCAAGGCACTCCTGTTCTAGTTCAAGTAGCATCTTGTCCCTTTCTGTATCAGTCTCACCAACCTCGTCCCATATAATCTGAAATGATAATAGCTACATTAATAATATCTGAGAAACTGGTTCGCTTTCAACAATAAGCAAGATGCTGCACGAAATGGACAATTCATTACAAAACTATGCCAGACAGCATTACCCTTGAAAGCAACACAGTAAGTGATCGCAATGAATGCCTGCTAATTGTGAAAATGATGGAGATAGATGCACTGGCTTACATAACTGTCTTATTGCCTTCTACTTCTTATGTAAAGCTTTCAATATCGGCATATATTAAAGGTTAGTGGATCTAGTAGTGAAAACCTGAAGCTCGTATAGAAGAGATCCACACGTTGTCTCCAATTGTAATAGCTGATCGGTAGATACACGAGCCATATTAAGTTGGCCAACTTGAATCTGCAAAATGAATACTTAATGTTAGTATTATAAAGGGTGAGTAAACCCAAAAAAGGAAACTCAAGATAGAATAAGCAACCGTCGGATTTGGATTTGGATTTGGTCTTCTTTCCTGCATAAACCTTAGTGAAATGAGATTGAAACAGGAAATTAAGTTCATTTCCACTTGATGTTTATTCGTTCAAAAATATATGTACAAATATACTTTGGTTAGTTTGAGGATAAACAATACATTTTTTGCAATACCACCTATATATACGCAAGTTATAGAATGTTGATGCTCTTCTTATATATATGATTCACCATATTAAATTTCATTCAATATATCATTTGTTTAATTCATAGGAAAGATTTTCTTACACAGCAGGAAACTATCAAGCAGGTAACGCGCAAGAATTAACATATTAAGCACTTTTAATTTATGCAGGATGTAAAGATTTTGTAAAATACTAGTGATATAACCTTGTATTACGTGATGAATAGTTGGGCAAACACACGCAGTTTGATAATGATGGTAACATAAACACTTTTCAAATTCATCTAAATGAATATGACAATTAGTAGAAGAAGCAACACCAAAAAATCTAACATTATCATGCAATTTGGCAATAGATTACCACACGAAAACATCATGATTTGAAAGACATAAAGATAAGACTCCTCGAAAGACAAACTAACAGTGCATGTATCTATACACCAACACCAACCAATTAAATTTGACAGATGTAGAGCCACAAGCAACCAAACACTCATCTCAAATATAGAATCTCAGAAATTATAATATTTATTGACTTGAAACCACTCCTGTTATAAAACCAAGGAAGAAAGACAACCAAATTGCAGACCAAGAAATGTACAGGCATATAATACTTGATTTAAAGAAACAAGTGTAGAAAAGCCTTCCTCAAAAATAAATCTAAGCCAAAATTCCCCTAAAAGTCTACAAGTCAGGTCTTAACTAGTATCTGCCAAACAGTCTCCGCTCGACTTCCAAATCCTAAATCGGGCAATATCACACATCAAACACTACCAAAAACAGAAATAAAATAGAATTAATTGAGTATAATTAAATCAGATCAGATCTGATCCCAGACAAACATCTCTTTCAACATGTCACTTCCCTCAAATACACAAAATTGCAACAACGAGGAGATTGAGGAATCCAAATACTTTGAAGCTACAAAAAGGAAGGAGAGTTAGAAACAAGATGTTTACCGTCGCTTCAATAACTCGGCGCAACCAGTTCCTCTGCACCAAACCCTAGGTCTGCTTCAATGGAGAGACGGCAGGGAACGAAGAAGAGGGAAGAACTCGCGAGAGGCGACCACTGTTCTGGATTTCTCCAAATCAGATGAGGAGGAAGAAGAAGCTGGTTTCGATCAGTGAAAAAAAAAGAAGAGAGGAGGAGGAGGAGGAGGAGGAGGAACAGAAGAGCCTGGAGAGATTCAAAATCAAACGGAGAGCTTTCATGATCGGGATGTCTAATTGTAATGTTGGAGAAGATGATCTTGGCCGTTGAATTTGAAAGGACAGAGATAGATTAAGTACCGTTACATAATGGGAAAAGTGATGAGCAAGCCCTAATGAATACCTTCCATATTTAACGGGACAGTAAATTTGTGTAACGGATCGTCGAAGTAACAAAATCGATTATTGAAGAAGAGAAAAGTGAGGGATAGACGCAGAAGTGAAATCATATATTTTTTACTCTATTTGTATTTTTTTATTTAAAAAAAAGGTCATTTATTTTTAAGATTTTGTTTGTGAAAATTATTTTATAGAACATAATTGGAAGTTATATAGATTAAGTTGATAGATTATGATATATTTATTTTGTTTGACATAATGAATATTATAATCAAGTATCTCATAAAAGGGAGGGAGGGGTAATGGTTTTTAAATAAATGTTGTCATACTCTCCTCTCACAAAAGTGAATGAATCATGTGGATAAAAATCAAACTATGAACTAAAAGTTAGTTCATTCAACAAGTTGGACATGCATGTCTATTCCGTATTACTACCACACAGATGCAAGAAAAAACGAGACCCAAATTGTTTTTGTTTTTGTTTTTGCTTTTTTATAAATATCCAATATGTCATTTGTGTCGTTTCCATGTTATTGGATTAATAATTTGTTGGGTAAATTGAACGATCAATTGAAAGACCGAAGGGTCAGTCTTTAGCTTTTTATAGAATCACCTAGAAATACTTCAAAATATCTAAATCATACATCTCAATTTTAAAATTATCAAATCACATACTCAATTTTATTTTTTTTTACTTTTGTTATTGTTCTCAGTTGATTGCTACTATAGCAACCGATTAACTTTTTTTTTAAAAAAAATGACCGTTTCATATTAAAAAAATAAAATCACTGTTCTTAATATATTAGATCAAATTAATATTTGAGGATATTTATATAATCAAGAGAACAGACGAATACATAAGAATTAATTTTATGTTATTTCGAATTCTCTAAGTCCATTAACTAATGATCCTGCTGTGAGATCCTCGAGAAACGAGACTGGTGACTAGTAGAATATTGTCGATGTGACTACGACGTTGGAGAGGATATGTAGATGGAAGCACACAAAGGAGGACTGGTAGTCTGGAGCACCTGAGGAACAAAGCTTGAGAAGAGGTTTATAATGGCGTTAGGGGTTTCCTCGGTGATATCACTCTGATGCTCAATTTAGAATCGAAACAGAATTAGTTGAAAGTGGCAAGTTTTGTATTTAGAAAGATCTTGTTTTTCTCGTATAGATGACAGCCTTTTATATCACTTCTAGTGACTTTTGACTTTCTGTATTAATGACCCTGGTACCGTTATAGCCGTCTCTATCACGGCTTATTCGGCCTCCTCATATGCTTCATCTTTAATGCTTTGATGCCCAATTTGTTTGTTAACTTGTAAAGACATTCACAAGGATTGTTTTGTTATCGTCACTCAATCCATGCCCGCCAGGGAGCTATATGAGGACGGTTATACCCATTCGGGAGCTAAATGGGGTGATCCCACTACAACAAAAATCGTCATCGACAACGGATAAAATCTATTATCGTAGCCTATTTTATCCATTGCAACTGACATTGTTATTAAAAGTTTGCTAAAGATAACCGTTTTGCAATATTTAAAACCCGTTGTCTTTGATTGTTTTTGTCAAAAAAAACAACTAGATTGGAAAATGTTTCGATAAAAATAGTTATCGTTCAATTATTTTCATAATTATGTATAGTTGTTGCCTTTATTTATTTTTCAATAGTTAAAAAACTCAAATCTATTTAATACAACCTATACACAATATATATTTACAAAATATAATATCTATTATAAAATATATTAACCACACCAAAATATATATATAACATTTATGTACAACATCTTTTACAAATCACACAATATCAGAATTTTTAATACACGTACAACATCGAATTTTTAATATCTATTTTCACACAACATCGATCAGCCAGAATTCTTGAAGGCTAAAACATACAAAAAATAAGAACAAATAATGCATAATGATGTTTATGATAAATGAATCAATGACAGTAAAAGTAACCTGTAGATTCCAAATATGCTTTATATTTTATGCTTCACACTAAGCAATAAAAGCATCTACAGATAGGAGTGTCGTTGACTAAAATAAAATGTTGCGGCTAAGATTTTTTTCTTGTGTCTTATTTTGTTATCTAGAATAATTCTATTTGAATAGAAATTGAAATAACATTACATGAATTTACTTAGGATGATTATAATGGATTGGTAAAAGTGAATCCGTATGAGTTTGTGAATGGTTTTCATTAGTATAGGAGCTAGGCATGAATAGAATAACCATATTGATGTGGAAAATGAGTATTTCTAGATAAATGAATGTTGAATACGAATATTTGGAGGGGTTAAAATGCACAAAAACTAAAAATTAAGGGCTTGATATGGATTTACAAAAGGTGAGGGCCTTTTTGCAAAAGGCCAAAACCTAAAAACCCCTCCTCTCTTTTCCTTTTCCATTTTTTTTCCTTTGAAAACTCCCTCTCCTCCCTCGACTCAGAAATCGTCGCCGACCCTCGCGATTTTTCCTCTCCACGCGAAGCCGTCGGCCGACACTCTCTCATCCTACCTCCCTTGTCCTCCGGCGAGACCCCATCTCCTCGGATTAAGGCTGGCGATCTTCCTCCCTCAGCCACCGTTGAAAACCGCAGCCCCTCTTGGTTCGTTTCTCCCCGTGACCCAAGCGAGTGAACCCTTCAATCTCCCGAATCTTATTGTGCATCTTCTTGGCTGGTTTCGCGTGCATCAACCTCCGTTTGCTTCTCAGATCCGTGATCGTGACTTTTGGATGTGAGAAAGTAAGACGAGTAGTTGATTTAAAATTTTGGTTGTAAATTGCATTGATTTGGTTTGATCCGAATTCAGAGGTTGATGTGAGTGATCTGTTGCTGTGATTGGAATGGGAATCGTAGAAGTATGTATGTTGTGATTCGGTTTTAGCATGCTTCAACTGATCATGGGTGTTCTTGCCATGAGTGTTTCCTTTGGTTTGCTTTGATCCGTGATCCGGGTAAGTGGTTTTTTAGGAAAATTGAGGGTCCGGTCGGAGCCAACCCAGTATGACCGGGTCGAGAAAGGTCAGGCCGGATCTGGCCCGACTTCACGGGCCGGGTCGAAGGCTTAGGCAGAACACCGAGAGGTCTGGTGCCGGAGCTCGAATATCGAGAGGTCGGGTGCTAGGGTGCTCGAGCTCGGATACCGAGAGGTCGGGTGCTAGAGCTCGAACATCGAGAGGTCGGGTGCTAGAGCTCGGGCCCCGAGAGGTCGGGTGCTCGAGCTCGGACACCGAGAGGTCGGGTGCTAGAGCTCGAACATCGAGAGGTCGGGTGCTAGAGCTCGGGCCCCGAGAGGTCGGGTGCTCGAGCTCGGACACCGAGAGGTCGGGTGCTAAAGCTCGGACACCGAGAGGTCGGGTGCTAGAGCTCGGACACCGAGAGGTCAGGAATTAGAGCTTAGTGACCTCGAGTCGGGTGTTAGAGCTCGGACACCAAGAGGTCGGATCCGCCAGGATTCCTCATTAAGGAGAAAAGACATTGGACATAATCATTACCTGACACAGCCGCTAACCATTAATCAGGGTCGGAAGGGACAGATTTACAGACTGTCAGGCGGCTGTGTCAGTCTCACCCCATGACTGAAATACCCACTAGCTCAGTCTGACCACTGAGCGAGTCTTGATGGGATGTGACGTTTCACATGATGGAAGACTTCCCCCCTCCCCTATATAAACCACATTTGAGCCCCAGAGAAAGGCTTGCTGCCATTTTGCAACCACACCACCACCTTGTGAGCCTCAGTCTGGTTTTAGCTGAGTGACTTGAGCCTGACTCCTATTCAGCCCGAGTCCGACCCCCCCAAATTACAGCAGATCGGGTCATCTTGGTCAGACCGAGCCATCCGAGTGAGAACCGGTCTTCGCTTATCGACAGGATCAAATTTGGCGCCGTCTGTGGGAATCAGCCTGATCGAAAGCCGAAGATGAGCGATTCCAACCGGGTGACCGTTACTCTCTCACAAGAAGACCTCGAGCTGCTAGTGGAAGCCAAAGCGAAGAAATTGGCTGCGGCACAACAAGCAGCCGCCTGACTCCCTCAGGCGGCCCAACCGAGCACACTGCTCGGGTGGGCACTGAGGGAGGAGGTCGACAGGAGGGCAGTCCTCATTTCCACCGGGCGCTGTTCGGCCCGGCTGAGGGAGCAGGACAATCGGACCCTCATGAAGCTACATCCAGCCGTACCAAAGCTAGCAAGGGGAAGGCTCCCCTTGTGCCGACCACGGGGGAGCGCACTGGGTTCCCCTTCTCCAGCCAAATCTTGCATGAGCCACTGTCCAAGCATTTCCGACCCCCGTCCATCACTGAATACGGAGGAGCCACTAACCCTGAAGAGCATCTGATGAAGTTTGAAAACGCTTCGATGCTGCACCAATATTCGGACGGGATAAAGTATCGAGCCTTCTTGACCACTCTGGCCGGGCCGGCCCAGCGATGGTTCGACAGATTGCCAGAAGGATCCGTAAGAGAATTCACCGACTTTAAAAGATTGCTCCTCCAGCATTTTGCGAGCAGCAAGAGACACCATAAAATCAGCCTCAACCTGTTTACTCTGAAGCAAGGCTCCAGAGAACCCCTCAAAGCCTACATCAAAAGGTTTAATCAAGTTGCATTAGACGTACCCACTACTACGTCTGAGGTGATAGTCAGTGCTTTTTCCCAAGGTTTACAGGAAGGTGAGTTCTTTAGATCCTTGATCCGAAAACCTCCGAAGGACTTTGAGAGCCTCCTGGGCAAAGCTAGTAAATATGTGGATGTAGAAGAGGCGCAAGCCGCCAGGCGGCCTGAGGCCAGACCTGCTCCCGAAACTCCTCAGCACCATCAGAGAAGTATACCTCCTGGAGGACCTCTCAGAAGTCCTAGAGCCATGGGACACCGACAAGGAACCGAAAGGGGAATAGTTCAGCAAGTGGCCCAGGGTTGCCTCCCTTCTAGGTGGCAACCCTACTATTCTTTTCATAACAGCCATACCCACGACCTGCAGGACTGCTGGCAGCCGGCAGAGGTCGGGGCCGTACCAGTCGAGGAAGTCCAAGAGGAGCCCAACAGGGAGGCGGTCACGGTCGGGGAAGAGCATCGCCGAGCCAGTTCGAGTCTCTTACCCGACCGGCCGCCCCCACCGCTAGACAGTTGTTCCCGACCCCCGGCTCCCCCGAGCGCGGGAGTGCCAGTGAAGAACAAGCCAACCGGCAGAACGCTGTGCACGGGTCCATCAACGTAATTTCGGGCGAACCCACCTATGGAGATTCTAATAGAGCTCGGAAATCACAAGTCAGACGCCTCGATATCTATCAAGTGGGCTGCAGTTCCGCTCAAGCTCGAGGGCCGCAAATCAGCTTCGGCCCCGCTGACCTGCAAGGAGTAGAAGTATCGCACGACGATGCCCTGGTCATCACGGCGGTCATAGCAAATTATCAGATCCATCGAACCATTGTGATATTGGCAGTTCCGCCAATATTTTATACTTGAAGGCATTTGAACAGTTGCAAATTGAAATTACTGAGTTACAACCTGTGGCTACACCTCTGTTCGGATTCACCGGCAACGAATTTCAACCCCTCGGCCAAATCAAACTGGCCATCTCACTCGGGGAGGAACCTCTAAGGAAGACTAGGTGGTCTACCTTTCTAGTGGTGGATGCACCTTCGACTTACAATGCTATTCTGGGCAGGCCTGCGCTGAACGAATTCCGAGCTGTGACGTCAACCTTCTATCTGAAAGTCAAATTCCCGGTTGGAGATCAGGTCGGTGAAGCCAGGGGGGACCAGAAGGTAGCGCGTCGATGCTATGTGGATGACGTCCGAGTGGAAATAAGGAAGACCTTCCGAGCTCCGCCGGCCAGTTGCAATATGGTGCAGCCTTCTCCTTGGGCTGACCTGATAGAAGAGAAGGAGGAGGTCCAACTGCTACCGACCGAGAGGAGACCCGGGTGAGGATAGCTCCCGGGCTACAGGTTGACCTTCGGCAACAGCTGATAGAGTGTTTGGTCCAGAACCAAGATGTGTTTGCCTGGTCCTAACAAGATCTGAAGGGGGTCAGACCCGAGGTCATGGAGCATAGACTGCACGTGTACCCTGATGCCCGACCGGTGAAGCAAAGAAAAAGAGACTTTAGTCCTGAACAGAATAAGATTATCCAGGCTGAGGTAGAAAGGTTGTTGAAGGCAGGACACGTCCGAGAAGTGCAGTTCCCCGCCTGGCTGGCCAATGTGGTGCTGGTCTCCAAGCCGGGCGACAAATGGAGGGTCTGTATCGACTTCAGAGATCTTAATAAAGCCTGCCCTAAGGATTCCTACCCACTCCCCCGAATAGATCAGATGGTAGATTCCACCGCGGGGAGTGAGCTTATCTGCATGCTAGATGCCTATCAGGGGTATCACCAAGTCCCCTTGTGCCCGGACGACCAAGAGAAGGTCAGCTTTGTTACGGCCGAGGGTACTTATTGCTACACGGTTATGCCCTTCGGGCTTAAGAATGCCGGGGTGACTTATCAGAGGCTGATGAACAAAGTTTTCAAGGAGCAGCTCGGGAGGAATGTAGAAGTGTATGTGGATGACATCCTCATCAAGTCACTTCAAGTTGTCAACCTGATATCTGATGTGCGGGAGACCTGCTGTACTCTGCGGAGGTATGGCCTTAAACTCAATCCGGCCAAGTGCTTGTTCGGAGCTAAGAGTGGTAAATTCCTCGGCTATATCCTGACTGAGCGGGGGATAGAGGCTAACCCGGGCAAAGTGAAAGCTCTACTAGACATGCCTCCGCCCAGAAACTTAAAGGAAGTCCAACGCTTGACGGGGAGGATCACTGCTTTATCCCGGTTCATCTCCCGATCGGCTGATAGAAGTCTGCCTTTCTTCAAGATCCTGCGCAAGCCTCCAAGTTCGAGTGGGATGCTGAGTGCGATCAAGCTTTTGAGGAACTGAAGACTTACCTGGTCAGTCTGCCAATACTAGCTAAGCCGGAGGAGGGAGAACCCTTGTATATCTATTTATCATCCACTGAGGGAGCTGTGAGTGCTGTTCTTGTAACTCAGAAGGAGACTGAGCAACAACCAGTCTACTTCTTTGGACATCTACTCAAGGAAGCCGAGTGTAGGTATACTACGCTCGAAAAATTGCTTATGTGCTTGTGTTGATGGCTCGGTGATTACGCCCTTACTTTTTGGCCCATCCTATCCGAGTGCTGACTAATAGTACGCTCGGGAAGGTGCTGATTAACCCGGAAATCTCAGGTCGAATGGTTAAATGTACCACTGAACTGAGTGAATATGATATCCAGTACCAACCCCGAACTGCAATCAAAGCTCAGGCCCTGGCTGATTTCCTGAGTGAGCTCCATGCAGAGGAAGCAGAAGGAATATGGAAGATCTATGTGGATGGGTCGGCCACTCGGGCAGGGAGTAGCGTGGGGGTCTTACTGTTGTCTCCTAAGGGAGACCCCCTTCATCTGGCGGTGCGCCTAGAGTACCCGGCCACCAATAACCAAGCCGAGTACGAAGCTCTCCTGGTAGGCCTGCAAGCTGCCAAGCACGTCGGGGCCACTCGGGTCATCCTGCACTCGGACTCTCAACTGGTAACTCGGCAGGTTGCGGGGCAGTTTGAGGTAAATGAGGAGAAGCTACAAGCTTACGTGGAAGCATACAAACAGTTGCAAGAAGAGTTTCAAGAAGTTCAGATTCTACAGATCCCCCGAGGGGATAATGCCAAAGCTGATGAGCTGGCTAAGCTGGCTAGCTCTGTCCGTCCGTGGGTTCTCCCTAAGCCTTCCCCTCAAATCATGCTAGTAGCCCAAGTTGAAAGAGAAACAGAAATGGAAATAGAAGGGGACTGGAGAGCCCCATTCATCGCCTATCTGAAGGAGGGAACTCTCCCAGATCACCCAGAGCAGGACAGGATACTGAAGATAAGAGCAACCAGATTCACTCTGATAGGAGACACATTGTACAAACGGGCCTTCTCCCGACCGCTACTCAGATGTCTGGGAGAAGAAGAGGCAGACTATGTGCTACGGGAAGTACACTTGGGGTCTTGCGGTAACCACTCGGGAGGTCGGTCCATGGCTCGGAAAGTCTTGCTTGCTGGTTACTTTTGGCCTACACTCCAAAAAGACGCCGAGAAGTTGGCCCTCTCTTGCCTGTCTTGTCAGAAGTATCAGAATTTATCACATCGGCCGGTCGAGATGCTGCGAACGGCCACTGTATCCTGTCCCTTTGATCAGTGGGGCATGGATATAGTAGGACCCTTCCCCAGGGCAGCCGGTCAAAAGAAATTCTTGTTGGTGGCAGTAGACTACTTCTCCAAGTGGATCGAAGCAGAAGCCCTGACTCGAATCACCGACAAGCAGTGAAGAAATTCCAATGGCAGAACATTCTCTGCCGATATGGCATACCCCACAAGCTGGTATCAGACAATGGTCGGCAGTTCCAAGGCCGGATTATTAGAGAATGGTGCAAGGAATTTGGAATCAAGCAGGCCTTCACTTCAGTGGCATATCCCCAGAGTAATGGTCAGGCCGAGGTAGCTAATAGAGAGATTCTAAAAGGACTCAGAGCTATGTTGGACCAGATCAGCGGGTCTTGGGTGGACGAACTGCCTGGTGTTTTGTGGGCTCTTCGAACTACCCCCAAAGAGGGGTCAGGATGTACTCCCTTCCAGCTAGTATACGGCAGTGAGGCAGTAGTCCCCATGGTGGTCGGCTGTGAGTCCGATAGAAGACATCTCTATGGGGAGGACAACGCAGAGAAGAGGCGAGCAGAACTGGACCTGATTGAAGAGGTCCGGGCTAAGGTCGCAGTCCGTATGACCGCTTACCAACAAAGGATGCGACGCCGATATAACCAAAGAGTCATACCCCGAAGCTTTCAAGTGGGTGATCGGGTCTGGAAAAGAGTCAAGCCGGTAGGGGAAGTGGGCAAGTTGGAGCCTCAATGGAGTGGCCCCTTCCTGGTAGTCAAAACGCTGGAATCAGGAGCTTACTATCTACAAGACGCTCATGGAAAGCAGCTCGGAAGACCCTGGAGTGCAATACATCTGAGGTTGTATCGTGAGGAGAGCTGAGTGAAGAAGTCTCTGTACTTGTACTCAAATAATGTGATAAAGAAACTCAGAACATGTAGAGAAGAATCACTGCAAGTTATAAGTGAGCATGTTCCCACGCACCCACTGGACTCGGCGCCGACCGGGCGTGGCGTTCCACGTTCGGTCGAGCCCGGTCGGGCGTGGCAGTCCACGCTCGGCCAGGGTAAGTCGGACGATGTCCAGACTCTTGCTAAGGCAAGTTATAAGTGGGCATGTTCCCACGCACCCACCGGACTCGGCGCCGGCCGGGCGTGGCGTTCCACGTTCGGTCGGGCCCGGTCGGGCGTGGCAATCCACGCTCGGCCAGGGTAAGTCGGACGGTGTCCAGACTCTTGCTAAGGCAAGTTATAAGTGGGCATGTTCCCACGCACCCACCGGACTCGGCGCCGACCGGGCGTGGCGTTCCACGTTCGGTCGGGCCCGGTCGGGCGTGGCAGTCCACGCTCGGCCAGGGTAAGTCGGACGGTGTCCAGACTCTTGCTAAGGCAAGTTATAAGTGGGCATGTTCCCACGCACCCACCGGACTCGGCGCCGACCGGGCGTGGCGTTCCACGTTCGGTCGGGCCCGGTCGGGCGTGGCAGTCCACGCTCGGCCAGGGTAAGTCGGACGGTGTCCAGACTCTTGCTAAGGCAAGTTATAAGTGGGCTTGCTCTCACGTACCCACCGGCTCGGCGCTGATCGGACGTGGCGTTCCACGTTCGGTCGGACCCGGTCGGGCGTGGCGGTCCACGCCCGGCCAGGGAAAGTCGGGCGGTGTCCAGACTCTTGCTCAGAGGAAGTATGAAATGACATCTTGCCGCAATATCTATCGCCGGGGCATGGCTTCCCATGTCCCGAGAGACAAAAGAAATAATATGTCAGCTTGATGAGGCTGAACTGGTCAAACAGGGGTACACGACCTAACTCGCTTCTACCGTGAAGGGTGACCCGTGAGGAATGAACTAGAGCGTTAGTCGGGGTATCAACCTGACCAAGTATCATCGTCGAGTCAGGGTATCAACCTGACCTAGTAACATACCCGAATCTGGGTAACGGCCCGATCGAACGGCCAAGGGCGCAATTATCTCGAGCGTCTGATAACGCAAATGGCTTTAACATGTGGCACTTGGCGAAAACTCCTTGCCCGACCTAAAGGAGTCTGCCTTACGATAATGATTTAAGTGTCCCGCGCAATCCATACTTAGCGAAATTTTGTTGGATAACCTACGGCACCGGCCTTCGGTGGACCAGTCGGGTGCGCCGAATAAACGATACTTAGTAGAAATTCCGGGTGTTACAAACGACTGAATAAAATAAAAAAAAAAGATCAGGCCAGAAGCCATCACAAAATTAGGCCTCAAGGGTCAAGTCAAACAGTCGAGTGTCATTACAAAGTTTGGAAAGCTTGATAGCCGAACAGAAATAGACTGAATGATGGCTCGGGTAAAAGGATCGAGCAATGAGTTAAGTAAATTTGGGAAAGGCATCTTTAGGGATTATCGCCTTGATCAAAGTGGGCTTCACCACGTTAGGAGGTAGGTCGGCCGGGAGGTGGCCGGCTTCCTTAAGTTGCTGCAACGCGCCCTTCACCCCGTACATGATCATGCCCATGGTCTGCTGGGTCACTTGATGAAGGAAGGGTTGAGACTGAATGTAGGCCACTCTGGCTCGTTCAGCCTGGGCCGGCTCGTCGGACTGGTAGTCAGCCAGTTCCTTCTGCAGTCGGGCCACCTCAGCTTCTCGTTCTTTGAGTTGAGTATCTTTAGTTGCCAGCCCTGCTTCTGTACTTACCAGTTGGGCCTCTAAAGCCTGAAAAGCCTCTCGCTGAGCCTGGAGTTCTGTTTCTTTGCCCTTCAGGGCTGCCAGCTCTGTTTCTTTGCTCCGCAAAGTTGATAGAGTCTGCTTGTGAGCGGCGGATGCCTCCTGTAGTCGCCGCTGTAAGTCTCGGGCCTCATTGGTCTTCCTGTCTAAGTCAAAGCGGGCCCTGGCTTCGAGAGTGATGGCGGTTTTCTTCGAGGCCTCGGCGGCTTCTAGCCGAGTGGCGAGCTGATCCATCTCACGGGCTGAGGCCGCCAACACCTCGTGCGCCCGTTCCAACCGGATGTCGCCCTCCGCAAATTGTATGCGTAGGGAGGTTATCTCGTTTCGGAGTTGGGTCTGACCCTCATCACCGGTCGGGAGGGCACACTGGGCTAGTTGGTGCTCTAAGTTCTGTATCTTGTACTCAGCTGCCCGGCGTTCTCTAGTATTTGTGACCAAGGCCTTGGTGACTGCCTGGCCCATGACCCACAACTGCACAAGAATGGGCAACGTGTGAGGAAAATGAGGAGGATAAAGGAAAAAAGAAGGGTATGCCTTGGTCAAGTCCATCGCAAAGTTGTCGGCTAAACTGAAGGGACTCCGTCCTTCGGTCAACTCCAGGCCTTGGTCCCAGGCCGCGGACAGATGGTCGTGCAAGTTAAGTTGCTGAGGTTC
The DNA here is from genome assembly GCA_024364735.1 of Boesenbergia rotunda. Taxonomy (NCBI): domain Eukaryota; kingdom Viridiplantae; phylum Streptophyta; class Magnoliopsida; order Zingiberales; family Zingiberaceae; genus Boesenbergia; species Boesenbergia rotunda. The sequence continues at coordinate 182,381 of JAGFNQ010006944.1, forward strand.
AACCATCCAAAGTAGGGAGGTTTCGGAGGGAAGCTGCACCTCAACCGGAACTCGGGGATGCTCATGCATGGATAGGAGGGCGGCGGCGGCTTCTTCGCCAACAGGATCAACAACGCCCGCCGGACGAGGAGCGGGTGAGCTGGAAGCTAAGTCACCTGGCCGGGGTAAGCCTGGGATGGGGAGGGAGACCTCGAGCCGGGGAGTACTTGAGGACGGAGCGGAGGTCCCCGGGTGAGGGGAGGCCGAGCGGGAGGTTGACAGCCGAATCCTAACTCGACCGGGTGGGGGAAGTTGCAGATCAGGCGCCCCCCCGAGCTGGGTTCGAGCGGCGGAAGCGCTGGAAGAAGCAGCCTCCCGAGGACGCTTTTTCTTCTTGGACACCCGGGAAGAGGACGGACCTGCGGCAACAGTTGGCACTTCGGCCTCCACGTGGACCTCCGGGAGGTCTGCCTCGATGTGCTGGGCTAATAAGTCGAGCTCTGAATCACTCCCCGCCTCGCCTGGTTGCTCGGGAGCAGGTGCTGCACTCACGGGCGGCACATTCCGACTCGCCAATAACTCGGCCGCTCGGCCATTCAAGGCTTCTTCTTCTAGGGCTAGCTGATCGTCGAGAAGGGCGTCCATCAGAGCCTGGGCTGCAAGTCAGAAAGAGTTTTAGTTAGCATTAAAAGACCCTTAAGCAGAAGGGGGAGCTTACCATAGGTGCCGGGTAGCTCTGCCGGAATTTGACTCAGCCGGCAGACGTAGAGCACAGCCTCGCTTAGCAGTTTACCGGCATGGAAACGAAGTCCCCCGATCTTGGAGAAGGTCGACTGAAAGCTAGGGTCGGCACGATATTTCTTGGGAGCGGCAGGGTGATCCGGCAACTCTTCTAGCCAGGTAGTCGGCCAAGATGCGGTCGGGGTAATGCTTATATAAAAAAAGTGGGACTTCCACCCCTTGTTAGAAGAGGGAACTTTGTCTAAGAAGGTCGTTTTAACCCTGGCCTGAAAGAAGAAACAGCCCGGCTCTTGCATTTTGAGATAGAAGAAGAGATGGAAGACCCGAGGAGTAAGAGGAACTCGAAAGGATTTAAAGATGATCACTGTGCCACACAGGATACGGATCGAGTTCGGGGCTAGCTGGGAAAGAGACACTTGGAAGTACCGGTAGATCTCCACAATAAAAGGGTGCAGAGGAAATCGCAAGTCGGCTAGAAGGTGGTCCTTAAAGATAGTAAAGTAATTCACTGGGCCTCGGTTAGGCCGGTCATCACGAGAGGGAAGAGCAAAAATGTGATTCTCCGAAATCTGATACTCTATACGAAGCGTCTCCAGAGAACCCAAACTCAGGGTCGAACGGGTGGTGGTATACCATGGCCTGGGTGTGGAAGATGGTCCAGCCATCTAGTCGGACTCGGGAGGGAACAGAAAAGACTCAAGTGTAGAGAAGAATACCTAGCGAACGAAGCTGAGGGAAGACGTCGGACGTCAGAACTGGCAGCTTCGAACGTCGGAAGGCGGACGAAACGACTGTGAAAAGTAAAGATCAAAAGGTGGAAAGGTGAAGAGGAGCGGACCAAGCCTATTTATACCCCATGAGGAGACATGGAGAGCCGTCTGATGCGGATTGGAAAAAGAGCGGGAACAGATCTGGGCCGTCATTTTCTCGCTCCTTCCCAAGGTCACAAATCTTATCCCTTTCTCCCGCGCGCGCTTGACCACGGGTGCATCGGTGCCGGAGCCTTAGTCGGGGTGCGACGCGTGGCCCCGCGTTAAGACGTGATCCGATGAAAGATCTGGCATTTAAGAGGGAGGTCAGGAATACAAAGCAAGGCGGGGAAAGGCGGAAAAGGGCCAGGCCGACCGGGCCGGGAGCCTAGTCAGTCGGACTCAGCGCCTCCTTCGACTAGACTTGAAGGGGAGGCTTGTGATCCGGGTAAGCGGTTTTTTAGGAAAATTGAGGGCCCGGTCGGAGTCAACCCAGTATGACCCAGGTCAGGAAAGGTCAGGCCGGATCTTGCCCGACTTCACGGGCCGGGTCGAAGGCTTAGGCAGAACACCGAGAGGTCGGGTGCTAGAGCTCGGACACCGAGAGGTCAGGAATTAGAGTTAAGTGATCTCGGGTCGGGGTGCTAAAGCTCGGACACCGAGAGGTCGGGAACTAGAGCTAGGTGATCTCGGGTCGGGGTGCTAAAGCTCAGACACCGAGAGGTCGGGAACTAGAGCTAGGTGATCTCGGGTCGGGGTGCTAGAGCTCGGACACCGAGAGGTCGGGAACTAGAGCTAGATGATCTTGGGTCGGGGTGCTAAAGCTTGGACACCGAGAGGTCGGGAACTAGAGCTAGGTGATCTCGGGTCGGGGTGCTAGAGCTCGGACACCGAGAGGTCGGGAACTAGAGCTAGGTGATCTTGTTGATTACAGTCTGACCTGATTGTTGTTTTGGTGTTGACGCCGATTTAAGTTTAGGTCAATGAGATGGTTTAAGATTAAGTCCTGGTCGGGGACGTGACTGAAACCCTAGCGAGTGAAGTAGGGTCCCGGTGAGTGAAGCCGGGTGACTTAAATCCTGGTGAGTGAAGCCAGGTGATTAGAATTCCGGTGAGTGAAGCCGGGTGATTAAAATCCCGGTGAGTGAAGCCGGGTGACTGAAACCTCGGCGAGTGAAGCGGGGTTTGAATTGAATTGAGGCTGGATCGGTCGGGAGATCGGTTGGCACGGAGTCTCTTTGGAGGATCGATCAGGTGACCGATCCAGGGAAATCCAAGGAGCCTGATCGTTCTGGTGAACGATCAGGGAGAGAACAGAAGGTTTTCCAACCTTTCTGTTGGAAGGTTTGATCGTTCTGATGAACGATCAGTGAGTAGGAGGGAGAAGACCCTGATCGGTCATACGGACCGATCAGGGCCCTCCTGGACTGATCAGGAACCACCCTGATCGGTCCAGCTGTTCCATGATCGGTCAGTGTGACCGATCAAAGGTGTTCCCTGATCGGTCACTGACCGATCAGGTGCGTTGAGACTCTAAGGCCTGAAACACTGATCGTTACATTGATCGTTCTGATGAACGATCAGTGAGTAAGAGCCCAAGAGGGAGAAGACCCTGATCGGTCCTGGTGACCGATCAGGGCCCTCCTGGACCGATCAGGAACCACCCTGATCGGTCCAGCTGTTCCATGATCGGTCAGTGTGACCGATCAAAGGTGTTCCCTGATCGGTCACTGACCGATCAGGTGCGTTGAGACTCTAAGGCCTGAAACACTGATCGTTACATTGATCGTTCTGATGAACGATCAGTGAGTAAGAGCCCAAGAGGGAGAAGACCCTGATCGGTCCTGGTGACCGATCAGGGCCCTCCTGGACCGATCAGGAACCACCCTGATCGGTCCAGCTGTTCCATGATCGGTCAGTGTGACCGATCAAAGGTGTTCCCTGATCGGTCACTGACCGATCAGGTGCGTTGAGACTCTAAGGGCCTGAAACCCCTGATCGGTCTTTGACCGATCAGGAACTTTCTCTGATCTATCAGGGTGATCGATCAGAAAGTCACTGGATCGATCAGATAGATATCTGATCGATCAGGACTCATATTGATCGGTCGGGTGGATCGATCAGTATCTGAAAACTGTAATTCAAATTGAAGTTTCTTCTACTGTCTTCTCATTCACGTCAAGTTCTTATTGCTATAACGTGTTCCTGAGTGTTGTGCAGGTAATGCAGGATAACGCAAGAAGTACTTCCGTGAATCAAACTCTCTACTCTGAGTGTAACGGGTTTCTGACTTTCTGCCAAGGGCAGTTGGAAACTTCAGTCAGAAATGGGCAGACTGAGGTCGTGGGTGAGCAGCTTGCTGCACGCGGCTGGTCCTAGGGTCGTGGGTGAGCAGCATGCTGCACGCGGCTGGTCCTAGGGTCGTGGGTGAGCAGGGAATGTGCTACACACGTCCGATGTCCTGAGTTGAGTTGAGATATATCAGATGTGAAGTGAACACTCGTGAAATTCAATTCTGATCAGTGAAATCCTTGAGCTCGAAAAGAAGTGTTGCGACTCCATCAGCAAGCAGACAACGCAAGAAGGAAAGCTGAGTGAAGGCTATCTTGTGGTTGTGTTGTAAGTGGTGGGGTGTAAAACTGTCTTCTCGCGCTCTGTAAGCTCCTTCGTCTCTGTGCTTTATTAACATACTGTTAAGACAACTGTGTGGAGAGGTTTCTCCACCGAGAAGGAGACTGTGATATCCGGATTTCCGGGGCTTGATCTGCCGACGATCAAGGGATCGCCCACCTTACGGGCACGCCAAGGAGTAGGGGCAAGTTATCCCCGAACCTTGTAAATCCACTGTCTTAGCTTCTGTTTGTGTTTATTTCTGTTATTTTCCGCTGCTTGCTAACCTGAGTGCAGACAAGAAGTAATCAAAGAGCAAAAATCTCTTGTCGTGGCTATTCACACCCCCCTCTCTAGCCCAACAGATCTCGGGTCGGGGTGGTAGAGCTCGGACACCGAGAGGTCGGGAACTAGGGCTCAGTGACCTCGGGTCGGGTGTTAGAGCTTGGACACCAAGAGGTCGGATCTGTCAGGATTCTTCATTAAGGGGAAAAGACGTTGGACATAATCATTACCTGACACAGCCGCCAAACATTAATCAGGGTCGGAAGGGACAGATTTACAGACTGTCAGACGGCTGTGTTAGTCTCACCCCATGGCTGAAATATCCACTAGCTCAGTCTGACCACTGAGCGAGCCTTAATGGGATGTGACGTCCCACATGGTGGAAGACTTCCCCCCTCTCCTATATAAACCACGTTTGAGCCCCAGAGAAGGGATGGCTGCCATTTTACAACCACACCACCACTTCGTGAGTTCCACTTTGGTCCGAGCCGAGTGAATTGAGACTGACTCCTGGTTTAGGCCGAGTCCGAATCCGACCCCCCCGAGTTACAGCAGACCGGGTCGTCTTGGTCAGACCGAGTCAGCCGGGCGAGAACCGATCTTCGCTTGTCGACAGGATCATTTGCAAAAAAGCCAAAAACTAAATAAAAACCCTAAATTTCCTCTCAAAATCATTTTCTTCCCTTGTGTTGCCCTGACGCCACCGTTTTCCTTCCTCGACACCGACCCCTCCCTCACGCACCGAGTGGTTCCTCCGCTTCTTCTTCCTCTTCTTCTCTTCTTTGACGTTTTTTCTCCTTCACTGGTTCCGGCAACCACTGGGTTTCACCACGACGCCGCACGCGAGCCCAACGGCGCTGCCCTAGTGGCAATTTTCCCTCTCTTCCTTGCAAGAGAAGAAGACGATGAGAAGAAGACGCCGACGCTGCCCTAGTGGCAATTTTCCCTCTCTTCCGGGGTTTGAACAGGTTCTCGTTCGGCAGGGAGGGGGCTTACTTTTCCAGTCGGCTCTACCATCGACACAGGAACCTGGGTCAGTGTTTCCTCATCACCTTCTGTTCCAGCGGAGGTACGGGAAGGATCGATTTCTTGGGTGACATGTAGCTTGGGGGCAGGAGACTCCTGGCTTTAAGTTTGTTTGGAATCCTCAAAAGGCTCGACCGCTGAAGCCGTAGGAGCTGGAGGAGGAGCGAGGGCCCTCTCATCTGTGAGCCCCCACTTGAGAAGTTTGCTCATAACCGGGGCGAGAATGATGGCTTCTGCAACACACAAACAATGGAACATCAGTTAGAATGGATAAACATTTAATGAAACAGTAAACTTACCGAGGTCGTGGTTAAGACTGGTGACTTTGGAGCTAATCCCAACCCGATACAGGAGCTCTTCACATTTGATCAAGTTAGGGTCGTGGAACTCCATTCTAGCCAAGATGCTTTTGACCCGCTGATACCTTTGGAGCTAATCCCAGCCCGATACAGGAGCTCTTCGCATTTGATCAAGTTAGGGTCGTGGAACTCCATTCTAGCCAAGATGCTTTTGACCCGCTGATACCTTTGATCTTGCTGGAAGTCGTTCAAATCTGGAGGATAGGGTAAATCTTCTCGCCAGCGAATCAGACAAAAAGGGCGCTCAGAAAGTTGGATAAAGAAGAAGCGTTCTTTCCGCCCCTTATGGGAAGAAGGGAGGCCACATATAAATTTGTGGCTGGGACGAGCAGTGAAACTAAAGGCTCCCCTAGACATGAGGTTGGGAAGGAAGAAGTAATGAAAAGAACAGAGGGTCAAAGGTATGCCGAACAGCTTAAAGAGGATAAATGCCCTGCACATCTGAGCGACGGCATTTGGAGTCATTTGGTATAGGGGAACATCAAAATATTTAGAGGTGACCATGAAAAAAGGAGGGATTGAAAAACGAAGGCCAAACTCTACCTGGCTTAGGCTAGGAAGAAAGTGTAAAACCCTAAGGGAGGTTCCACGGGGGATTGGTCGAGCCTAAGAACACTGACTTCTAAGTCTACTGGGATATCATAGGTCTCACAGGCGGCTCTCAGGGCATTGGGTTTAACCTTAGACGAAGTGGCCTCATACCACTCCGGATGATAAGTCCGCTCCTCTTCAGGTTTTTTCTTCTTGCTCTGACCTTTATTTCCTCCCCTACTCTTGCCCATGATCTTAAAGAAGAGAAGGGGGTGATGGAAAAAGAAGAGGGAGGCAGGTAAGACTTACACGGGAGGAAGAAGCTCTAACAAGCAAAAGCAGAAGGCGCAAGTTTTGATAGTTGGCGGTGCAAGAAGACGGAAGGTCACCTCCGCCTCCCCTTTTATAAGGAAGGAGCAGCCACAATGCGAAGGAATAGATGCACAACGTGTGAACGATAGAGAATCACAAATCTCGAGGCATCACAGTTCATTATAGCCGTTAGTTGGTATGACTCAACTAAGCGGATCGAAGGGAGATCGCGTAGAAAGGACCTTGCCACATGACGATAATTCGTTCGCAAGGAAAATCTCTTGTCATTAATATACCTTATGCACCCTTAATCGGTGATGGACATCCATCATTACAGAGCTTCGGAACATGTACAAACTCTTGGATTAACTCAAACGATCACCTTGGGCTGAGTAGCGAATGTTTCGATTCCTAGGACCCGACAAGTCATTAATGAAGAAGGAATGATAATGTACGCCCCGCATATACTTCGCTCTCTCATCACACCACAAGCCTAATCAGTCAGCCCCATTTCCTTTGATTAGACTTAAAGGGGAGGACTTGTGATAGGGATAAGTAATCTGGGAGGACACATGACACGGAAAAGCTACGTGGCAGTGCTGACCAGGCTAGAGACTCGAGACCAGATCGGGAGGTAGAGCCCCGAGACTATCTCGGGAGAATGGAGGAAGACCCGAGACCAGATCGGGAGGTAGAGCACCCGAGACCAGGTCGGGAGGTCAAGCCCGAAGACTATCTCGGGAGAATGGAGGAAGATCCGAGGCCAGACCGGGAGGTCGAGCCCCGGGACTATCTTGGAAGAATAAGGAAGGGCCCCGAGACTAACTTAGGAGAGTGGAGCCCAAAGAACAGTTTGGAGAGAAGATAACAGATGGGGAAAAGCTTCAGGCACCTCCTTTCCAGAATAGAAAATCCAGAAGATAGTTATTGCCTACAACGCATGGTAATGATGAACTTAATAGTCGTGGTGGCTATTACTGGTCTTACGGAGAGGAGAACAGCTGTCAGATAACCAATGACCATTAAACGTGGAGGGAGGTGGAGACGTGCGAGAGGAAGACATCGGGTATATAATATGCTTTGACACCCAGGTAAAAAGGGAGACGGTAAAATTTAGACTCGAATACTTTTGATTCCTCGTGTTTTCCCTAGAAGAGAGAATTTTGACTTGAGCATCCGAGAGGATTCTATCGGAATTCCTTCTGGTGCATTCCCTTTATGCTCGTGTTAATTTCGTAGGCGCCAGCATCCTCTACTCGTCGTCATCCTGAACTACACTTTGTCGATTCGCATCCCCGTCATTCACTTTCGGAACAATAGATTTTCTATTTTTTTATTAGTACTGAAATTGAACCTTAGATGATGGGGATTCAACATTTCTGCTGGTGTTGCATTATCGCTTGCCCTACCTATCGAATAGTTTCCTTTTGGATTTTGTTTTTGGTGTTCGATTTTTTACTGAGCGATAGATCTACGATAGATTTTATGTTTTTTAATAGTATCGAAATTGGACCTTAAATGTTGGGGTTTCGACATTTCTGCTGGTGTTATGTTACCGCTTGCCCTACCGATCGAACTTGGACCATTAATGATGAAGTTTTGGCCATTAAAGCTTAAATGAGGGTAAATATTCAATTTAACCATAGGGCATGTTTTGCTTCAGGGGTTGGCGTGAACGCAAAGAGGAGAGGGGGAAAGATATAAGTGAGAATCCGTTTTGTAAAAAGACCCTTCATTTTTAGTCAATCCGAATCAAATCTTTAATTTTAAGGATTTTATATTTAACCCCTCTTAAATTTCGTATTTAACATATATTGTATTTGCCCATGCTATAAAACCATAGATCATGATCGGGAGGGAGGGAGATCGAAATAGACAGTCCTGCCCTAGCCTGCACATGTAAACCAACTCTGCTGCATGTTATGATGGCTCAAAGACCAGAGAAAGGGTAGGTGATTTCAGAGTTGTCAACTGCAACAGTCAGTGATACAATTCATAAAATTAAGGCTCTATGAACTGACAAATAAATACGTTAAAGTCCCATTGCTAATTTTGAAATGAAACTATTCTGTCTCTAATTTCATTAGTAGATTGGAAAATTATTTATAAATCTGTTTTTAATTTGATAAAAACATTAATTTCGAATACAAATTTCGTCTCTAATTTTATTTTAAATCCGTGATTAGTTTGTCTCATATTATATAATAAATATAATTTTAATCTATTTATAAATCTGTTTATAATTTTATGAGTAATGATAGAGAGAGTGAATTTGGGAGAGTGAATGAGAGAGTGAATGACGTGGCAGTTATTGTATACACGTCCGATCGCCGATCGGACACCACCGGCAGCCTCTGATCATCGTCCCGAATCAAACTATGTCCTAAGAAGATCGGTGAACTCATCGGGAATCGCCGCAATTATGATCTCGTCGCATTCACCATCAATCCGGCGAGATCTCAATTACCGACGACCCTGTAGGGTTCACCATCCCCCAAGGCATAGTTTGATTCGGGACGACAATCAGAGGTCATCGGTGGTGTCCGATCGGCGATCGAACATGTACACATTAGCTACACATCATTCACTCTCCCATTCACTCTCCCAAATTCACTCCTAATTTTATTTGCAAATCAGTATATGAATTTCATCTCTAATTTTATTTTGAATATGTCATTAGTCTGTTCCAAATTATATAATAAATATAATTTTAGTCTGTTTATAAATCTATTTATGATCGTGTTTATAAATTCATATATAAATTTCATCTATATTTTTTTTATAAATATGTCATTTCAAATATTATTTTACCATAAACAATCACGCAATTCAAATAAATTAAAAATATTTAAAACATCCAAAAGGATCATATAATTAAATACTCACATCCTTCTTCCATATTTTTTTTCCCTTTGTCTACCTTCCTCAATAAATTTTTCTTCCCTATGTCTATGTTCTGTGATAACGAGTTCCAGTTTTTTTTATTTTTACTTTCAATCATTTCTTTCTCCATCCTCTTGCTAATAGCACATTTCCTATGATAGTTCTTTGTTCTTCTCATTGGAGCATATTTCGTTTGAACTTTCATTATATGATTTTCCAAATTGTTGATTGTGTTCAAACCCATCCACCCTCCCCTTACATTGGTCACCCACCACATTACACCATGATTTGAGATTGAATGAAGGATGACGAGATTGATCCTCAATATTTTGTCTCTCTCTGTATTATTCCTGTTCATATTACAATAATTTATATTAGTTTAATAAATATAAAAACAAATAAGTGAGATATGTCAATATGATATTATAAAATATTAATGAATAATTAATTATGTTAACTTAAGCTAACCGATTTATTGTCGACAAAATCTCCAATATCTCGCTTCTTTTTATGTATTTATTCAAAAATCTCAAATTCATCCGCTTCTCTTCTAAATTCTTCTTTATACAATCATATAAATAAACACATAAAAAAAGATTTATCATCCTCTCATGGTGTGTTTCAAAAGAAATTGAACCACTAGTATGTTTGGTAATAAACTCATCCTTCATTATCATTTTATTCTTACTAGCAACATCACATTTGATCTTGTGATATTTTTATTCTAATAATTTTTAACTAGATCATTCTAGATATTAGTCTCCATCTATTCAGGTTCCCTACCTATCATATTTAATATAAAAATAGATTGAGTAAAAATGAGAAAGTAAAAATCATAGTTAATGATGTGGCATGACGTGACATTTTACATGCACACGTCTGATTATCGCTTGAACACCATCGGCCGCCATCCCGAATCAAACTATATCCTGGAGGGCACGGTGAACCCATTGGAGATCGTACATGCAAGGTACCACCTCATTTACTATAATTTTCACTCTCTCATTTTCACTCTCCCAATCATTATTCTTTAAATATATTTGATTCCCTTCCTATATTTTCTCGTGCAGATGATAATTGTTAAATATGGAATTTTCGGAAGGTTAAAATGATTTAAAAATCAAAATTTAAGGGTGTAAGTTGGATAACCCAAATTTTAAAGGGCTTTTTGTAAAACTTCTTAAAAATTTATATAACCCTAAATTCTTCTTTACCTCTCCTCTTGCGCCGACCCTTCCTCCTCGAAACCGCCCGACGCCGCTTGTTCCTCGCCGATCGCCCTCTTTCCTTGCAACGCCCAACGCCCAACGCCCAACTCTTCTTCTCCTCCACGCGACGCACCCCTACTTCCCTGCTGTCGCTGATCGCCGTAGATCACCGCCCGACGTCGACCCGTCTCATCGCCCGATTGGAGAAAACCGCAACCTCCTTGCGATTTTTCTTCCTCAATTCACTGTCGCCGGCTGTTGGGGAAAGCATCGGCAGATTGCCAGATTGCAGACGCCATTTGCCGTGAGCCATCGACCGCAGCCCAGATAAGGTTAGATTTCGGGACTGATCTTAAATGGATTTGCTATTGGATTGTGATCTAGGAGTGAGTTGTGTTTTGGTTCTTGTACAGCTTTAGGTATTGGTCTCGGATTGGATTAGGTTTTGTATCAATGTGAGTTGTTGGGATATGATCAATAGATGTAGGGTTGTAGTTCTGTTTTAGATTGTTATGTTCTACCGTGAGTTTTGCTGGGTGGTTTGTTGTTAGATCAAATCTCAAGTGGTAGCCGTGATTGACAAGCTATGATTGCTGTGGATGACGTTGTTTGTTTTGTTCTTGCAGTCAGTATCACAGCGTCTTGAAGAGGTGTTTGGTTTGAATTGTAGCAAGGCCATTGGTGGAGATAATTGCCGGTTTACAGGCGTCCCGGGCAGATTGACCCTTTACGTTTTCGGTTGAGTTTGTGGGCAAAGCAGCAGAAACGCCGTGTGATGGGAAGCCGGGCCGCTCTCTCTTTGGCAAAACTACTTCAAAGGTTTGGTCTTCCTCGTTTCCTCCTCCCTCGCTCTGCTCCCATCCCGCCTCCTCCCTCCTCTCTTCCTCTCCTTAGCTTCACTCTCCGCTCTCATGTTCCCTCTCTCGGTTCCTTCGACACATGCTGGGGTGCTCGGGGCTTCAGCTACGGCTCTGCCAATCTCGTCCTCCCCGATGGCAAACCACGGTTCGAGATTCACGAGATCGATCAGCCCTCCAAAGAGAAGTATCGGACCAAGAAGAGGCTGAAGCTTCAAAGGAAGCGGGATAAGCGGAAGCGCAAGGAGGCGAATAAGGCAGACCCACGACGGATCCGACCTAAGGGTAAGAAGAAGGATAGATTTCCCTCCCAGGAGGACCGGATCAAGTATAAGATTGAAAAGGTTAACTGTTTGACTTTCTAACCTTTTCTACTTCTTTCTTTAGGTTGCTTGAGTTGATTGTTTATTCAGAGCAGCTAGATACATAATTTACTGCATTTTAAGTTCTACGTCCCTCATGAATCTTCTTTGTTGTTATTTCGTTAGCAGTCTGTGATATATAGCTTTCCCTATATTGTTGATTTCTTTAGCGTGTTACTGTTCACTGAAATTCGGATATGTTAGCGTGTTAGCTTTTCCAGGGGGAGTTTGTGTTTTTTTTTAAAATGATCCTCAGGAATATAATGATGTTAGCAATTGTTAAAAATGTTCTTAAACAATTATTAGTTGTTATCTATCTCTAGATTAAGGATGGGCAATAACACCTTCAGTAAAGTATAATGCCCTGCTACAACTTACCATCAATATTCAATACATTAGAAGCTTATATATTTGGCTTCAGAAACAGGCTTAAGTAATCAAACTCGTGCTTGATCAACTGGGAACAATATCATTTTCAATCCAAATTCTTGTTCCATTGAAGGTTGTATAGCTATCTCAAAGCCAAGTTGATTATGCCATTAGTTCAATAATAGTTGGACACTATCAATTTTCCTATTTAGTTCAATTTCTTCTCAAATGTTGCACCAGTAACATGGTTTTTTTTTATTGGAGCTAATGATATATATCATTTTGTTATAATTGAAGGCCAAAATTAAAGAAGCATTGTTGATTGAAAAGTTAAAGCAATATGAAATTCGGAAAAGTCAAGGCCCAGAGATCAAACCGGAAGACTTGTCAGGGGAAGAACGCTTTTACCTGAAAAAGATTGCTCAAAAAAAGTCCAATTATGTACCTGTGGGAAGGCGAGGTATCTTTGGTGGTGTAATACTGAATATGCACTTGCATTGGAAAAAGCATGAGACAGTTAAGGTCATCTGCAAGCCATGTAAACCTGGTCAAGTTCATGAGTATGCAGAAGAGTTGGAGAGATTGAGTGGTGGGGTACCCATCCAAATTATTGGAAAAGACACGATAATATTTTATCGGGGAAAGAACTATGTTCAACCTGAAGTTATGTTACCCATTGACACGCTGTCCAAGAAGAAAGTATGCATTTAACTCATCCCTTTTATATGTTTTATTTCATTTTTTGTTCTTTTCACAGTACTTGTCACATGTATGTTTATCTTCTATGCTTTTACACACCTTGCTATACATGTGTTGAATCCTACCGCAGATCACATGCGTAAGTGCTGCATTTGGGTACGAAAACCAGAAAAATGTATCAGCTATTTAGACATCTACAACATTTCATACATGTGAAGCACTGCATGAATTCTATTTTCCCTCTGATAGATTTACATGACTAGAGTCATGGGAAATGGAAGCTTATGTGACAATGTGCTGTTTCCTCACAGTTCTCACTTTTGATTTTCAGGCACTTGAAAAATCTAAGTATGAACAGTCACTTGATACAGTTAGGCGCTTCATTTCAATATCCGAGAAGGAGCTCGAACTTTACTACCGACATGTAGCACTTTATGGTGATCCAAACACCCGCAATGCAGATTTTGTATATGGGGATGCTAAGGGAAATTCACAGTTTAGAACAACAAAAGTGCTACACTCACCTGAGTTAGGAAATGCTGTTTCAACTTGTCATAATTCGTCTGTTGATTCTTTTATCTCTTCAACTGGTGAAATCTTTAGTGATCAATCAGATAAAGATGATTTCTGATTAGCTACCAATGATACATATGCAGATGTCTAATGAAGAACATCTGTCCTCATCTCAAGCTAATAAATCAATAGCTCTTTCAGAGGAAGAGGCTGATTCTGATGAATTGATGACCCACAACTATTATTCGGATGGGGACCTATTGTTACATTCTGAAGTGGATTCAAATGATGAAAGAAAGAATTTGAGGGCATACGAATCCTTGGAAAATTTTCCACTTGCTTATTTATTAATAGTGCACTTTGCTACGGGTCTATGGAATATCTTTGTTGGCTTCTAACAAGGTCCAACTTGGAGCTATACTGGATCCTTCTGTTCTCTATTTAAAGATTGGAACTGATGGATGAAAAACATGCAGGCACATGTGTGTAACACCAACTAGTTTTTATTTTTTTGTATTTTGTTTTTTATGGTTTCATTCCCATCTTTTATTGCAATGTGATTCTGTTACTTACCATGAACTTAAAAACAAGGTCCTATAGACAACTTCCTAACTTAAGGTGTATTGATTGGGTAACTTTCTTAGATCCTTTTATCTTGGTAAATTATATTCTTTTCAAGTTTGTTACATCTTGCTGTATTAGTTCAATCTTGTTGAGCTCATTAAAATCATTTTATATGGGCACATTTATAATGATAACCATTTACTTTGTTGTTGCTAGGATTTAGATAAAATATGTATTTGTCTACGGGATCAAAGTATAAATTATTACAGGTGCTTTCTCCTCCTAAAGTGGTGGTTCACCAAATTGAGATGATATTTGCTAACTTTTTCTGGTCTTCTAATCTTTATAAGAAGACTCATTGGGTTGCTTGGGTGGAGATTTGCAAGCCAAAAATGGAAGGAGGTTTAGGAGAATTTCTGATGTGGCTTGGCTGGAACTTGAAGTTATGGTTTTGCTTTAGTGAACAGAATACTCCCTGGGCGCAGTTTTTTATGAATATGTATTGTGGTGGTATTCATCCAGCTGTAGTCTCCCTTAAAGAAAATGCATCTCCGGTTTGGAGAAGATTGTTTAGAACTAGCTCAGATGGGGTGGATTGTGGGCAGGGGCCAAGTTAATTTCTGGTTTGATGCTTGGTTGGAAAGAGGAGGTTTGTACTGAGGTGGGTTTGGCAGAAGCATTATGAGAGATTGGTTGCTAATTTTATGGATGATAGGGGTTGGTGTGTTGACAAATTGAAGGAGGTGTTATCGGATGACGTTGTGGAGGAAGTTGCTGAAACTTCTGTGAGACTTGGTGAGTTGGATTGTGTGATGTGGAAGCTCTCGCAGGATGGAAAATTCTCTTTAAAAACTGCTTGGAATTATGTTAGACAAGTGCAGCCTTGGGTTTCGAAGAGGGCTGCTATTTGGAGTGGCATTTTGACTCCTAATATTGCGGATTTTGGCTGGAGGTTTTTGCAGCTAAAGCTTCTTGTGGATTCTGGTGGAGAGGTGTTCTTTTGGCTTCTAAATGTCAATGTTGTGGCTCCAGAGAATCTTGGGTGCATTTGTTTTTTCATGGGGCTGTTGCCATGGAGGTTTGAGAGCATTTTACTAGGCTTTTTGGTGTGGACAGGTTTTGGGAGTGGGAGAATTGGAAGGTTGGCTCAGAGTGCTCTCTTGGTGGGCATATTAGAGAGGTAATGCCATTTTTGATCGTATAGTTTATTTGGGTGGCTCGGAATGACTCTAAGCACCGTGGGATTAAGCTGGTGGTGCTGAAAATTATTAGGTGCAATCTACAGTACATCTTTTATGGGGCGGCTGCAGGGATTATCAAAGGTAGGCACTGGAGGGGATTTAGCTTGGCAGCCCGGTCCTTGGGGTTGGACTTAAGGCTTGATTGATGCAAAAAAGGTGGATCCGCCACCCTAATGGCCCCCTGGTCTCTGCCCCACAAGTGTCCAGAGGGGGTAAATCACGGTGAATGCTGGGATGGTGAGGCACCCAGGCGCGAGGGATTTTTTTTAAACAGCAGCCGAGGTTTTATCCCCCGCGCATACCGTCGACCCTCGAACCCACGCCCTCCGATGCAAGCGGCGAGTACCTCACCAGCTGATCCAGCCCGTGGGGGCAACTTAAGGCTTGATTGAGCATATACATGTAGTAGCTGTGGTGCGTTGGAGGATGCGAGGGTTTGGTTGTTTTAAGCTTAGCATGGAGTGCTCGGGGGGCAATCCGGGTGCTTCATCTTATGGTTTTATTCTCCGGGATCTTGAAGGGGAAGTTGTAATGGCTAAGCATGGTATTATTAGAGTGGGGTCTAATGTTAGGCTGAGTTGGTGGCTATATTAGGTGGACTGGAGTTATGTGCCACACATAGGCTCTTGCCAGTTTGGCTTGAGTTTGATTCCTCGGCGGCTTTGCGGATTATTCAAGGATCTTTGGTTGGTTGGGAATTCCGGAACGTGGTAATCAAAATTAGACAGTTGATTAAGAAATATAATGTTTGCTATTCCCATGTGTTTAGAGAGGCGAATGTGGCTGTGGATTATTTGGCAAATCAATCTTTCACTTGTCCTGTGGATAGAGTGTATTTAAGCAGGAAGTTGATAAAATGCTGTTTGGAATTTGTAAGTTGGATAGATTGGGCCTCTCATATATTAGAGTCAGGAGTAAATTGCCAAGTTGATGGGGCTATGTTGGTGTGCTTTTTCTATGGGATGCTTGGACAGGTTCCTTTGGAGGAGGTTTCTGAAAGGGTGTCCTGTGTATGTGCTGGATTGCGCCTAGTGCCAAATTTGGCAAGGAATTTTGAAGTTTATATGGCTGATATGTTCCTTTGCTATTCCTGAATTGGGGCTCCTTTTGGGTTTCTTGGTTGATCTAAATTGTGGCTGTGATTGATATGGGGCTGTAATGGGTTTCTGAATGGTTTACTTTCATGGATCCTTGTGTTTCTGATATGGAGCTGTGATTTTCTTCCATGGATGCTTGCGTGCCAAGAATGCCAAGCTGCTGTGGCTGTGGTTTCTGTATTTATGGTGTGTTTGGCATGGAACTTGCTCTCTGAAGGCCTCTGTGGCTGTTATGGGTTGCTGTTTTTGCTGGATTATTTTTGATTTGCCAGTTTTGCTTTGGTGTGCCAAGACACTGCTGTGCGTGCCAAGAAGAACTGAAATTGCTTCATCCACTTCTGAATTTGGTCGCTGTTGGAGTCCTGGTTGTTGAAATGTTGTTGCTATAAGATATGGGGTGTGTCTTCATGTTTGTTGTGATTTCTGAGGGTGGTCTCTTGTATCCT
This sequence comes from Boesenbergia rotunda, assembly GCA_024364735.1. Lineage (NCBI taxonomy): Eukaryota > Viridiplantae > Streptophyta > Magnoliopsida > Zingiberales > Zingiberaceae > Boesenbergia > Boesenbergia rotunda. The sequence goes on from JAGFNQ010006944.1 coordinate 199,212, forward strand.
TTCTGATTCCTTGTGGATTTGCGGTGGACAGTCGTAGAAAAAAAAATCAGATTTTGTAGTTCTTTGGCTGTTTACTGATTTGGAGGGGCAGTGATTGTGGAATGGGGTTTGATTGATATGTTTGATTAGATTTTGTGTTATTCTTGCATGGAGGGTCTTTTTATTGCAAAATCTGATGTAGTCTTTTTCTAAAGTGGTAGGTTTATTGCTGAAATGGCTTGATGCTTGAAGAACTGCTGTTTGTGGTATCTCATTGGAGTTTTTCTTGCGTGGAGGGATGCAGCAGGATTGAATGTGAGCTGTGTTTATGGTGAGCTTGGTAGGGAATTCGATTCTGGAATTTCTTTATGGCACTAATGGTTTTGGATTCGTTGCTTTGGGAGTCTTGGGTGTGTTGGATTTTCTACTTGCTTGCTGTGGATTTCTGAGGGTGGTTGTTTTCTTTAAAAGCTTTACGTTCTGAAGGAGTGGCATGCTTTATTTTGGGGGAATTCTTATGATCCTTCTGTGGACAACCTTAGAAAAATCAGAGTTTGAAGCTTCTTGGTTGGTTACTGGATTGGAGAGCCTAAGGAATGTGTCTCACTGATATGGTGGGTTTGTTTAGATTCATGGAGGTTCTGTATATATTCTGATATGGTGGATTGGAAAATTCTGATTTGCTGCATCTAGTTTTGAAATTTGGATCCTTTTGGATTTCTTTGTTGAGTTTATTTCAAAATGAAAGGCATTTGGCTTGGAAATCAATGTATAGCTTCTTTCAGAATTTGATACATTTGGATGATGCTATTTCTGAAATTTTCTGCTTTCCCGTGGACAAATTGGAATCTGATACTGAACATATGGAGGACTCTTGAGTATGGTTTTTGTTGGAATGTGTCTGGATGTTTGGGCTGGAAAATGGTTTGTTGGCTCTTGGAGAGTTATGCGGTAGTGGAATGGTATAGTTTTATGATTTTGGAGTGTTTTGGAATGGAGGGTTTTTACATACATTCTGGATTTGGAGTTCAGCTGATAGAATGGAAAAGCAGAGGCTGCCGTGCCAAATTTGCCAAGTTTTTTATATGGTGGTTGTAGCTTCTGGTTTGGTATTCAAAAATCTTTTGGAGAAGTAATTTTGGGTGTGGCTAGAGTTTATTATTCATAATGTTGATAGTTTCCCTTTTTGTAAGTTGTATATGCTTGAGTTACTTTATGTTTTGAGTTTTGTAAGTCTGTTGGAGTCTTGTAAATCTGTTTTAGAAGGTTAGGTTTGGTCCCCCTTCTAATATAGTTTTCCTTATCCTATACCCTAAACCCTAAACTGTTAGGATTATTTGTAAATCAGTAACGCTCATTTAATAACCCATATTAGAAGGTTCGCCTTCAATTATGGGTTCACTTTTTGGAAGGAATAAAAGTTCCCTTTTCTTGTGCAATAAAAAAATAATAATAATAAAAAAAATCCTAAATCCTAAAACCCTAAGCCCTAAACTCTACCGACATGTAGCATTTTATTGTGATCCAAACACGTGCAATGCAGATTTTGTATATGGGGATGCTAAGGGAAATTCACAGTTTAGAACAACAAAAGTGCTACACTCACCTGAGTTAGGAAATGCTTTTTCAACTTGTCATAATTCGTCTGTTGATTCTTTTATCTCTTAAACTGTTGAAATCTTTAGTGATCAATCAGTTCAGGATGATTTCTGATTAGCTACCAATGATACATATGCAGATGTCTAATGAAGAACATCTGTGCTCATCTCAAGCTAATAAATCAATAGCTCTTTCAGAGGAAGAGGCTGATTCTGATGAATTGATGACCCACAACTATTATTCGGATGGGGACCTAGTGTTACATTCTGAAGTGGATTCAAATGATGAAAGAAAGAATTTGGGGGCACATACGAATCCTTGGAAAATTTTCGACTTGCTTATTTATTAATGGTTCACTTTGCTACGGGTCTATGGAATATCTTTGTTGGCTTCTAACAAGGTCCCAGACTTGCAGCTATACTGGATCCTTCTGTTCTCTATTTAAAGACTGGAACTGGTGGATGAAAAACGTGCTGGCACATGTGTGTAACACCAACTAGTTTTTATTTTATTGTATTTTGTTCTTTATGGTTTCATTTCCATCTTTTATTGCAATGTGATTATGTTACTTACCATGAACTTAAAAACAAGGTCCTATAGACAACTTCCTAACTTAAGGTATATTGATTGGGTAACTTTCTTAGATCCTTTTATCTTAGTAATTTGTATTCTTTTCAAGTTTGTTACATCTTGCTGTATTAGTTGAATCTTGTTGAGCTCATTAAAATCATTTTATATGTGCACATTTATAATGATGTCCAGGGTTTCACTTTGCTTATTTATTAATGGTTCACTTTGCTACGGGTCTATGGAATATCTTTGTTGGCTTCTAACAAGGTCCCAGACTTGCAGCTATACTGGATCCTTCTGTTCTCTATTTAAAGACTGGAACTGGTGGATGAAAAACGTGCTGGCACATGTGTAACACCAACTAGTTTTTATTTTATTGTGTTTTGTTCTTTATGGTTTCATTTCCATCTTTTATTGCAATGTGATTATGTTACTTACCATGAACTTAAAAAGAAGGTCCTATAGACAACTTCCTAACTTAAGGTATATTGATTGGGTAACTTTCTTAGATCCTTTTATCTTAGTAATTTATATTCTTTTCAAGGTATATTGATTGGGTATACCCGATGGATATCTGATACCCGATGGGTATGGGTACGGAGGATATAGAATCCGACCCGAACCCGACCCATTGCCATCCCTACTTCTTACGAAGTTGGTAACCGTGCGATACAGTGGTAAGGAAAACATAAGAGAGTACATTATGGATATGTCCAAAATAGCGACAAGTTTGAAAGCATTAAAACTCGATATGTCTGAGAGTATGTTGGTGCATTTCGTCTTGTTATCTCTGCCTGCACAGTTAACTCCTTTTAAGATATCGATAAGTGGGCATTGAATGAGCTCATTACTCAATGCATGTAAAAGAAGGGGAGACTAAAGATTGAGACATCTGAGAGTGCTCACTTAGCATCTGGTTCTCAAAGTACGAGCAAAAAGCAAAAGAGGATCAATAACAAAGAAAAAGGAAAGCAAACTGCAGATTTTGGAGGCAATAATCATAAGGAGTACAAGAAGCAAGATAAGGAATCCACTTGTTTCTTTTATAAAAAGAAAGGTCACATGAAGAAAGACTGCCTCAACTACGCCAACTGATGTGTAAAGATGGGTAAACTTTTCAACTTTATTAGTTCGGAAATCAATTTAGCTATTGTACGCACTGACACTTGGTGGATAGATATTGGTGCTACTATTCATATAAGTGTCACTATGCAGAGTCGTCTCAAGAGTCGACTTCGGCTTGATGGTGAAAGATACATTTATACGGGGAATGGAAAGAAGGCTGCAGTCGAGTATATTGGTATTTTTCGGCTTTATTTAGGAACTGATATCTATTTGGATTTGGAGAATACATTCATTGTATCGTCTTTCAGACAAAACTTAATTTTAATTTCTTGTTTGGACAAATCAGGTTATTATTGTTCATTTGGAAATGAAATGTTTAGTAATTTCTTTAATTCAGTTTTGATTGATAATGGTTCCTTGGTTGATAAGCTTTATAAATGAAATACCTTTACTCCTATAGTTGACAACGAAATAATGCATAGTATACGTATGAAACGTAAATTGACCAACGAGAATTCTTCTATGCTGTGACATAGACTTTTAGGATATATATCCAAATGACGCCTAGAAGGGTTAATATCACATGGAATTCTTGATTCCCTTGACATGTTAGACTTTGATATCTGCATCGAGTGTGTTAAGGGAAAGATAACTAACAAAAGGAACAAAAGGTTAGTCGTTGTAGTGACATTTTGGAGCTAATATATACATACATTTGCAGACTATTCCCTAAGGCATCTTGGAATGGACACATATATTTTATTAGCTTCATAGACGATTACTCTAGATTTGGTTATCTATACGGCTATACCTTAATCATGAGAAGTTGCAATCTTTGGACATGTTCAAAATTTTCAAAGCTAAGTTGAACTTCAACTAGGGAAGAAAATTAAAGTCGTTTGATCTGATCATGGAGGAGAATATTACGGTCGATACGATGGATCAGGTGAACAACATTTAGGACCTTTTGCAAATTACCTTGCTGAGTGTGAGATTGTGCCTCAAGATACCATGCCTGGTATACCTAGTCAGAATGGTATAGCTGAACATCACAATCGAACCCTAAAAGACATGGTGAGAAGTACGATGACTTTCACTTCTCTACTGGAGTCTTTGTGGGGTGAGGCATTCAAGACTGCAGTTTACATTCTCAATAGAGTACCTAGTAAGATAGTAACAAAAAACCCCATCGAGATATGGACGGGTAGGAAGTCTAGCATTAGACATTTACACGTCTGTGGTTGTCCAGCTGAGACTAGGCCTTATAAGTCTAATGAAAGGAAACTAGACTCAAGAACTGTTAGCTGCAATTTTGTATGTTACTTTGAGAAATTAAAAGGGTATAAATTTTATGGTCCCTCTAATAGATCCTTCTTTGAAACGAGAAACGTCAAATTCATTGAGGATAGTGGAAGCGATAAAATCAGGGAAATATCTTTTGAGGAAAGCGTTGGCGGTCCTCCTATGGTCACTACTAGTGCGATTAGTAGTAGTATGGTTATCATATCGCACATTATGGTACTGCACATCTAGTGAGGGTAGTAAACCAAGATATTTTCATGACATCTCCAATGCAATTGGAGGAGCCTACCATTGAAATTGAAGTATTGTCTCATATTGATGAGCAAGTACCTCAACCACCTCAAACACAAGTTTCCTTAAGGCGATCTACAAGGAACGGAGAAGCATGAATTTTTGTGATTATGTTTATCTCCAATAGCATGATTTGATATAAGATTGGAAAGTGATCCTACATCTTTCCAAGAAATCAAACAATGCTCTAACCCTGAAAGGTGGATTAACACCATGCAAGAAGAGTTAAAGTCTATGGCGTTCTTTTTCCAGATCTAGGGCAAGTTGGCGCTAATAATTGGGATTTTGCAACGAAAAATTTTCGTTGCAAATTTCGTGCCAATTCCACAACGAAATTTTTTCGTTGCAAAGTTTTGATATTTTGTAACAAATAATTTTCGTCGCAGATTAATATTTATATTTTGGGAAAATTGAAATTTGCAACAAATAATATTCGTTTCAAATCGCGGTTTTTTTTAAAAATAAAATAGGGACTCTTAAAAACTTCGTAGATCGTCCTACGGAACTCGGATTTCGACGAAATAAGTTTTTATAGGGTGTGTCAATCGCCTGATCATGTTGACTTGCTCGAATGTGATTTTTGACCGATATTCGGTGATCGTTAAATTTCGTAATATAAAACGAAAATATATTTTCAAACTTAATCAGTTTTTCCAACTTCTTATCCTACCATTTCTTTTAAATATAAAAATGATTTATTCCATAAAATTCATGTTTGAGGCAGCTAGTGTGATCGGGACATTGATACGGACCCATAGGAACTCGTTTCGTCTTGATCCGACCTCGTAGGGTCTTCTACTCTATTTAATATATATATTTTTTTGAGAAATCCGAATTTGCAACGAAAAAAATTCGTTGCAAACCTCTATTTTTTTTTAACAAAAAATAGGGGCTCTTAAAAATTCATAGATAACTCTATGAACCTCAGATTTCGACGAAACAAGTTTCTATCAGGTTGTGTCGATCGCCTGATCACGTTGACTTTCTCGAATGCGATTTTTGACCAATATTCGGTGATCGTTAAATTTCGTAATACAAAACGAAAATATACTTTCAAACTTAATTAGTTTTTCCAACTTCTTAACCTACTATTTCTTTTAAATATGAAAAATGATTTATTCCATAAAATTCATATTTAAGGCAGCTAGTGCGATCGGGCGTCGATACGGACTCATAGGATCTCGCTTCGTCTCGATCCGACCTCCGTAGGGTCTTCTATGCTATTTAATATGTTTTTTAAATTTTTTTGGAAAAATCTGAATTTGTAACGAATTCAATTTCATTGTAAATTTGCAACGAAAAAAATTCGTTGCAAACCCTTATTTTTTTTTAAAAAATAGGGGCTCTTAAAAATTCATAGATCGCCCTACGTACCTCGGATTTCGACGAAATAAGTTCCTATGGGGTCGTGTTGATCTCCTGATCACATTGGCTTGCTCGAATGCGATTTTTGACCAATATTCGGTGGCCGTTAAATTTCGTAATATAAAATGAAACTATACTTTCAAACTTAATCAGTTTTTCCAATTTCTTAATCTACCATTTCTTTTAAATATGAAAAATGATTTATTCCATAAAAATCATGTTTGAGGAAGCTAGTGTGATCGGGACGTCGATATGGACTCATAGAAACTTGTTTCGTCTCGATCCGACCTTCGTAGGGCCTTCTATGCTATTTAATATGTTTTTTATTAGTTTTTTGAAAAAAATCCCGAATTTGCAACGAAAAAAATTCGTTGCAAATACCTATTTTTTTTTAAAAAAGGCTCTTAAAAATTCGTAAATCGCATTACGAACTTTGGATTTCGACGAAACAAGTTCCTTTGGGGTCGTGCCAGTCTCTTGATCACGTTGACTTGTTCGAATGTGATTTTTGACTGATATTCGATGGTCGTTAAATTTCGTAATATAAAACGAATCTATACTTTTTAAAACTTAATCAGTTTCTTCAACTTCTTAACCTACCATTTCTTTTAAATATGAAAAATGATTTATTCTATTAAATTCATATTTGCGGTAGCTAATGTGATCGGGACGTCGATACGGCCCCATTGGAACTCGTTTCATTTTGATTCGACCTCCCTAGGCTCTTCTACTCTATTTAGAAAAAATTTAAAATTTTACAATGAAAAAATATTCGTTGCAAAATTCGTTGGGGATTTGCAACGAATAGATTTCGTTGCAATATTGTGACGAATATTATTCGTTGCAAATGTTCAACGAAAAATATTTGTCCCTAATTTCGTTGCATGCATTTTTGCGACGAATAGTTTTTGATGCAAATTTGCAACGAATAATTTGATTCATTGGAAAATTTATTGAATCTTCCGGTAATAAAATATTGGATTTTGCGACGAATATTATTTCGTTGCAATCGACAACTAATATTGAATTCGTCGCAAAATTTTCTTCGAATTTGCGACAAAAATTTTCATTTGTAGCCAAATTGCAACGAATTTAGCGATAAAAAAAATTTTTCGTTGCTAAATTGCGACAAAATAATTTTGTTGCAAATTATATTACTAATTTGGGATGAATATTTTTTTCGTTATAAATTTTATCGTAAATCTGTAATAAAAAAAAATCGTTGTAAAGTTTTGTCCCTAAAAAATTGGTTTTTTTGTAGTGTTGAAGATTCATATACAAGTGCTCCACTGAGTTCTTGCTCATAAAGAACGTGGCCTTCATGTGATCAGCCAGGAAAGGAATATTAGTTTTAATCCACTTGAGGCATCAGAAAATGGCCATATGTTGGCATATGTGTCTTCTTGATTCTTCATCTTCATGGCTAGTATCATCCATGCCGGCTTCGATCAATCGAAACTTAGCTTGTGGTCTCGATCGAGCCATATATATATATGTCTTATGCATGTACAACCCACCATCATGACAGACACATTCTGATCCACTATGATATATCCAACTGGGCGATCGTTTGATGTGTCTCTATCATTTCTAAAACTAGCTGTTTGTGTAAATCTCCTTGAGCTAGTTGTGCATAGCTAGTGGCCATGAATGAGTCCTCTACCAATATTGGAGCTAGCATTATATTCACCCCACTCATGCCTATGACCATGTCCTTCCATGGTGGGATTTCTTTGACTAAATAAAGAATTAAAACTACCTATCAGCTGGTGATATCAAATTGCTGACATAATAATTTCACTGTATCTAATTCTCCATCATTCATATATATAGCTGATCATTATTCCATGCATGCTTAGCAAGCGTTGGTGATGTAGTTTTCAATCTCAATAGTATATATATAATGCAAAGTTCTGTTCAAGGATTTGATATCACAGAGAGAGAAAGGTGAAGTCATGTACGTTGATGTTGGAATATATATATATATGTCACGCAGTCCATTAATGATGTGAGCACCGAACCTTTATTGCCATCACCAGGCACCAGCTAGCTTACTGAAACAGTGGGCTTTGTCGGGAATTAATATATATATGATTCTGAAATTAAGCATCCACTTCCCCAAGTTTTATTGTTTCTGTTGTGCCATTTATATTCTACTAGCTCACCAACACAACACAGCTCGATCGGATAGACTGTCACACGGTATATATATATATTGTATTAGGCAATTAATTAATTTACCATTATTATCAGCATGACACTTCATTACTCTTAAACTGATAGGCCATATATATATATATTTACATTTATTAATTCTATAGACATTGCAACGTAATGATTAAAAAATATATACATAAAATTATATTGTGATCCTAATTTGATAAAAAAAAAATCACCACAAATACGTTCATAAATATATATTTAATTTTAAAATAAATGACTGTCATAAAATAAGGAAAAAATATTTTACACAATAAATATATTTAAAAATAATAATAATATTTTTTAATAATTTTTTAAATTATATAAATAAAATTGAAATTATATTTATTTAATGTAAAATAAGAATAAAGATCCATGAATGAGTGAACAATGAGATTCACGAATAATGAATATTGTTAATGTTAAAATTAATATAAGAGAACGAAGATATTAATATAATATGTATATATGTGCATGTAGATTTTATGTTTTTTTTATGAGGTGGTGGGTGTTATAACACTCACCAATGCGAATAAAGCCGGGAGTTCTTTTGCACTCTCATGGACTGATTTGAATAATAGTCAGATTCAGCAATTCGAGCTCAAATCTATCATTTAGGCTCAAAATAGGCAAAACTCAATCTGCAAATCAAGTGAAAATCTAGATGAAGATTGATTCAACATACCATATACGGAGCCCAATATATCTATCATAGATCAAAAGTAAAGGAGAAAAAGATTAAATATAAGAGATTCATAGATCAATCGGTAAGGAGAAATAGAAGATACTTATATATAGATCAATCAGTAAAGAGAAAAAGAAATAGAAGATATCTCACACTAAAATAAAATATAATTTGCCTTATAGAAACTTTCCCCAGAAAATATTATTTACTAGTAGTCTACTTTCTATGATATAGACTTTCTATTATTATTGTACGTTTGTATAAAACTCTTATTATTTTCTTAACATTTATATGGGTTTTATAGTGACAAAAATATAAACATTAGAAATAAAAAAATTGATCTCTGAAATAGAAAAATCGAACTTTCCTCTCCATCATCAACAAATGAAATGCAAATAACTTGGGAAGTGATAAAAAGCACTACCTCATTTTTAATTAAGAGAAAAGGACACTGAACCATTAGTGTTAAATGCCACCATCTATTATGATTCTCTAACACTTTTTAGATAATATAATCAATTTCATTGATCACTTACATACGATATATCTTCATCCATTAGCAAATATCAAGTTTGATGAGGTGCTAAGAGACATAAGGGGCTCGTTACTTTTAGGACTTGAAAGAACACGCTAAAAGGAATGACAATGAGAAAAAGGAGAAAAAAGAAACTCGAGGAAAATCCCATGCATCCCTTTGACCTAACATTCCAAAGATCGATGTAAATTCTTAAAAAATATATACTTAAATAAGATGGCCGCGTTAGCTTAAGAATTTGGATGAAGACGAAGGCACTCTACTAGTTAATTACACGTTTAGCTGATTAATGGATTTACACCACTAAGTGCTGAATAATACGTGATACTACAACAGCATGATATATAAACACGGCAAGTTTGAAGAGTTTGAGTTGCTCTTGTTGTCATTAATTAATTAACGAAGAGCTTGACAACTCACAAAGTAGCTAGAGGATGAAGATATGTGGCCATGACAAAGGCAATCAAACACGCACAGCTAGCTAGCTATAATTAATTATGAAGGTGGTGGCTGGATGTGGATAGCCCTCCACTAGATGTTGATATATAAAGCATAATTATAATAGCTAAGAAAGAAGAGAAAATTTACGAGGGGAATTAAAGGGGAGAATATACTTATCTGACACCTCGATGGAAAAAATTATAGGATGAGGAATCAGTAGTAGTGGAACAATCCATCGAACCATTTGCAAAAAAGCATGTTACATGGAGCTAGCCAATGAGCATGCATCCACCATCACTGACATGCAAAACCTACTGTTGTTTTAAAAGCATGCATGTTACTTTGAGCCAATGAGCTAGCAAAATCTACTGTTGTTTTCAAGTGGACATTCATGCGAGAGCAACATCGATCGATCGGTATGCACGGATGCACCCACCATTATTCGCCACCTCGAGGAATAATATATATATATATAGACAAGGGTCCCCTTAATTTATATATACGCCAATTATTTCATACCGTAGTTGTGGAAATTATTTAATTAATAATATTGGATTCTTTACGAGAGGCCATTTGTAATGGGAGGGGCACAAAGATTGAAGCACGCGATCGAATAGTGTACCTTTACAGGGCAAAAAAAGTTATGAAAGTGTAATGGGAGAGGCCCTTGAGTTCAATTCCAAGGGGCATTGTGATTTATTATTCGAGGATTGTGGGTGTACTATTTTATGTAGGAGCTGATGGGGCTCTAGCATGGCTGACTCATGTTTTCAGTATGAATATATATAGAATCATTAATTAATTATTTGATCTTGTTTGGGGAATTTAATTAACTCATTCAATGCATTTCAATATATAATCTTAATGATCATCAACGAAAAAAATCAAGTTTAGTTAAAGAATGAGTACGAATTTATCAGTACTATTTTATATATTCAAGGAAACTAATTACGGTCTGATATATTTATGTGAGTTTATCTTATAACCCAACCGCACCTTATTATATCCTTAAACTATAATGTACAACTCATGGATAAAAAATCTTGATCATATTACTATTTATTTATTTGTTGTTTTTTACGGTGTAAAGTGTCTAGGGGTTGGGTTATAATATTAAGTACAAAAAAATTTCAAACCAAAAAAATTCATATGAGGTGTTAGGTCTCAAATATATATATAGTTGTTATTCTATACCTTATGTTGCTCACCCTCTAATGTAATTTTGTTGTATTTTTTAAATTTCTTTAGCTTAAATACTATAACTCAAATTCTAAATCTTAAATTTTAAATTCTAAAAAAATAAAAAAAAAAATATATTTGGTGAATAGGTAATACACACATATATATATACTGTTGGATATCATGTGAATAGAAAGGGAGGTGGTGGGACTTTCTAGTATGTAGAAAGTGAGGTGGAGAATAAAGGGACTTCATTGTGAGTGGGACTTTAGTCCCACATTGAGAGTTTCATGGCATAAATGTTGATTTATATTGTTTCACAAGTATGATAGTTGTATTCACATGCATATCATGTGAATGGAAAGGGAGGTGGTGGGATTTTCTAGTAAGTAGAAAGTGAGGTGGAGAATAAAGGGACTCCATTATGAGTGGGGCTTTAGTCCAACATTGGGAGTTTCATGGCATAAATGTTGGTTTATATTGTTTCACAAGCATGTTAGTTGTGAACAAATGCTTGGGGAGAGGCTTTCTCTCACGCGTGGGTGCGCAGGGGGGTGCAAATCTAGGGTCCGAATTTGTATTGAACCAAGTGAACTCGTGTGCGCGCACGACCCGCGCACGTCGAATGTCCGACCGGTCGGCGCAAAATTTGTCCAAGCAGATGAACTAACATTTTTCCAAATTGTTTTTGCTCAAATAACCCCCAGACGTTTGGATCTAGTCGGGTAAATGACAGTAGCCTATATAAGGAGGCCGTGACCGAGAGCAAAATACGAAAAGAGCTAATGTAGAGAGATTCTCCTCCATCGTTCTCGACCTCGGGTATATATATCCTCAGTTCGCCATGAGCAACGAGTGCTCCGTTGTGTCCGTGGTCGGCTGTTGTATCCTAAGAGATAGATGTCCATCTGAGCCTCGAAGCACCACCGGAGGAGGACGAATCTGTTTCAAGGAAACTGCGCTGCGCAGGCCTCAGCAAATTCCTGGTCAGTCAGGAGACATCCGACCATCACTCGGGAAATCCTAGTCGGAAGACTCCACTCGGGAATTCCAGCTCGGGAATTCCGCTCGGGACCTCGGGAGCCACTGCTCTAGACTACTGCTCGAGAAACCCGGTCGGGAGACTCGGGTCGGCAGCTCGGGAAACTCACTCGGGAGCTCGGGAGACATTGTTTGGGAGCTCGACACCCTAGTCGGGAGCTCGGAAGACACTGCTCGGGAGACTACAGTTTGAGAAAAACAGCTTGGACCGCTCAACAGAGAGATAAGTTGAAGTTATTTTAATAATTTCTTGTAAATACTTCGAATTTCCTCCAACATATACATTAAATAGCTGTTAATTAATTTGTACAGTTAGATATCTAAGTGGTAGGATTCTCATAATAATTAAGCTGATAATGGTTAGGTGAGGAAGTGATAAATTAAGCATGGGATATGATATGTCTGGTGGGATGATCTGTTGGATCCCACTCTCACTACATGGTGATGGATGAGTCAATCTTGTATATATCGCACAAATGCATGCCAAGTTAACGGAAGTGAGAATAACCTTTTTTCATTTCAAGAACAAAATGCAACTTGTCCATGTTAAAGAATGCTGAAACGAGATGAACAAGATTATTTCGTTCTAAAGTGACTAGTTAATCAAGTTATGCTATAGCCTAGATGATAAAATTCAGCTAGCTAGACTAACATTGTAATAAGTTTGTCAAGTTCTCCTGATTAATGAAAAGGAGTTGAAATGAGGTGTGTGTGATGAAAAAGGATCCCAAAATTTTTACTTAGTATAAATTTTAAAAGAAATAGTTTTCGAGACTCTTCCCTTTTTATTTTGAAACAGATTAAGTACTAGTAAGCATTATAAAAAGAACCAAGTACTTAGATTGCACCTAAAATATGCACTTTAGAAAATATGATATGCTTTTAAAGTTTTACTTAGAATTTTTACTTAAAAAATATGCATTTTAGAAAATATGATATACTTTTAAAGTTTTACATAGAATTTTCACTTAAAAAGATATGCACTTTAGAAAATATGATTTACTTTCAAAGTTTTACTTAGAATTTTCACTTAAAAAAATATCCACTTTTTTTTTTTTTAAATTTCACTTAGACAAATATAGTGCACTTTGAAAAATATTGTGCAAAAACTTATATTTTGAAAGATATTTTATACTTCAAACATTAGTACATTGAAAAATATTGGAAACAATTGTTCTTTGAAAAATCTTGCACTTAACACATTTTTTTTAAAAAAATATTGTACTTGGTATTTTGAAAAAAACTAATTTGTACTTTGAAAAATATTAGTACTTTAAAAAGTATTAGTACTTTCGAAAAGTATTTGTACTTTGAAAACTATTAGTACTTTGAAAACTATTAGTACTTTTGAAAAGTATTTGTACTTTGAAAATCATTAGCACTTTGAAAACTATTAGTACTTTTTGAAAAGTATTTGTACTTTGAAAATTATTAGTACTTTTGAAAACACAATATTTTACTTGACTTGGTTTCTTTTCCAGTCTGACATAATCCTAGGAAACCTTGTTAACTACAAGGATATTCCCTAAATGTCCTAGAAATTCTCCAAACTCAAGTAAATATTATTTTCAAAAATGATATCAAAAAATAAGTTTTTGAAAGTGATAGTATATAAAAAAAATGATTTAAAATGGTAGAATCTTGAAAGGGAAAATGCTTATGTTTTCAAAAGGATTTTGAAAATCAGTGTATAAAAACATATTATTTTGAAATATTCAATAATTCTTTTAATTTGACCTCCCCCTAAACTTGACACAGTCCTTGAAAGCTTGTTGACTACAAGTACTCTTCCTCTGAGTCTTTAGATTTTGGTTCAGACCAAAAGAATTATCTAATAATTTCAAAAGATAATTGTCAGGACTAATTTCTTTTGATTTAGACTCCCCTAAATTTGACACATCTTAGGAGTCCTTGTAGATCATGAAGTAGAGTTCCTCTGTGTCTTTAGGATTTATCAAGATCAAAAGGAAAATAAGCACAATTCTTAAAATGCATTTTGAAACATTTCGAAAGATAAAAATGAGTATTTGAAAGACATATTTTGAAATGATGATAATTTTTCAAAGAAATAGTGATATAACAAGGTTTTTGAACCAATTTTTGAAAACCTTATTTTGTGTTGATAATACATTTTTAAAGCATAAGGTTTTTGAAAAATCTGAATTTTTTTAAAAAATAACTTTTTAAAAGAATAAAAACACTCCCCCTATACCCGACACCGTTTGACATTATCTAAGTGTCTTAAGGGACTTTAGTGTTGACCTAAGAGGCTTGTGTCTAATTGTATAGGTCCAACAAATTTTTGAAAAATATATCATTTTGAAAACGTATAATTTATAAGCACTCAGACAAGCATGAAATCCATAAAAACATTATTATGTTAAAAAAAATTTTAAAAATAGATTTTTAACGAAAATATCCTAAGAATTTTGGAAAATATTTTTGAAAAGGATTTTTCAATTTATTAGTCCTTAACATCTCACCCATTTTAGACGTCTCAGTACAAGCAAGCATGACTGCCTTATGGGTGTATTGTGAGATGCTTGAATAATTTTTCTTTGAATTTTTGTTAAATCTAAGATTTAATTAAAACTTGTATTAGATTCAAATTTATCAAATAGTAAATTGAATTTGAGTTTCGATAATTGGCTTCCAAGTCTTGGCGAGGCACAGAAGCTTTTTTTGGCCGTAGCCTTATTGGAGCAACAACCCTTTCCTTGACAAAGCCTTTTACCGAAAGTTCATTTTCAAATTATTTCTTGAAAAATTTTGGTCTAACTAGCTTACGTTTTGAATCGGTAGCTTCGACTAGTTCCACCAGACTAAACAAACCAAGTAAGGTACACCTTACCCCACTTGACCTTATTAGAAGGGCTTCCCTAACGTACTATCATCTCACCTCCACCTAATACTATGTTGATCAAGTTTCAATTAGTCTTTTTCCTATAACCGCTCTAAATCATGCATAAAATTAAACATGAATGACATGACAAATATATATATATAAATAGCAAATGCATGAGCATGACAGTTAAACATGAGTTAAACAATTTAAAATATTTTACTTAAGTTTCTAATAATGTATCAAATTCCCGATTTGATATATGTCGTGTGAACCTGCGAATATGCCAACCCACTTTGACATATTTAATATTATTAAATTGATTGTTGCAGTTGGGTAAAATTTTATTTAGTTTGAGTTTAAGTTATTTAAGAATTAATTTGATTTAAGTTAATTGAAGTTAAATTTATTAAGAATTAATTGAAGTTAAATTAATTAAGAATTAAATTAAGGGCTTAAAATTAAATTAATTAAGGATTAATTAAAATTAAATTAATTAAGGATTAATTAAAATTAAATTAATTAAGGATTAATTAAAATTAAATTAATTAAGGATTAATTAAAATTAAATTAATTAAGGATTAATTAAAATTAATTAGGATTAAATAATTAGGGATTAAATTAATTAAGGTTGTTAAAATTTACTTTAATTTAAGTTTCAAACTTTCTGAGTTTGTTAATAGCTGTGAGTTTAATTGCATCATCTTCATTATTTCAAAGATGTCTGATTTATCTACTATTTCTTCTTTATTTAATTGTTCAAGTTTTTCTAACAATTCCGCTTTGTTTGAATTTTTGTAGATTTTGTTAACTGAAGCCTTGATTCTAGAAAATTCATCTTCCTCCTCATCCTCATCATCAAAATTATATTCTTCTATATCTTCATAGTAGGTGGAGTAGTTTTCAGGGCTACTAATTAATATTTTATAATTATCTAAGAAATTAATAACTAAATCATTATCTAATAAGGTTTTATCTTTACTATCTTCAGAAATATCTTCAGAAATATCTTCAGAGACATCATCCTTATCCTCAGAAACATTTTCAATATTTTCAAAATTAATCTCAATACCATCCTCATCGTCAGAAATATCTTCAATATTTTTAGAATTATTTTTATATTTTCATAATTAATTTCTGAATTATCATTAAAATTTTCATATTTAATTTCATAATTATCCTTAAAATTTTTTTATTTAATTTCAGAATTATCCTTGAAATCTTCTGATTTAATTTCAGAATTATCCTTGAAACTATCAAAATTAATTTTAGAAATTATTGCATTGATATTAAGGATTAAAAGGTTAATTTCTGATATTTTAACATTATCTATATTTTGTAATTGGTCATGCAAAATATTGATTTGACTATACACACAGTTTAATTTTTCAGAAAAATTATCTAAGTTATTATCATAAGACAGTGCAGGAATTTGAAAATTTTTACGAACGTAAATTTTTCGTACCTTTGACGGACACTGATTCTTGTAGTGTTCGTGCTTTTGACATTTGAATCATTTTATATGGCTCTTGTCCCTTCGGACTTCTGGCGCTGGTACCTCCTTTGTCGCCGGTGATGTAGATCGAGTCTTACGAGTAGGACACTGATTTTTATAGTGTCCTCTCTCCCTGCACTTGGAACATATAATATGAAATTTAAAATTGACCATAATTAAAGAAAATACCTGTTTCACCCCTGGGCTCCCCCTCAACTCCTGGCGTCTTTGTTCCGTCGGCTGTTAGTCCGGTGATGAGCTACCAGGCTCTGATACCATTTGTGGGGACCGGTGCCGTCGATAGAGGGGGGAGTGAATATCGACTTGTAAAAATTTCCGTAGAAACCATTTCTTTCGATCGTTCGTTCTGGACACAGAGTTAGTAGCACAGCGGAAAAATAGACAGAACGAAAAAGCAATCAATAGAGTGCACACGAGAATTTTTACTTGGTTCCCAACCCCCCAGGGTCAGAACGTCCAAGGCCTAAGCACGGATAACGCCCGTCCACTAATGGTCTCTTTTCTGGACTTTCCGGAGGCGGAGAAACCCGTCTTATAGTGCAAGATTTACAATCAAAAATATAAAAGACATTACGTGCATAAAGTAAATCAAACCAAACAGAGAGTCGAAGACTCGGCCGATCTGGAACTCCGAAGTGCCGCGCACTTCCTCCCGGAGCTTCCTTGGTCGTAGAGCTTCGTCGTTAGCGCTTTATCGTCACTCAGAATGCTCAGAATGATCTCAAAATTGGTGTTCTGAGTTGAGGGGTCGAACCCCTTTATATAGCCTCTTTACTGGGTGCCTGTGTTGATGGGGGTGCCACAGTTGCCTTGGTCAAACCTGATCCTTGCACCGATATCGCATCAGCATACTGAACTTGGTTCCATCTAAGTTAGTCCCTCATACTCCCACAGAATTGTGGATTGGGCACAAGCCCAGTTTAGGACATGTTCGGATTTGGGGTAGTCCAGCATATGTGCTGAAGGGAGATATTGATAAGTTGGAATCTCATACGGAAGTACGTCTGTTCGTAGGCTATTCTAGTGGAACGAAGGGTGGTCTGTTCTATAGTCCTAAGGATCAGAAGGTAATTGTTAGCACAAATGTCAGATTCTTGGAAGAGGACTATATGATGAGCCATAAGCCAAAGAGTAGACTAGTGCTTGAAGAGTTAAGGGGGGACGTTCCGACTTTAGGACCAATTGTACAAGAGGACACACCACAAGTCACTGCACCGCGTGTCACTCAGGACACACAGGTAGTACCTCGTCGCAGTGGGAGGGTTGTGAGATAACCTGAGAGGTTCATGTTTTTGGGAGAGTCTTCGGACTTGATCTCTGGTAAACATGAACCGAATCCCTGGACCTATGACGAGGCCCTCCAAGACAAGGATGCAGATTCTTGGCGAAGGGCAATGAATGTAACGACACGGTCTCTCAACCCCTTTGGCGGCCAAATCAACATTTGGTGGCCCAACAACCTGGCCCCTCGGCCCAACAACCTGGCGACCAAATCAACATTTGGCGGCCCAACTATGTCGTCGACCAACAACCGATGTCGACGATCAACAACCGTGTTGTTACTCACTAGGTCTTTCCACCCCTGGCCAGTGGATTTTTGCCTTCCTCAGGATTCGAACTCTAGACCTCTAGGATAAGTACTAGAGTTTATGAATCCTGATACCAAGTGAGCTGCAAAAATCCACTGGCCACCAGGTTCGAACCGGATTTTTGCCTTCCTCAGGATTCGAACCTGAGACCTCACTCAACATATATTAGCATGGTTACCACTTGGTTTAGTTATTTGTTTCAGTACTTGTAGTTGCATTTTATTCATTATTGGGTTTTGTCGTTATCAGAGTCTTTTGGTGTTCTCTATGAATTGTAGTTCTTTTATAATTAAGGTGGCTGAGCCACCCGTTATCTTTCCTTTTGATATAAAACTGCGTGGTTGTGATTGTTTCCTATATTTTGTGATACTAGCCACCAGTGGCTAAGTTATATGGTGAGATATTATGTATATATGCCCCATATTGTCCGCAGTATAGGGGAGATGCTGCCCGATATTATGTATACGATGCATCAATACAACCATCCAGAAATCGAAAACCAACGATTATGCACTTACACTACTAGGTAGGGTATTTCTAATGCCAAATAAATCTATCTGTGTTTAATGGACTTCTAGGTACTCGCGTACAAGCGGTACTTTATAGAACAGAAAACCAATCGAGGACTATACAGATACGAATTTGGGAACACTCGAAGATCAATGAAAAATAAGTCTCAACGGTGATGTTTTAAATAACGACAAAGAACAAGGTCAAGCAACCTATCAGACATAATATAGCCGTGCTTTTAAGGTAAAGAAAACTACTCGAGTACAAAGGAGAAACACCCGCCTTATAATTGTAGAGCGTATACGAACAGAACCTCCCACAATCAACTGTGCGAGTCCAAAGTCAAGGTCCTGTATTAAAGATAAAATTTAGCTAATTTTAAAGTTAATAAATTAGCTAAATAAAATACTTACATGATTAGGATAGATCCTCATTACAACATATATTTAATTAAAAACTCCCAAACAACAACAATGTCCTTCTTAACCTAATTTATGACAACTAGGTTATTAAGTCAACTTTCCCAACTAATCTAACGAATTACCACCAATTTCAAACAAATAACTCTATCAAGTTTACCATTAAACCATCCAAACTGAGCACTATTAATTTAGCATCAATTCATCTATATTTATAGATAACCTTTCCGAATTGAAACTCATGGTACAAATGAAACAGAACACTACCCAAATCAAAGGGAACCATATGGAGTACAATATAGGATACACCAATCTTATACTAACGAGAGCTCTGTCAATATTTGATCCAACACCCCCAGTTCTCATTCTTTTCCAATCAACAAATAATGAGAACAAACATCAATCCAGCAGCCACCTTTGTAAACTCACGGCAAAATTCTAAACACCATAGAATCCAATTAAGAGTTTACTTCATGGCAAAATTCCAAACAAAGTAAATTCCCAAGTCAACAACACAGGTCAGGAAGAAGAGAGGAGGAACTCACGATGAAAGGTCTGCGGATTCCCTTTGCGTGTAGAGAGCAATCCGGCTAGGGCTCCAGAGAAATCCGGCTAGGGCTCTACGCAAAGTAAAGCGTTTGCTTCCTTGTTCACGTGAGGTGAAGAGGAAGGAGGAGATGGAGGGAGAGAGCACGGCGGCGGCGACGAGGCGGCGGCGGTCGGCTAGGGCTTCTTGCGAGGCGTTGGGTGAAACCAAAGGAAAGGGGCAGCGTCGGGAGGAAACGGAACTGCCAAGGGAGAGGGGGTTCGAGTGATTTTTTGAGAGGACACGGGAGAAGTTAGGACTTATTAATAGTTTTGATATCTTTACAAAAAGGCCCCTCCAAGTTTGGATAATTACAACTAGGTCCCTAAACTTCGAAATTTACTTTTTCAACCCCATTAAAACTCGTTATTTAACAATGAAATCAGAGATAGAATCAATGGATTCTAACAATTCTGGGAGCTAGTAGAACCACCCAATGGTGTAAAAGCCATTGGATGCAAGTTGATCTACAAGAGAAAGAGAGGATCAGACGGGAAGGTTGAGACCTTCAAAGCAAGGCTTGTTGCGAAGGGGTACACTCAGAAAGGGGGTATCGATTATGAGGAGACCTTTTCGCCGGTAGCCATGCTAAAGTCGATCCGGATTCTCTTATCTATAGCAGCTCATATGGATTATGAGGTATGGCAGATGGATGTCAAGACAGCTTTCCTTAACGGGAGTCTTGAGGAGACCATCTACATGCAGTAACTAGAAGGTTTCATTGCCAAGGGAAAAGAGCATCTAGTGTGCAAACTTAATCGATCCATCTATGGATTGAAGCAAGCTTCAAGGTCTTAGAACATCTGCTTTGATGAAGTGATCCAGTCATATGGATTTACTCAAAACCCGGATGAGTCATGTGTGTATAAAAGATGTGACGGAAACGTCGTGGTGTTTCTTGTACTTTACGTAGATGACATTTTGTTAATTGACAACAATGTCGAAGTGTTATCAGACATAAGGGTCTGGCTATCAAAGCAGTTTGATATGAAGGACTTAGGAGAAGTGGGACACATCCTTGGGATCAAGGTCATAAGGGATCGCAAGAAAAGGATGTTGCGCTTATCCCAAGCTTCATATGTTGACACAGTCTTGTCTCGTTTTAGCATGGAAAACTCCAAGAAGGGTTTCCTGCCCTTCAGGCATGGAGTTCCTCTATCCAAGGAGATGTGCCCGAAAACATCAAAGGAGATAGAGGAAATGAAGGCGGTTCCTTATGCTTCGACAGTAGGAAGCCTCATGTATGCTATGTTGTGCATGAGACCTGATATCTGTTTTGCTGTGGGCATGGTTAGCAGATATCAGAGTAACCCTGGACAGGGACATTGGACATCGATAAAACATATATTGAAATACCTGAGATGGACTAGGGATTATATGCTGGTTTACCAGGAAGACCAATTAGTCCCTGCAGCTCACTTGGTATCAGAATTCATAAACTCTAGTACTTATCCTGAAGGTCTAGAGTTCGAATCTTGAGGAAGGCAAAAATCCACTGGCCAGGGGTGGAAAGTCCTAGTGAGTAACGACACGGTTGTTGGTCGTCGACATTGGTTGTTGGTCGACGACATAGTTGGGCCGCCAAATGTTGATTTGGCCGCTAGGTTGTTGGGTACGAGGGGCTAGGTTGTTGGGCCGCCAAATATTGATTTGGCCGCCAATGGGTTGAGGGGCTGTGTCGTTACAATCAAAACCCAGGTTTGACATAGGTGCTGCCTGCACCAACAAAAAGTAAGTCTACCTCAGGTTTTGTGTTTACTTTAGGAGGCGGAGCCATTGTCTGAAGGAGTGTCAAGCAGAAGTGCGTGGCAGACTCCACCAAGGAAGCTGAGTATGTGGCAGCCTCGAAGGCGGCCAAGGAAGCTGTATGGCTTAGAAACTTCATCATGGACTTGGATGTGATTCCTGGTTTGCCCAGATCTATCACAATCTTTTGTGATAACAGTGGTGCAGTTGCAAACTCGAAGGATCCATGAGCCCATAAGGTGGGTAAACACATAGAGCGCAAGTACCACCTGATACGAGAAATCGTAAAGCGAGGAGAAGTGGTTGTCGCCAAGATTGCATCGGAGGACAACCTGGCAGATCCTTTCACTAAGGTTCTAACATCTAGAGCTTTTGACAGGCATGTGGAGGATATGGGAGTCAGATGTATGGCAGTGGGAGAACAACAGTGCCTTTAAGTATAAGTGGGAGATTGTAAAATGTGTATACTAAAAGACATGACTTTTATTATATGAACATCTTTATTATGAAAAGAGAATCACACTACACTAGGTGTTTGTTTATAATAGTACATACACGGAGTCCCATTGCTTTGCATTGTAGATAACATGGTGTGTGGTGTCACATGGTAGATCATGTTATCAGTTCCTTGCTTAGTATAAAATAGAGGCCCACAACCGAGATGGAATTGGACAACCCATTGGCATGGGTGTAGTGTAGTTAGGTGTGGTTGGTCTTGACCATAGAGTTACACTAGTGTTCTTTGAGTACATTGGGTAGGACCAAAATCCGAGGTTATCCAATTTGTACCGACTAGATAATTGGATAGAACCTCAGTTGATATTATGGAGGATGATCCCTTAATCCCGAAATAATATCGGGCATATATTATTAATTATTGTTTCTTTGATTTATCAATGGGCGAGATCTATTTTGTTAGATCGACAGGCCCGGTAAGTTGGGAAATAATGTTAATAATATGATGTGCCGATGATTATTAATGGAATACGTGTCCTGGTGAGTCAGGATGATGATGCCCCCTAATGAGCTCAAAAGGTTCATCGTCCTAAACCCTGCAGGTGGATTTGATCCGGCACGTTGATAAGGTTGAGTGGTACTAATCAAGGATCCAAAAGTTAATTAATTTAAATTATCAGTAATTTAAATAATTAATGGGCATGCGAGATCTTAAACACGGGGGGATGGACAACTCGTAATATGTGGAGCCCTTATGAAAATATGGGGGTTGTTGAGGAAGTTCAATTAAGATCCTTTAGTGGAATGAATCTTAATTAATGGATGGGTTTGGATCCATTAGCGGGCCAAGAACCAACTCCTCCTCTTGGTCCCTACCTTAGCCCTATAAATACCCCATGAGATCAAGAAACCAAGGGCCAATTGATCAATCCAAAAACCCAAGGCTTTTCTCTCATCCTATCCCTCTCTCTCCTAGGGCTTGTAGCCGACGTAAGGAAGAGAAGCTTCCTTCTCTTCTTCTCTTCCTCCTCCCA
The DNA here is from genome assembly GCA_024364735.1 of Boesenbergia rotunda. Lineage (NCBI taxonomy): Eukaryota > Viridiplantae > Streptophyta > Magnoliopsida > Zingiberales > Zingiberaceae > Boesenbergia > Boesenbergia rotunda. The sequence continues at coordinate 222,164 of JAGFNQ010006944.1, forward strand.
CCTCCAACTCTCGGCCAGCAGCTGCAAGGACAAGGGAGGGGTGCCCTCTCCCTTTTGTGGTGATCGACGGCGAGAGAAGAGTGGTCGACGGGCGGTGGAAGGAGGCGCAAGTGGAGGGTGCGGCGACGCCGCAAGGGTGAAGGAGGAAGAGAGTTTCAGCCAGTTGGGTAAGGAAGAAGGTTCTCTCCTTCCTTCCTTCTTCTTCTTCTTCATCTTCTTCTCAAGGTGCGCCACTGGTCCGGAGGGCTTGGAGCCGGCTCCGGCGGACGGCGGCGCAAAGGGAGGGGAAGTAGTGGCCGGTGGCGCAAACCCTAGAAGCTAGGGTTTTGGCCGGTTGGAGAAGAGGATTGTTTGGAGCTCTTGGTGATCTCGGATCTCGATAGATCGTCGCCCACACGACGTCCACGAAGGGAGGGACATAAGGTAGAAGATCGCGAGGTGATCGGAAGGGTATAACTTTCCCTACGCTCCCTTGTATTTCCTTATGTTATTTTTGTGCCATGTTTATATGTCTTGTCATTTTATGTTTAAGAATTTATTATTTTGATTGCAAAATATGTTTAATAAATTCTTAATTGGACCTCGACCATAAACACAAAAGTCGGCGATCAACTCATCGCCTTTTCCACGGTCGAACGGTAGAGCAAATTACAAGGCCAATTTTTATAATTGGCTAAGTTGCAATTTGAATCGTTCGATACGGCACAAGATGGTCGATGGGGAGACGGGTCTCCACTCGGATTAATTTTTAATCTGTAGACGTGGAGAGGTCTCTCGAATCGACTAGGTATTTGCTATGGAAACCCGCTAAGCCATACCCAACAGATAAGCCTTTGATCCAGGGCGCCTGAATGACTCAGGCGCCTGGCATCCAGGGCGCCTGAGTCCATTCAGGCGCCCAGGAGCATATTTCCAGCTGTTTCCTATGTGTGTTTGCCTGTTTTGCCTCCAATTCTAGGTACCTGCAAGATACAAAAACTCAAGACAAACACATGTATATCCTTAGCCTTAAAGGTTTGGTTCTGACTTCGGATTTCCCGCAAAACCCTAGGTCGAACTGACGTCGATGTTCCCATCCCGAGGAACGCGCCTTTCACCTACTCCTCTCAGGAGAAGTTTTGCCACCCGACCCATCCGGTTGGACTTTTGCCCAGCTTTACTCACTAGGACTTTTGCCCAATCTTACGACCAGGACTTTGTGCCTAGTCCACGACCAAGACTTATTGCCCAACTTCACTTATCAGAACTTTTGCCTAGCTTCACTCACCAGTTCTTCGTGCCCAGTCCACGACCAGGACTTATTGTCCAACTTCACTCATCAGGACTTCGGTGCCCAGCCCTCGGCCAGGACTTATTGCCTAATTCCATGAACCAGGACTTCGTGCCTAACCCTCGGTCAGGTCTTAGGTGCCCAGCCCGTGGCTAGGACTTAGTGCCTAATCCATGATCAGGACTTAGTGCCCAATTCTTCGAACCATGACTTATTGCCTAGGTTAACTAGGATTTTTCTTTACTTTGGTACTCCTTTCTTGACTAACCCTTCCTTGTTCAATGTATCACTAACTTAAGTATATTGTTAAACATTGAAACACTTAGAGGAGGACATCACTGATGCATCTTGCACCAATAGTTTCAACCTCTCCCTCCTCAGGGATGAGCATATGTCGTATTGCTTGCATCTTTTTCAGGGCTCAAACTCTCCTGACTCGGATATAGTCAGGGTCGAGATCCTCAGACTGTAGTATCAACTTCTCTCTTCTGAGGGTCGAGCGCATGCTGTATCACCTACATCCTTTTCAGGGCTTAATCTCTCCCAACTTGGACATAGTTGGGTTAAGATTCTCGGACTGCAGTATCAACCTCTCCCCTATAAGGGACGAACACATGTCGTATCACCTGCGTTCTTTTCTAAGGCTCAAACTCCTCCAACTCGGACATAGTCGGGGCGAAAGTTGAACCATTATCCAGCCAAACTCCCTACTCAGAACAATTACTAAGGAAAACAAAACAAAACCAGATACGATGACATCTTTTCATAAATAGAAGGTGAGATATTACATTTGCAAAACAAAAAGGTTAACATAGGGAAGATGAAGCTAGAAATCAACCACATCTTCGTCCAAGAGTTCGTCGGTGATCTTGGACAGAGATATGATTGGTTGAGGCTGATCAAGGAGCAAGACTCCAGCATCTGACAGTTTCTTCAGGGTACCTTCCACCCCATGGCTCACCATACGGAGGAAGAGGGTGTTGACCATATTATAAATTTCCTCAGAAGAGAGGAATTCCTTCTTCTTAATTGCCCGTCGCCCCTCCTCCCCAGCCTGGTACTCCTGGAGCTCAGCTATCGGCTTCCCCAATTGGCCTCGCCGAACTCCGAGGGCTACTTGTGGCTCAGTGTTAGCAGCCTAAAAATTCTTCACCTCTACCATAATCGTCGTCATCTCTTGGCAGAGTGGACCTTCGAAAAATCGGTAGACTACTTAACATCCCTGTCGGATGTCTCTTGGATAGAATGCAACTCCTCTTCCAAGGCGACCAATGTTGTCTCCTTCTCCTTGCGAGCCGCCCCTAGCTCCTGGAGCCTACTCTCCGCCATAACTTGGTTAGACTCTTCCTCCTCCCAAGTGGCACCCAGCTCTACCTCCAGGAGATGAGATCTCTGGCGGATGACTTCTAACTCTGTCAGGTCGACTGCTTGCTAGTCTCCGCCGTAGTCCATCGCTTAGTCTTCTCCTCCACCTCGGCCTGTAATTATTTCACCTTTCGGTGTTTCTTCTTGCTCCTCGACTCCAAGGTCTTGATCTGAGCCTTGAGCAAGTCAATATGGTTTTCTTGCCGGTTTAGGTCATACTTGGCTTGGACAACACCCGCCGCATTATCGATTGCAAGTTTTCGCAATCGATGAATCTCCAATATGGATGACGCAGGGTCGTCCGCCCCCTTGGTAAGTTGAGACAATTGTATTTTCAATAAGGCGATCTCGGCGGTGGAGCCAAACAACCAGGTCGAGAGCACGACAACTTGTTCCTGGAGCTCTCGGCGACCCTGCCATATCTCAAGGAACTGGCGGCTGAAAATCATTAGTTTGGACATATGCTCGGCCCCCATCCCCATCAACTCCTCCAGGAGGGCCCGCATAGGAAGACCCATCGTGACAACCTCGTCGTCCCTCCATTTGGTAGCCACGGGCCCCAAAAGGCTGAACTTCGGCTAAAAGTCATAGGAGGAATTTAGACTAGGAAGATGTTGAGGTAATCTATGGTCTATGGGGCAGTGTTTTAATGTTTGGGCAAATGATTTAAGTTAGGATTCACCCTTGTATTTGATGTGTGTTTGAGTGTGCAGGTTCTGTAGAATACACATAGACTCAGCTTGATGGCTTCAGGTCCGTTAAAGGATAATGCATCCGAGCGACCGTGGACAAGGCAGCAATGATGAGCCAAGGAAGCACACTTTGAGGCATATGTGAATGATGGCATGAGGACCAGCCGTGGGCTTGTATGCATCCGAGGACGAGAGCCAAAGCGAAGAAGACTTGAAGGCAATAGTTAAGGCTGCAATAAAGAGTCAAGTAAGTCGTAAGGGTCCGAGTGCGAGTGAAATATACTCGGAAAGGAAATCCTAGGTTTAGTGGTTTACCAATTGACTAGGATGGGATCAGTCGACTGGTAGAGGTCACAGAAAAAGCAGTCGACTGATCTTCTATACAATTGACTGGTATCGGCTGGAATTCGAACGTTGACCTGTAACATTCAAAGTTGGCTAGAGCAGTCGATTGGTGTTGACACTAGTTGACTGATAACGGCTAGATTAGCAAACGAGTTCTATTTAAGAGAATTCAATTTACTTGAGCAAGATTGACGAAATAGAGGTGATTAACCCTTATTAGTAGTCTACCAAGTTCTTATGTACTTGTGCGATGTTGTGTCGAGATTTCTCCACCCACAAGGAGCTACACGAGTTAGCCGGAGGTTTTTCGAGAATTCATCCACCGACGGATCAGGATCGTCCACCTTACGGACTGCCGTGGAGTAGGAGGTTCATCTCCGAACCACATTGCATCGATTTGTTCCTTTATGTTTAGTTTATTTAATTATTATTCCGCTTGCACACTAACACTATAGGAAGAGAAACCAAAATATTGGGGGCAACATCTATTCACCCCTCTAGCCGGGTCCAAGATCCCCTACAAGTGGTATTAGAGCAAAGGTCGCTCTTATTGGACTAACCGCCAAAGGAGCAAAGTGCTAGAGGAAGATGGAGGGAGAAATACCTCTAGGATGGGATATCCGAATCCCACCTCCATACTATTGAAACAATTTCGATTATTGGAGGTTACGGGTGAAGACGTGGTTCAACATGGATTGAGAGATGATGATGACACTCGAAGAACCATTTGAAGTCCCAAGAGACAAGCATGGGAAGAAGCTCCAATCAAGATATTAGACCAAAGAGCAACAATCACAATCAAAGACAAACAATAAAGTAATATTAATTTTAATTAATGTTTTTCCTAATGATGTGATGAGTCGTGTAGGTGAGTACAAGTGTGCTCATGAGCTATGGAGCAAAGTGATTGTTCTTCATGAGAAACCTACACAAAGACAAGAAGTGGAGGAGCCCAAGGATAAGGGCTTATTGGTCCAAGAGGAGGAGAAGGACCAATCAGAAGTTGAATTGAGTTCAACAACTGAAGAGGAGGAGAAGGACCAATCAGAAGTTGAATTGAGTTCAACAACTGAAGAGAAGGAGGAAGTGGAATCGTCCACATCCTCAAGTGAGGAAGAAGAAGAGCAATCCAAGGTGGAGGAGATCTTAGAAGCTCAACCCTCAACCTCAACAATCGAGAAGAGTGGGAAATCACACATCAAATGCTTTGAGTGTGGGGATATGGGATGCTACAAGAGTAGGTGTCTTTCACTCAAGAAGGTGAAGGAGATAAACCCTAAACCTAGTAAAGCTCATTTGAAAACTAATATGGGTTGTAGGGATGGAGTCAAGGATAAGAAACATATAGTTTGCTTCACGTGTGATGAGCGTGGCTACTACCACACAAAATTTCCAAGGAAAGGAGAGCTCAAGAAGCTAGGGCATTTGAAAAAATTGGAGAAGAAGAGGAACTCAAGTCAAGGGGGAGCTACAAAGGTAAAAGGGAAGGGATATCCAAATTTACAATGTAATTCAAATTGTTGCTTTCCCATGCATGCTAGGAATAATTTTTCTCTAATTTTATTAAAGAATAATTTTTCTCTAATTTACCTCCTCCGTGTTGGTCCTGGGGCGGGCTGGCCGGGGCGCTGGGGGCGAGCGTTTCGCCTTTTTTGAATAGGAATAATTTTTCTCATATTCCCATGCAAAATTATGATTTTAAATATCATGATAGGAATAGGGTAAATGCATATCAAAATCCTAGAAAATCAAATCATGATAAACCTAAGGGCCAAGGCATAAACCCCAAGAAGGGGAGACATATGCCTAGACAAATGGGTAGGTCTAGGAATGTCCATGGTGGACATGTCGATTCTAGGTTTAAGAACCTAGAAAGGAAAAGTCAAGTTTTGAAGGCAAAACTTAAGAAATTGGAAAAAACCTAGAGATATTCAATGTTGGATCCAAAGGATTAGTAGATAAATTGTTGGGTAGTTAAAAATCCAACAATGATAGATCGAATTTGGGATACCGATCTAACTTATTCAAGGCCAATGAAAAGATATATGCTAGGGTAGCATATAACTATGACAAGGATGGAAAGTCCAAAATGACAAGGGAATACCATTTAAGGGCAAAAAGGCATTAACCAAGGACAAGATATCCAAGGTTGAGGAAAGAAGAAATTAACCAAGGACAAGGTGTCCAAGGTTAAGAAAATTAGGTTTGTAGGCCAAGGGTCACCGAAGGTTCACCGGTGTGGCCTAGCAATTATGAATGAGTCACCTAGGGAGGTGACTAAGGTTAAATGCTCAAGGGGAGCTCAAAGAGTAAATTTGGGACCCATGGTCAATGGATCTCAAGAGAATATCTCTTGGGAGTCTAGATAGGCTATGGAATGTGCCAAAAGGTTTGAAGACCGATTTGAGTCTCAAGCCTAGGGTGTTGGCACATACGATTTGAGTTTCATGGAAGAAATATGACATTGTATTCATATTACATGAAAATTTGATTGTTGATGTATAGATGTCATATAAACCAATACTGGGGATGCATTGTGGTTTAATATGGGCAGATACTTCAAGAGAAGGCCAAAATTAGGATTTTAAGTCAAGGTTCATTTGAACCATTTATATAGTTTTGGGTTTTGTATTAATCTTGGGATTGGTGATAGATATATTTTTGAATATATTTTTTTCAAGTAGACACGGGTAGCACAAACATCTCCACAAAATTTAAAATTTTGGGAGATTTAGGGAATTTCTTATGCATTTCTGAAATTGGGTTTAGAAATGCTGAAATACTGATTTCTGAGTATCAGTTGACTAGTGCAGGGGACTAGTCGACTGATAATACTGTATGATTTTCTTTCGACAGGATCAGTTGACTGATACCTGTCTCAGTCGACTGATACATGCTGAAACTGTTATTTAGCAATCGAAAAGTGTCATAATGATGTTAGACATGTGTATAATCTTATGGGGGTTATTACACAATGTTTATGATCATTAGAGGTTATAGAGTCCAATAATTAGGATATTATTGGAGCTCTTTTTGATGTGTGGCAAAGGGAGAGAAGTGTTAGGTTTAAGTGGGAAATCAAACACACCTTTGTAAGAAATCCTAGTTCAAGGAGAAGCTTAGGTGAAGGGGGAGATTTGTTGCTCATATATTGGGAAAGGGGGAGCCTTATGATAGGTACTTAAAAAGCCCTTGGTAAGTCCAAGTGTAAGGGGAGCCTTAGAGAGGTTCTTAAAAAGCCCATTTGTCTTGTGATAGGATCCATGCATGTTTGCAATTGCATTGACAGTATAAGTCCAAGGTGTAGCCATGTCAACGTAAGTCCAGTTTATTAACATGTTTATTTGCTATATGTTTTTCCTAACTTAAACATATTGTCAAACATCAAAAAGGAGAAGATTGTTGCGGTAATCTATGGTCCGTGGGACCATGTGTTTTGATATTTGGACAAAGGATTTAAGTTAGGATTCACCCTTATATTTGATATGTGTATTTGAGTGTGCAGGTTCTGCAAGATACATATAGACTCAGTTTGATGGCTTCAGGTCCGGTGAAGGATGGTGCATTTGAGGGACTGTGGACAAGGCAACAACGATGAGCCGAGAGAAGTACACTTTGAGGCATACGCGATGGATGACATAAGGATCAGCCGCGAGCTTGTATGCATCCAAGGGATGAGAGCCAAAGCGAAGAAGACTTGAAGGCACTAGTCAAGCCTGCAATGAAGAGTCAAGTGAGTCGTGAGAGTCCGAGTGCGAGTGATATATACTCTGGAAGGGAAACCTTAGGTTTAGGATTTTACCAGTCAACTAGTATGAGATCAGTCGACCAGTAGAGGTCACAGAAAGATCAGTTGACTGATCTGCTATGTAGTCGATTGATGTTGGCTAGAATTCGAACGTTGGGTTGCAATGCTAGAATTTCGCTGGAGCAGTCTACTGATGTTGGCACCAGTCGACTGGTAACGGCTGAATCAACAAATAAGCTATACCAAGCTCTTGTGTGCTTGTGCGGTGTTGTGGCAAGGTTTCTCCACGCACAAGGAGCTACACGAGCTAGCCAGAGGTTTTTAGAGGATTCATCCACCGATGGATCAGGATCGTTCACCTTATGGACTATCGTGGAGTAGGAGTGTCATCTATGAACCACATTACATCGGTTTGTTCCTTTGTATTTAGTTTGTTTAATTATTGTTCCGCTTACGCACTAACACTATAGAAAGAGAAACTGAAAGATTAGGGGCAACGTCTATTCACCCCCCCCCTCTAGCCGGGTCTAAGATGCCCTACAGAAGAGGCTCTTCATCAGGGAAATGAGAGGGGCCCGCTGTGGCCTCCTTTGGGATAAGGGAATGCGGAAATAACAGGATACCTCATTGAAGAAAGGATGGATAGGAAAACATAACCTGCTCAAAAGGTGGCTCCGAAAAAAGATCACACATCCGAGAGGAGGATGGTCTGGACGGACGATCCCATTGGGAAGTATCAAAGCATGGTCAACTGAAATCTTATAAGCTAGCCTCAATCTTTCTAGGGTAGCGCTGTTGAAACTAAATTCTACTAACCTATAACAAAGAGTAGATGTCGACTCTTCCACCATCTCTCAAACAAGAACTCAAAGACTAACTCGAAAGGAGATCGAAGGAAGAAAGCTTACGCTAGGAAGGCAATGGAAGTAGTCGACGGAGATGATGAAAAAATGACGGACACACAAAGCCAAGATAATGGGAATGAAACAAGCATCCCTAGTGCAACCCGACTTATACCCTAGGGTAACCAACCCCCTCCATCAGGTCTTAAAGTTCTGAGTAGAAAGAGGTGAGGACAACCACCCGATCTTGAACCAAGAATCCCACCAACCCCGCAGTAATCATGATATAGAGGAATGACAGTGCGCCTCCCTAACCAAAAGTCATGTCACATTAATATGACATAACCTCGGAAACAATAAGTATATCCTAAAGCTCGATGACCAAGACGAGTGAATCATGATAGTCATTAAATAGGCATGACCCACATTTAAAGCTCAAATCCACAAGTGATCCTCTACAAAGAATCATCTCTCGCCATGTGGCCGGTGGAAGATTTCTCATCACGACTCATTAGTCCAGTCAGTCGGACTCATTAGCCTCCTTCGACTAGACTTAAGGGGTAGATTAGTGATACCAGAGGCTTCAGGAGTAAGGCTCGTGGCAAATGAGAGACCATGTGGCAACGCCGGATCATTGAAACTATTCTCAGTGTGGGTCCCCCGAGTCCAACAAAGTCCTGATTCGAAAAACAACTAACTCGGTTCAGGCCAAGGACCCCTGAGTGAAAGGCAGCCAACTCGACTGGGGCTTGGAGCTCAAGTCTAGGGCAGCAAGCCTGACTCGAGGTACAAGTCGAGACCAGCAAACCAAAATCGACCGACCCAACTCGGTAACCTCTGATTTCGGATAAGACATCCATTCTCAACGTGAAACTCTGATCTAACAGAGGATATTCCCTCCTACAAAAGGCAGGAATTGCGATACTCATCGGGGACATGGCTAATAACGCGGTCGACATGATTAGAGAAAACGTAGCTCTTTATCTCCCATTAAAAGCGTGATAAGTAGCCATTATTCTGGAGAACATGGGTAACAGCCACAGGAATCCAAAAAAACAGAAGAATGTGGGCATCCTTCCTGTGCTACTATAATAGGTATTCAAACTCCAACACAAAAGGGGTAAGACAAATAACCCTAATTTTTGATAGTTCTTCTTACTTTCTACGAGATTCTAACTTGAGCGTCTGAGTGGCCAAGCTGGAGACTCCTCCAGTCATCCTCCTAACTCATTTCTTCCTCTTTAGATCCCTTAGAAATCTCCTTGTCAGAAATTGCTAGTCATTCCTCTTTCCCATCCACCTTCGAACTATCGGTGAGTTGACCCTCGACAATTTCGGGCAGCATCAATTTATGTATACCTTCCAATATTAATAATATTTCCTTCAACACAATAAGGATCGTCCATGATATTCATCAAATTCTACTTTCACAGACAATGAACTCAAAGAGATTCTGCACGAGAAAGGTACATCATAAATTTGTATGACTACAAATGTTCAATCTAATGCCAGTGGATCATACCAACAAAATCAAAATTTATTATTATTCTTTAACTAACAAATTAAGAACAACATAAGTGTTGGAGGATATACACTCTTTTGGCGAGTTCAAGAATAAGTTGAAATTACACAAATTACAACTTAGCTATTGAGTGACCCGAGCTACTTTTTATGCAAAACGCAGACTCCCATGCTGGAATTCCCGACCCGGACTCCCGAGTTGAATCTCTTCCCGAACGCTACCAGGGGAAACACGGGAAGTTGGGAACGAGGCGGAAGACAATGTTCTCTCTATCTTTTGCTCTCGGTCACAACCCCTTTGACAGTTAATGCATCCGTTACATTTGAGCAAAAATTTTTGTAAAACATTAGTTTATCCGCGCACACGAGTCTACTTGGTTCAGTACAAGTCCGGGCCTTGGATTTACACCCCCCTTGTGTACCCACACATGAGAGAGCGCCTCTCCCCTTGTATTTGTTGACAACTAACATGCTTGTAGAACAATATAAACTAATAATTATGCCTTAAGACTCCCAATGTGGGACTAAAGTCTCATTCACAATGGAGTCTCTTTGTTCTCCACCTCCCTTTCCATTCAATAGAAACTCCCAATGTGGGACTAAAGACTCATTCACAATTGAGCTTCTTTCCTCACCACCTCCCTTTCCATTCACACTATATCCAACAAAAAGTATATACTATGATTTGAGCCTCTATGATATTTAACATATATATATCCCGTTCATTCCTCCTTTTTTTAACAACAATGTAAAATTTGTTGGGATCTCCCGGCGACACAAACACAAAATCACAGCGGAAACAAGATCTCTCGAGCGATCCATGTGAAAGAAAACTCGTACGAAGTTCATCTATCTAATAGATCTATCTAAAGTGTATACCTTTGGAGTGTGCCCTTACGTTTATCCCGCTCGTCCAAGTGCCGCCGGATCTCTTGCACGTTCAAGTGTCCGTGCCTCTATACGTATCCACATAAACATGATATCTCAACTTCGGAGAAGAGCTACCTTAGTTGTGCTAGCAACTTGAGGTAGTTCACAAAAAACACCAAGAAGCCAAATGTGGGTTTCGGCCAAAGAGGGGAAGAGGAGGAAGAGAGGAAGAAAAATGACTTAACTTCATCTGAAATGACAAGAAAACTCTTTTATACTCATCCCATGAATATGAAGAGTTTTTGTCTCTTTAGCTTCCCTTCATTAAAGCCAATAAAGAGCACATTTTCTCATGTGGCTCTTCAACTTCTCTCCATTCAATGAAGAGAATCTTTTTCTCTTCCTTTATTATTAATTCATTAAAAATTTTAATGAATTAATATCTCATCTAAATGTGGTTGAGTCTAATCAAAATGAGTCTAATTCAAATTAAATCTCAATCCCATAATCCAATTAGATTCACTTGAGTTGAACTCAATCAATCCAATTCGGATCAAATCTTAGTCAAACTAAGATCAATCAATCTCCAAAGCATCGTGTCCTTAGTGTGTGACCAAATAGGTTCTCGTAACGTTGACAATGTGCATAAACTGCTTTAGACACATAAGCAATGAGCGGTATCTAGCAATGCATCATTGCTACCCAAGTAATAAGAAAAGTCGAGATCCAACTTAACTTCCGTGACTATGATAATGTATGACCTTGTCCTTCTATCCTCGATAACTAGATTGACCAATGAGGCATAGACTGTGTCATACTCGATTAATCTTTGTGTTTCTTGATCCCCAAGTGGACTCACTCAAACAAATGGGCTCAATATCTCATATTGACTCATTTGTGCATGGTTATGCGTTTTAGCAGTCCTACTGGATCAAGAGGCCCATAGATATCACTCCCGTCATATGGGAGGGATAGATCCCATCTACATCACTCACATCCCTCCGCATAATTCATTAAATACCTAGTTATCGCCTTTATAGTCCACCCTATTACGGGTGACGTTTGACGATACCAAAGTACATAACTCCTCATGTAGGAAACCATAGTGACTTCAGGTCTAAGGACTATTCATACTAATAGTCACATGAGAAAGTTTATGACACTCATATGATACTCAAGTGCATGCTAAAGAACAAGTATTAACACATAGTTTGTGATAATTCAAGATTTAATACTGAAGGTCCATGACTTAGTTGTTCAAATCTGATATTTTCATATGCCTAATACTAAGTGGATTATCAAGTTATCAGTACCTAAGGGTAATATGGATTATCAAGATTGTTTGGAATAAACATGATCATACTTGGAAAATTTTGATTCAAATCTGATCATTCCAAGAACATACTTGGAACATGCTTGATCATCCATTGGTGCTGGTACAAACTGTAGGACCGGTGCCATCGATAGAGGGGGGGTGAATATCGACCGTGAAAACCTTTCGCGGAAACCTCGTAATACTTTCGTTCTAGACTCAGAGTGTTAGTAACGCAGCGGAAAATAAATAGAACGAAAAGAAACATGACAGTGACACGGCGGATTTTTACTTGGTTCCCAACCCCCCAGGGTCAGTACATCCAAGGCCTATGCACGGGAACGCCCGTCCACTATTGGTCTCCTTTCCGGACTTTCCGGAGGCGGAGAAACCCGACTTACAGTGCAGAATTACAAGCAATAATATAAAAATTTAAGTACAGTAATTAAAAAGCAAACCAACGAGAAAAAGTATGAAGCTCGGCCGATCTGGACCTCCGAAGTGCCGCACACCTCCTCCTGGAGCCTCCCGGTCGTAGAGCCTCGTTTCTAGCGCATTGTAGTTGGTCAGAAAGCTTGGAATGGTTCTTTGAATTCGTATCAGAAGCAGAGGGGTCGAGGCCCCTTATAAAGGCCTCCTGGGGGCGCCCTGGACGCTGGGGGCGCCCCGGAAGACTCGGTCAAACCTTATCCTTGCGCCTACCTCGTCGCAGGTGATAAGATCATTGACCAGGGCGCCCCGAACATCCCGGGCGCCCTCTTGAGTGCTTATCCTGTGCTTCGGACTCGCAGCAGCGAAACTGTGTTGACCAGGGCGCCCTGGTGCATGAGGGCGCCCTACATTAACACTGCAAGGCTGCTTCTTCTGCTTGCTTTGTCTCCGGTTCTTATTACCTGCAAGATACACAAACACAAAGCATATATGCATATAATGTTAAGCTTAAGGACTTGGTTCGGACTTCGAATTTGCATGAAACCCTAGGTCGAACTGGCACAAGTTCCCATCCCCGAGAACTCGCCCTTCACCTACTCCTTTCAGGAGACGGTTGCCACCCAGCCCTTTGGGTGGACTTTTACTTAGCTTCCGATTACTCCGGATCTCGAGACGCTCGAACCCTGGCCCGTCTCTACTCCTGTCCTTAGTCATCGCTCAGCTAAGTTGCTCAGTCCCTTGGACCAAGACTTCATTACCTAGCAGTCCTTCGCCAGGTGCCTAGCAGCCCTTCGCTAGGTCTTTGTTACCAAGCGGTCCTTCGCCTGGTGCCTAACAATCCTTCGCTAGGTCTTCTATACCTAGCAACCCTTCGCTAGGTGCCTAGCAGCCCTTCGCTAGGTCTTCTATGCCTAGTAGTCCTTCACTAGGTGCCTAGCAGCCCTTCGCTAGGTCTTCTATGCCTAGTAGTCCTTCACTAGGTGTCTAGCAGCCCTTTGCTAGGTCTTAGGGTTACAATACCTAGCAGCCCTTCGCTAGGTGCCTAGCAGCCCTTCGCTAGGTCTTAAGGTTACGATACCTAGCAGCCCTTCGCTAGGTGCCTAGCAGCCCTTCGCTAGGTCTTGAGGTTTCAATGCCTAGATTAACTAGGACTTTCCTTCAACTTTGGTTACTTCTCTCTTACTCCCCTTTGTCTGTTCAATGTATCACTGACTTAAGTGTATTGTCAAACATTAAAACACTTCAAGAGGAATATCATTGATGCAACTTGCACCAGCACAAACATAATACTAAGTGAATACAAGTTTGCCTTAAGATGTTTAAACCACTCGGAAATGATTTTCTTTGATGATGTGGGAAATACTTTTTGGTTAAGGGAAACCCTTCTTAGGATCAAAT